>CM023949.1:12283242-12316490 GCA_013407115.1 Glycine latifolia | reverse complement strand
AATATAGGATTTCATCTTATTGTTTGAAGGCATTTTTTTTAGATACAGTTGCTTGAATGTATTGTATCATTAGTTTACTTTAATTTAAAAGTATTTAGCTTTCATATTTATATATATAAAAAAGCCTCTCTCGATCATGAATCCAAAAAGAAAACAATAACATCACCGTTTTTAGCATTACCGAAAAGGTATTAAATGTTGGAAGAAATAAATAAGAAACTGTGAGCTCCATTCCTTACTAGTTATTAGTCAAAGTGTGAGTTGATTAGAAGAAAAACACAAACGTTGGCAGAGATTGAAAAAGTTACAGAGGATGTAAAAGTAGTAGAAAGAAGGACCTGAGGTGAAGCCACGTGCAATATGGAAATGGAATCGAACCTTAGTTACCTCACCTCAGCACCTCACACATTCTTCGCCGACTCCCTCAAAAGCTCTACCACCACTCCACAACCTGTGCCAGCTTGCGTGCCACACGCAACCAAGCAAAGCACAACCACACTTGAACCTCATAAACAGAGCCACCCCTCCCTGCCCCATGTAATCACCTCATGTGTGTGAGCCATGTGACAAGAACAAGGCAAGATTTTGCCATCTAGTCAGAATTCAAACAAGACCATAAGTAAATCTTGACTCTAAATAAATCAATGATAAAACACTTACTTTGGTTCAATACATAGAGAGCAAAATGAATATGGAAATACTCAAAAATTGGAAAGAATATAAAGATTGAATAAAAACAATATTGGAAACAATATATTTTCAAAATGCTGAAACACCTAGAGAGAACTGCATCTTAAACTCTCTAATCTCAACCATTCCTCCTCGTTTTCAAATTACTTGCATGAACTTGTTTCACAATCTCTGGCCAATCAAAATCCAGAAACACACAAACATGCAGACAGAACAACAACTAGCACAAAATCCACACCGAAGCTTGAATTTCAATTCAGCGATAAGAGAAACGAAAAGCAGAAGTCTCAGTGAAAACGAGAAAAAGCAAAACCACAGCTCCACACTGCATTTTCTCAGCTGAGAAAGAAAACAAAGAGAAAAAGAAAAACCAGCAAAGGCATGTGCAAAGAAGAAGAAGGAATTCAGAATCCAAATCCTTAACTAGAAAGGAGGTCATTCAGTTAATTTATCCCTAAGACCCACCGAACCCCGCATTTGAGTTTAGAAACCCAAAACCAAACGCGGAATTGGAATATTCTGGGAAATTCCCCCTTTGATCTAGCAAGACAGGATCGAAATTGGGAATCCAAGGAAGAAGAAAAGCCCTCGCAAAGAGAAAAGAATCAGTGAAAGGAAGTTTGAAATTGACAGAAAGTGAAGAGAGAGAAACTCACCGAAGTGCTTTTTCTGCCACCGGTATTGCTGCTCATGTTGCATAGTGAGGTGGCCGGTATCACCACACTGGTAGCACGCGGCACCGCTGCCACCATTTCGCCTGGCGCCGAAGCCGGTTGTTGGCAGTGCGGGGCTGGAGAGGGGCGTCGTCGACGGCCTTGGTCTTGTCATTGTCGCCAGTGGCTATGGCAAACTCAACGCGGTAGCCGTCGTATCCGATGGAGAACTGGTGGACGAAGAGATCCTCGCCGCCGTCGTCGGGGTTGATGAAGCCGAAGCCCTTGCCATTGTTGAACCACTACACCACGCCCGTGAATTGCTTTTCCGCCATCGAAATCGCTTCGATTTTGAGCCCAACAAACCCTGGAAACTAGAAAGAGAGCCTCAAGCAGTGAAATGCCAACAACATGGTACTTTGTGTAGAGTCTCTATATATATATTCGAGGTGAACTGCAATACCAAGGGATCTATCTATAAATCAAATCCAACGAAGCTACTTGCGAGAAGAGGGAAGGAGTTTGGCGGAGCTACTTGTTGGGGCCTGGCGAAGAACGAAGCTATGTTGAGTCAGATGTTAACTTACTTTGTTAATATCGATTTTTTAAGGTTTTATAAAAAACTGAAGTTAACGAAGTAAGTTAATGAATTAACGTTAACATCGATTATTTACATTAATATTGATTTTTAAATAATTGACGTTAACTTACTTGGTTAACATTGATTTTTTATAAAATCGATATTAATAATGATATTTTATTTACAAAATAATTACCGCGTTTTTTTATCATCGATTTTTTATAAAATTAATATTAAATTGACGAAAACCTATTTTTGTAATATTGTAAAGATTTCAGTAAGTGAGTGCACGCTAATAATGATTTACGGAATAAATACTTTAGGTTGTTTTACAATGGTTGCATTCTTTTCAAAATTTAGTTTAAATGGATGTTTTGTGGTACGATATTCCCTACCATTTGTACGCACATCAAAATTTGACACCAGGTAAATCGCTCTCTCTTCTAGCTTGAATCAAAAGGTATAGATAAGTTGCTTCCAAATTGTGGCACCAATTTTATCCCCCTTGCATGACAAAAGAAAAAAGATTAAAATTTTTGTTATAAGAAGTGTTATCAAATTTAATATAAAAAAAATACACATCTTGTTGTCAATTAAGACTAATTGTAAAGAGAATATACTCTTTGCATTTGGAGAAAAATGCAAACGGATCACCTTAACTAGCATATGTAAATTATTTTTTGGGAGTAATCTCTAACACTAAATCATATTTAGGAGCCATTTATGATATAAAAAAACTGAAGAAATGATGCACTTTGATGATAAGTTTTGACTGGTAGCATTTCAAAATTTACAATCACTTATATAGCATTTCAAATGAGTTTTTTTTCTTGCACAATAAAAAAATCAACGAATTAAATATAATAATTATAACCTTTAAAAAATAGTACCTATTACCTTATTTACGTATACGTCAGTAGACAACTTGACATAATATATTTTATTTTTAATTTTGATAGGTTATAATTTTTTATAAATTGAAACAATATATATGTAATTGATTGATATGTGATTAGTGTAATTAATTTTTTTCCTTGTACAGTAAAACAAATCAACGAATTAAATATAGTAATTATAATAATCATGAATAAAAAGAAAATCAATAAATTAAATATAGTAATTAAAATTTTAAAAAAATATTATGTATTATCCAATTTACATATATGCTGTAGTAGGCAGTTTTGAGAAAATTTATTTAAATCTTAATTTTGATAGGTTATAATTATGTCAAAGTAAATTGATTTTAGTAGATTATAATTTTCCCTAAATTGAAACAATATATATGTGATTAATAGGTAATTAGTGTAATTAATTTTCATAAATTAATGCATTAATTAATATATGTGGTTTGTAACCAAACTAAATTTTTACAAAACACCACATCCCAACATGTATTATATGAACCTTGAGAACTATAAACATGTATATACTGAAAAAAAAATATTCACAAATTTTATTAGATCATATTAGATGCACAAGTTTTTTTTAAGGACTTATGCCCAAGTTAAATACTACACTTACTTTATTAAATCTTATTATGATTTTACATATTTCAAATATCTATTTAATAAATATTGTTGAATTGTCCACTTTATTAAATAAAAGTAAATATATTTAACATAAAGTTGTGGCCAGTTAAATAAAGTAAAAACTAAATAAAAAATAAAAACCACTCAAATACTCCATCAAAAAAACTAGTACTAATTAATAATACCAGTATCAGTAAGTATAACATTGTCTCCAGATTTAATTTAATGGCTGTAAGTATTAGTTGAATAGTTGGCAATTTCATAAGTTGTAAAATTTGCATTATCTGTTACCCAATCCAAGGTGGACCCCACAGCGAGCTCGCCCTGCAAGTTCTCCGTCTCACACCCAAACCCAACAATGAACCTAGATGGCGTTCTCTTTCCCTCCACCACCTTCTCTCCCTCACCACTTCACGCGCCGCTCCCTCCTCCTGCTCTCCACCACCACAACCACCCTCTCTCTCCCATCTACACCCCCTCCCACTCCCATTCCCACCCCCACCATTCCCACAGTCACTGACCGCGTCTTCATGGACTTCAGCCTCTGCCCCAACAACTTCCTCCCCGACCGCGCCAATTCACTCTCCCCTCTCTGCTCCGACACCACTCTCTTGGGACGCGTCGTATTGGGCCTCTATGGCAACCTCGTCCCCCTCACCGTCTCCAATTTCAAGTCCATGTGTCTTGGCATGAATTCCACCTCGTCCTCGTACAAGAACACGCTCGTCCACAAGGTCTTCCCGGGCCAGTACTTCCTCGCCGGCCGCCAGGGCCGCCCCGACAAGGGCGAGGTCCGCCCGCCGCACGACCTGCCGCGCAACACCGACACGGTCGCCGCCAAGGCGTTCGCCCTCACGCACTCCCGCCCCGGCGTCGTTTCGCTCTCGCTCTCCGAAAACGACGACGATGACGAGATTAAGCTCGATCCTGGGTACAGGAATGTGGAGTTCTTAATCACCACTGGCCCCGGGCCTTGCCCCCAGCTCGATAACAAGAACATTGTCTTCGGAACGGTGCTTGAAGGTAATGAATGCTAATAATAATGTTAGTTTGTTTTTCTTGTATGGTTAAATCAGTTTTTTTAGTACTCTAATTTATTTATTTTGTAAGTCAATTTGGTAGATGAATTTAATTTGGTTTTCCTTCTAAATTGTAAGAAACTCCCACTAGGTGATTTGAAACTGCCACAAAATGCATATTTTTCAAAAAATCGAATCCGTTTTAAAAATTAAATAATCAAATTAAACAAAAAAAATTAGAAGACCATATTGAGTCGATGGTAAAAATTAGAAAACCAAATTGAATAAAAAAATAGAGGACCAAATTGAACTTGAATAATAAGAGGACAAAAAACTAACTTAACCTTCTTTTATCCCATAGGAGTTGAACTCAAGTACTAGGAATTTACAATAACTCACGCACATTGATCAACCAATTGAGCTAGACTTCGTTAGTTGTGATGTTAGTTTGTATAATGAAGATTCTGAAATTTGAAATTTGGGACAATTTCTTAAAGATTGAAATTAAATTTTAGATTGCATCTTCATTTTAATTCTCTAAAGTACTTCAATCACTATAGTCTTTCAAAATTTTAATCAAGGATTAGTCCTTAAAGAACTAGGGAGGTGACTCATGTTTTTCACTTTTTCTCGTTGTTTTATGTTTTGTGTACATAGAGGCATTGATTCGAGCTCAATGCTATCAAGTGTAGATGTTCTCAGAAGTGCGACTAACATACACATTCTTACTCTCTTCGCTCAATTTATTGAAAACTACAAAATAACAAGTGAAGTGCTTTAGAAAAGGATTGAGACCCACACAATTTTGTGATTTTTAAGAAAATTTAACCAATAATAAAAAAAGTGTGTTAAAGAGTCTGTTATTACCATTGTCATGTTTTAATGTCTATGGTCCATCTTATTTAAGGGTTAATGTCAATGGAAGCACCTATGACAATGCCTGTGCAAAAATTAGTTCAATAGCTTTGTTGGAGAAGGGTGAAATATTAAGTTTGAGATATATCATTCATGTTGGCATCTTATTTTGGTTATGTAAAAAGTGGTAGAACATGGACACACTTCAATAATACCAAGGCAAGGCGGCAATGGTTGGTTGAGATTGCCACTAGAGGCTTGGCTAGAAAATTACTAGATAGGTCTAAATAGCTGAATTCAGTTTTTCTCTAGGAACAATAACTCATCTTTCCCCTAGCCTTGCTCCCAGCTTGATAATAAGAACATTGTCTTTGGCACTGTGCTTGAAGGTAATGCTATTGATCATGTTATTTTGTATAATGAAGATTCTGAGAAAATTGAAAATAGGACAATTTCTCATTGGAGATCCACGTGGACTAATTATATAACCAAATTAAAGTATATAAGTGAAGACAATTATGATTTTACAAGCAGATTTTGTAAGGTTGAGTTAGACCCAAACTCAATTGTAAGATTTCTTGAATCATCAACCTTTCAAAAATTTTAATCAACTGTTAGTTAGTCATTAAAAGAACTAGGGAAGCGACTCATGTTTTTCTTGTTATTTTATCTTGCCTGTATAGAGGCATTGATTCAAGATCAATGCTATCAAGTCTATATTTTTTTATGTTCATTGCCAAAGGTTCATCTTATTAATTTAACACGTTTGAAATATCATTGGAAGAACCTAGACAACACCTATGCAAATATTAGTTCCGTGCCTTTGTAGGAGAATGGGAAAAAATTAAGTTTGATATTCTGTGTATGTGATTATTATTATGTTTGCATTTTCTTTCAGTTAAGTAAAAAATAGTAGAACAGGATACACCCCAATACTACTAGGCAGGGTGCCATTGACATGTTAGGGTTGCTAATAGAGACTTCAAGAATTTTGACACAGGCCTAAAATTTAAGCAGTTTTATCTTGAAGAGGGTTGCCTTTCAAGCAGAATTATGGTTGCATTGTGGGGAAATTGAACCTCCATTCATGGGAAATATGAGAGTTAACTTGGGATCTTTGACTGCTTGTGTCAACCTACATGGACACATTCACATTTGCTATCACCTAGTAAAGTTTGCTACACAAAACCTTTGGTTGTGTACAGAGTATATGATGGTACCCAAATTCTGGTATGAATAACCTCAGAAATAATTGTATTCAAATGGTAAATGGAGCAATGCTCCTTACAGCAGAATGCCCAACAAAATTAAAACAGCACTACCCGTATGTCAAGGCATTCACACTCCAGTAATGGAAATACAAAAATGACAACCTATGCAAGGAAAACTCCTCCCTAGGCCTGCCTTAAGGATTCCCTATTTCCTGCTACGTCTCTCTCCACTTTTTTTGTTCCCCACCCCCCCCACCTTTGCTACCCGTTGCCTTTTTGCATGGTTGAATCTTCCATTCCACTAACAACCCAATCCCCCTCTCCATTCACCATTTGCCAGCTGTCCTCCTTAAATATCATTCTCATATTCTGCTGTTCCACATTGGCATGTTGTGGATCTTTGGACTGCTGCCCAATCTGCACCTCATCCTCCCCTATTTTCAGCTCTTCACAATTAGATGGGTCTTTGTTACTCCCCTTTTCCTACGGGAGTATACATATTTATAAGGCCCATCAGTATATGCTTACATCCAGGTTCCAATAATTTGTTTTGACTTACATTCAACAATATTGTGCATCAAAGTGTTGGTCCGATGACATGAGGCAGTTATTGGGACGCTGAACTATTTGATATGTTTGGGGGCTAAATTGTACGAATGTTAATTTATCTTTAATTACCAAGGAAGTGCTTATCTCCTAGTTGAATCTAATTGCAGGATTGGATGTCATCACAGCTATAGCTTCCATTCCCACATACCAACCATCTGAACGAATTCGCCAGTTTAATGACTTGGCTCAATTTTTTGGAGATGAAAGGGCTCAGAATGCACGTAACATATGGAACAGGCCTCTTAAGAGTGTTTATATTAGTGATTGTGGGGAGCTGAAAGTGACAAAGCCTTCCCTCACGCCTTCTTTGCCATAATTTATTTCCATGTATGTATATATTATCCGAGAGGATTTCATGTTACTGGTCTATGTAAAATCATACTCATATATTCTTTGAAAATAAATGATGATGAATAAAACCAAAAGCGAGCAACATGAATGACTTTTGAAGTTGAAAATTAAAAGGTTTTATTTTAGTTCATTCATTTCAAAGCTGTGAAGGACACAGTGCATACATGCAGTGAAGTTAAACATTGATATGGTATGCCAGAGTTTCTTGTAAGTTAGTAATACAACATTATTGTTGTGCAAATATCCGTTTCCTATCTGCTTCAAATAATTTCAAAGATTTTACACATTTCAAGGTGGGCTTTTCTTCTTTTGAAGATAATCTCACGACAGGTTACTTAAATTGTCATGGCTTCAAGCACAGACATAGTTTCAAGGGGAAAGAAAAGGAAAATGAAGTCTGGGATGTTACTTTTGTGTATCTCCTATGGCTTCCAACTCTTTTGCAGGAAATTCCTCTAATCATCTATGGTTTTTTGTACGAGCCTCTTTTTTTTCTCATTTCCCATGGATTTTTGCCTCAGTGAAGGTTAAAAGATTTTGAAACCTTTGTGGAGAGGGAGCAATAACTCCATAACTGTCTCTTGGTGAAGGCTATCATACTCTGCTGGTGGAAAGCACAAAAGCAACCATGCTTTAACTCGTGTAGCTCACGGCTGCAATTTTTTTTGGTATGGTCTCCTCTTATCTCCACGTTATGCATTGATATGCTTCCATCGAAGACACCAAAGCATTATTTGAGCTTGTCCAAATGATCATTATGTTGCTGTTTTGTTATTTTGTGCTCTCTTACAAATGTTTGCCAATGAGTTAAGATGCTTGACGAAGTGAGGAACACTGTGAGTTGATGTTTGAATGCTATTCAACAATTTGTCTGGTTAGTCCAAGGAATTCGGGTTGTGTAGAGAAGTATATATTAGGCAAAGCAGTGAGGGGACCGAGTATGTCAAACAATTTTGCCATGGTAGCCATTGTGGTTAACATATCTTTCTAGAAGGACTGTTACTCTTGTTTAAAACTTGTCTGGCATGCATTTCTGTCAGACATGGATTTTGTTTGTTTAGAGTGGCCATTGCCCTGTAACTGCAAAAAATGGAATAGCAAATATATTTGAACGCACACCCATAGTCATCGGTTCTTGATTTATGTTGAGTTAGGTAGTAGGATGCTACAGCATTAATCAAATTTAGCACAAATTAACCCAATCAGTTTAGTTCAGTTGATAATGCATGTTGAGTTTTTGAAGAGGTCATGGGTTCGATTATCATAAAATATGAGGGACGATAAACTTAAGTGTGAATAAGTCTTAGATCAAGAATTAGTCTCATAAACAACTATACTTATATACAGTGTTTATCGAAATTGTTTTTAGCACAAATTATGGAGCTAAATATAAAAGGCATTTAAGTTGTAAACAAATTTATAGGGTAAAATTTGTTTTTAATATTTTAGTTTTCTGTTAATACTAGTTTTAGTTCCTATATGTTTTTGGTTCAGCCTTTTTCTCTTTTGATCTTATCTTCTTAAAAAGAGAAGTTAAGTTCAATATTTTTCATAAGGAACTAAAGAAATATTCCCTATGGACTAAAATATAAGTAAAAAAAACTAATTCTCACTCATCAAAGAAAATTAATTAATATTATAGGGAAAAAAAAGAGAATGTTGTTGGAAATAAAGTTAGTTATTTCCTAAAGTACCCTTTACATTAATGGTATAGGGAAAAAAAAGAGAATGTTGTTGGAAATAAAGTCAATGTTATCATACTCAGATCAGTTATTGACTCGGTTGAGGTATTGTATCAGAAATCCACTCAATGAATCATAGTGAGTCGCAAGTTGACTACATAACCTTAACTATATTAGTAATGCACTTAGGATCACGAAAATGTTGTTTGCTTAGAGAAACCACACATATTGGTTAATTAGGTTGCATGTTGTTTGACTAGTATGAATTTGTGGCGTTTGAGGAGCGGAGGACTCAGGACTCACCCCTACAACCAATAACTTTTAGGTTTAGGAGATGTTGAAGGAGTCGTGTCCTCTATGAGTTTGGCGTAGTAGGCAAACAAGGAGAGTGTACCATGTTGGGATACATGTACGTCAGTTTATGTGTGTCACACTCTGGTGCACATGGTACTGGTAGATAAACCAGATGCCACGTCCATCACCATCATCGTTAGTACTACTACATTCCTTGAGGATTTATGTCTCACTGACAACTGGAGTAGTTTGAAGACATCAGTTTTTATCTGGGCATGGAAGTGTCTCACGATGCTCAAGAATTCATAGCGACCCTAGTGAGGTTTGATCCAAGAGGTAATGTCTTGAGTTGGAGATTCGAGTTAGTATGTCTTATGCAAGTCATTGAGAATCGAGGAGATCACACTGATATTAAAGTCTTCATCTAAGGAGGGGGATTGATTATCTTCCTGTGTTTATACCTTAAGCGTAGTTCAGTACTTTTAGTTGGGTAGTGATATACTCTAATTCTAGATCATTTTTGATATTTTGATGTATTTTGAGACGCGAGATTTTCACTGAAAATATTTTTTTTATGCAATAGATGTGTATCGATTGTTTCACTACTTTTACACTTTAGGTTGTATCCAACTTTCTTGTGATCTGACATTCAGAAGTTCAATCTTCATTCAATAGATTATTTATAATGTATATTCAAGATTTTAAAAAAGTAACAATTAAATCATTAAATTGTGATATTAATTACTCTTTTAATATATCAATTGCTTAAATCAATTAATATATTATTTTAGATTTAAGCAAACAAATCATACTAATCTTTTTTAAGTAAATGAGTTTGTCCATAGTACTAAATTTTAAAAAATATTAAACGAGAAGATATATTGTTATTTGTTAGTATAAAAGGATATTTTAAAAATTATAAAAGATTGGTATAAAAGAACTTTTTTTAAAAAAGTATATTAAATGAGTTTGTCCATGATTGAGTTTTATGTTTTCAAGTTTTTAACTTTCTCCTTCATACTAATTTAGGTGTGATTAATTTTGACTGAAAAAACTAAATGTGATTTCATTTTGATTAGTGATGATTTTGTTTTTTATTTGTTTATTTTAAGAGGAAAGGAAAATTAATTACGTGGAACCTAATTTTATCATTATTTGTCACGTGTGTAAATATGTACAATTAATAACTATATTATATATATATATATATATATATATATATATATATATATATATGGGTTTGTTAACATATTTTCATATTAAATTATTATAGCAACCTACACCAAATAATTTGGACAAAAATCCAAATACTTATTTAGTGATAATAAATTTATTTTGAAATAATATGATAATTTAATGTTTATATTTTAAAAATTCATTTATTTCTCTTTCCCACTCATTCTCTCTATTTTCCCTAAATATTTTTTAATTTAAATTTTAAAAAATATAAACATTTAAATTACGTGAGACAGGGGAGAAGAACCCAACATAGGCAAGCCGCTGCAATTCACGGTGGTGCGCCCCTCCTTCATGGTCACCCTCATGAAGGGAATATGTTGCACGCAAGTGATGGTGGCGGTGGTGGGTGGCGATGGTAGATAGGAAGTGATGGCAGCATGATGCCACAGAGGAGATTGAGAAGCGCAAATAACGACCCCACATAAGAAAGAAGGAGAAATAATTTTTTTTTTGGTGAATTTTAACCAAGGAGATGTAGATTTGGTTCACGAAGAGGAAGAGTTTGGTAATTTTTTTGTTTTATTTTATTTTTAAATAAAATAGAGATAATGAAAGTTTTAGTTGTTATTCTATTAAATCAATTTATTTCAAAATTTTAAAGTTAACAGAAAGTTAATATTTCTAACGAAAATTGGATTAAATAATTAAAAAATGAAGTATTTTAAAAACTTACAAAATTAGAATTTTATTTTAAATTTAATATATCAATAAAATAATTGTGAAACATAATAAACTACAGCCGAACTCGTCAATAGCCATCATAGGGTCCGAAAATGCCATTTGAATCTCTCGAAGTTTATTATGATTCTATGAAAACTGTTTGGCACAAGGAAAAAAAAAGAAACCAAAACCGTCAACCGCCCATAATTTTCCCTCATTAAATTCTCCCCATTTTCATTTCTTTGACTTTTGGCTGCTACACGGAAGAAAAAAATATAAAAGACACGCAGCACACAAGTTAGAACCTTGTCAAACTCTCTTTCGTCAAAACGCGTCCATTGGATCCATCAACGCACGCCAAAAATCTCGTCTTTTAGCGTTTCCGTTGGTGGGTTTTCGTTTCCTCAGTGTTCCTTCAGTGATCTTCTTCTGGGTCTGTGAAAAGTTCGGTGCTTTGTTTCGGAAGCACCGCCATTGGGGAACTGTGTGATGGTGAAAGCGGATATTGAGAAAAAGGGTTGCGGCACAAGACGATGGCTTTGGCTTGTAATGGCTCTCGTCGCCGTGTTTGTTGCCATGGCCATGTCTTCCAAAACCTCTTCAAAAGCTCTGTTTGTAGCCATTGATAGAGCTTGTCCGTGTGCTCGGGTAATTTCTCTCAATAACCCACATATTAAGTTTCTTTATTCATTTTTTTTTGTTAAATTGTGGAATCCTGAATCTTGATGTGTGTTATTCAGTTTTATAGTATATGATTTTTTTTCCTCTCCCCTTTGTATTGTTTGTTACAATTTATTTCACTTATAAGTTGAGTGTGTCTTCCATTGGTATTTGTAATGAAAGTCTCTTGTATTGATTGGAGCCACGACCAGTGGAAATGTAGAGATATTTAATGAATTTTTTATTTTTGTTTTTTGCTGCTGCGTGCCTAGAAATTTAGTTTGATGTTTTGATTGAGGGTTGAGGCTTGAGGCTTGAGTTTTCGTTTTGCCTGTTGCAGGGCACACCGAAGTACAGTGGCATGGTGGAAGATTGTTGTTGTGATTATGAGACCGTGGATCGTCTTAATGAAGAAGTGTTGCACCCCTCCCTCCAGGAGCTCGTGAAGACCCCTTTCTTTCGATATTTTAAGGTTTGCTTATCGTCGCATCTTATGTTTTACTTACATTTTTCTTTATGAATTTCATCAAGCGGATAAACTATTAGGTTTTTCGCTGGTTTGTGTTTTTGTGTTCTAATTAACTTTTGCATTGGTGCCGTTCCTATCCCTTATGTAACTCACTAACTTGTAAAGATTACTAGCATCAAATTTATACCCGCAGCATGATTTAGGATTGAGAGGCCTTTCTAGGGAAAGACTTTTGATTGATCATTTTTAAAGGTTTTTGTGATCACTGGAATGTTTGAATTTTGATGAGATCAACGGCATGAGAAATTAGAGAGAACTATATATATTGTACAAATGCATTGAAGCATTATCAATTGAACTTAGTGTCTTTCATCCCTAACTATTTTATCTAGGATTTTAAAATATTGAACTTGCTTTCTGTGTCAAGCTGGCAAACTATTGTATGTTGCTGTGTGGTGTTTAGGATAATTATTAATTAATATTGGTCGACTAAGTTTGACATAAGAGTGACTAGTGTTGAATATTAGATGAACCAATGATATTATGCTACTAGCACAAATGCTGCTCAAATCGAACTGGTTATCGAAGTGGTGAAGACACTAATTCTCATTTCATAACTTATTGATTTTTCTGTGATTAAATCATGCTTAAGACATTAAATAATATTAGCCATGGTGAATGTCCTCTAATAAGAACGGCCAAATATTATACCCAACTCGGAAGCTCATAACATAAAGTCCATAATCATTTATTTGGTTACTATCTTCTCTGAAAAATTGCCTATTTGGAGAAAAGTTAGATGAATTGCTAAGCTATTAAGAAAAGATATTGACTTGTAATCACTTCAAAATCAACTTTATCTTGTTTTTTGAATTTTGAGCTTTACACGAGTTTCTTCCTTCACCACTAAATATGGAAGCAGTTTAAGTCACAATGGATAAATGCACTTTCTTTGTTAAGAACAAATGGCTTACTAAAGTATGTGAAGAATCACTGTTGAACTTGCACTAGAATAAAAATGAACATGTCACCGGGAGGATAAAACTGAATAATATTAATAGCTTTCGAAGAAATTAAACAAGAAGAATAAAAATATTAAATAATCATATTAAAAGCCAAAAATAATAATGTAAATATGCATATTTTATTACTAGATGTAGCACATATGAAAATTTAGTTTGAATTCAGAACCTAGAAATAACCATAAGAGAGAAAAAGACCAAAAAGCAACTTATATAATTAACAAACAGTAAAAGTTCATCAATTCCCAGCACCAAGCATGGCAGCTACTTTCTGTGTGTGACGTGGATGTTGAGTGTGCCGCTGATGGACACTACCATACAAGCATCATGCAGTTGCTGATGAGGCGACCAAGGATGACGAGCATCATGCAGTGCCTGCCTTAAGCAAACTCTTACCTCTTAGGGTTTTAGCCCAACCAAGTGATGTCATTTGGTCATTTTGGAGAAACAAGCAAACTCTAAACCGACTGATTTTTACTGTTTTTTTAACCAGTTCACCCAGTTTTTTACCAGCCTTTTGAAGTCCTGATTTTGTAGTTAATAAGGGACGGTCATCAGGCTGGTTCCCAGTTGAACCTGCTAGTCCACTCTGGTATTTAAAGCCATGACTAGCATTCTTAAGCTGTACCTCTGATCATGCATTATATGTTTGAATACTGATAACTAAATTGCATTTCTTTTCACTTTTGTTGACCCTCATGAATCTTCTGTGCTAAAGACTAGTGGGTGAAATTTTTTATAGGTGAAGTTATGGTGTGACTGCCCTTTCTGGCCTGATGATGGCATGTGCCGGTTGCGGGACTGTAGTGTGTGTGAATGCCCTGAAAGCGAGTTCCCCGAATCATTTAAGAAGCCTGACCGTCGCCTTTCAATGACTGATCTTGTTTGTCAAGAAGGAAAACCTCAGGCAGCTGTTGACCGTACTTTAGACAGTAAAGCTTTCAGAGGATGGACAGAAATAGACAATCCATGGACAAATGACGATGAGACTGACAATGGTGTGTTACTCTGTATGCTGATTTGTATCTAAAATTTGTGGTCATAGTTGTAGTTTACTAATTAATTGTGTGAAATATTAGATATTAACAGTGAAGTATAGAAATTAGGAATTTAGGATTCATAAATAAATATATTTTGAGTGACATCAGATTTGCTTATGTTCTTCAAATGAGTTTATATTGATGAATAGTTTTTGTTTGATGTCTTGCACCACTAAGATAATTTTATGATTAAATTCAACTTGAACAAGTGCAACATTTTTCACTACCAGAAAGCAAGGTGACACAACAGTGTAGTAGTTAGCATTCACTTATAATAAAAGCTTTTAGCTTTTTTTAATAGGTGGCAGCATAGGATTTACTTTTTACACTGTTGGTGTATGAAAATTAAATCATTTTATAATATATGGAATTTCTTTCCAAGAAAAATTAGCATGTCAACTGTTTGCATTTGCAGATGAGATGACATACGTGAATCTTCAACTGAATCCCGAAAGATATACTGGTTATACTGGTCCATCTGCAAGAAGGATATGGGATGCTGTCTACTCTGAGAACTGCCCCAAATGTAAGTTTTCTCTGAAAAGCTTACGCACTTTAATCTCCCCTTCCCCCCAAAAAATGAAAACAATGAATCAAAGTTTTGCTCCTGTAGCGCTAATGAGGTATAGTTAATTCTTGGGATCCGGTTATCCTTTCATAATTATGGTCTAAACTTTAACAGTTTGAAAAGGCCTTCAATTTTTAGGTAGTTTGGTGGTACCTTTCATAGGGCTTGTTTGGGTAAGCTTCTTCAGAAGCACTTCTAAAAGAAGAAAATAAGAAGAAAAAAATGAGATGAGCTTTTCCATAAGTAAAAATAAGCTCTCCATTAGCTAATTTTTAGAGGCTCACCAATATAGTTTCTCTAAAAGATGAGATGATATCTACAAATGAGCTAATGGAAAACTCATTTTAGCTTATGGAGAAGCTCATTTTCAGACCAGTAACTTTGAATGCAAATGATTACCCTCTATCTTCCTCTCTGTATGCATTATTTTTTTAATCATCTAATGTCTAATAGTGGATATTAGTCATGTTCTTAATTCTTATTGTTTGTTTCTTTTGGTGAAAGATATCTTTAATCTGTTCATAAAAGAGGAGCTGTTTCTATGGTTCATTAATTAGAAAAAGAATTGTCTTCTGTAGATCCATCTCAAGAGTTATGCCATGAGGAAAAGATTTTGTATAAATTGATATCCGGTCTTCACTCCTCCATATCAATTCATATAGCTTCTGATTATCTACTAGATGAAGCTACAAATTTGGTAAATCTCGCATTCCTCTTTCTAGCAATAGCTTAGTTTTTGTTCGAAAGGAATATTTATATTGCTTTTGATGAATTAATACAGTTATTGCATATTTGAGCCTGTAGATAAACAGCTGTTTGATTTTTGTTTCATAGCCTAAAAGTATTAGTTAATTTGATTTTCTTTTGGTATTGTGGACCTTGTAAAATGGAGTTACCGATCTTTCTATTTACTAAAAGAATTTGAATGTAGCTCATTTTGAAGCCACCTGCGTTTATTTTGTGGCATACTGGCATGCCCATGTTACTCTAATACATTTCACTAAGAACTTGAGAAAAATATGTTTCAATATCTAATTTCTTTCTTTCCCTTATATTATTCCAGTGGGGCCAAAATCTTACTTTGATGTATGATCGAGTCCTAAGATACCCTGATCGTGTCAGAAATTTGTATTTCACTTTTCTCTTTGTTCTGCGAGCAGTAACCAAAGTGAGTATAAATTGTGATGTATATATGGATCAATCTTTCTATTTTCTTTTTTTTTTTAGAAATACTTGTTAATTAATGCAATTCACATTCCTCTTTAGGCTTCAGATTATCTGGAACAGGCAGAGTATGATACCGGTAACCCCAATGAGGACCTTACGACACAATCCTTGATAAAACAGCTACTTTACAACCCCAAGCTTCAAGCTGCATGTCCAATTCCGTTTGATGAAGCTAATTTGTGGAAAGGCCAAAGTGGACCTGAGCTAAAACAGAAAATTCAACAACAATTCAGAAACATCAGGTATTACGTCAAACTAGTGGAAGTGGACTGAGCTCTGCCTAGCTAAATATTATCCATTAATAACTGGCAGGGCTTTGTTGTGGTTTAGTCTCTTTTAAGCATGCATCATTCTTCTAACAAATATGTAGAAAAGACAATTGATTACTAATGATTTGTAGTGATGCTTACAAAACCATTTTTGTGGAAGGAATCAAAGTATATATAGGTTGGATTCTATCTAAAATCCCGTCATTGATATTTTTAGTCCTGCAGTATGGTTTTTCTTTTCATCTTATGTGGTTTGGAATTTTAGTCTCATTTGAGTTTTCCACATCTAATCTGAACATAACTTAAGAAATTAAATGACCACTCCTTTTACTTGTTCTCCATTTATTAATCTACTATTGATTCAACTTGCACACTTCTGCTTTTGATTTATCTCATTGACAATGGAATATTTTTTTTTGGAATGCAGTGCAATGATGGATTGTGTAGGATGTGAGAAATGTCGATTATGGGGCAAGCTTCAGGTTCTTGGTCTCGGAACTGCATTAAAGATTCTCTTCTCTGTTGATGGTCAAGAAAACTCGAGTCATACAGTAAGTACACTTTGCTTGAGACTTTTTTGTCTTCCTCTCTTTACTGCTGCATTTATGCATGTACCATAAATCATATTGCTTCTGCGGTGATCTTTAAATACATTCTGCTGCTCTGTTAAATCCTGAACAAAATATTAAGTTGTAGTCTAGTGAGTATTTTGCTCCTACATTTGAAAACATTATGGTTCTTCTATGCAGATAATGGCTAGTATCTGCATCATATAATGTTAAATTTAAATTAAATCATACAACTATACATGGACGATCAAACATTATAAGGTAGTTTGTAGTTACATGACCACTTAAAAAAAGTCTTGCATGTTTTATTTAATCTTGACCATTTAAATATGATCTAATGATTTATATTTATAGTTCTCATTTCTTATATTTACAGAGTAAAGTACTACATAAGAAATAACTGTAGTAATTGACTGTAATTTCTGTAAAAAAAAATTACTTGCCTCTTACTGTGAATAGTATAGTACGGTTAAGTGACCAACACCCTAGATGTTTCACTTGATGATCTTTCAGCTGCAGCTGCAAAGGAATGAGGTAATTGCATTGACGAACCTTCTCAATCGACTCTCAGAATCTGTCAAATTCATCCAAGAAATGGGACCTACAGCTGAAAGAATCATGGAAGGACATTTTTCTGCTCATACAAGAACATTGATTAGCTCATGGAAAAAAATTTGGTCCTATGTATCTAAAACTTAGGTAACATGCTCTCTTCTGAATATTTGTTGTATTACTCGTTTGTTGTACCAAACTGAGTATTACATGTTTGCAATCTGCAGGCTATAATTGGTGACAGTTCTGTTTTTAATGATTCAAATTACTAGAGAGACTAGACATAGGAAAACCACCGTCGTGGTTTGGAAATTTTCTGAGGAATGTGAAACAAATGTACGTAGAATGTCTCAATATAAAAAATAAACACAAGGAGATATATTTTACTTGGGAATGAGATGTAATCCCCTTATCCCCACTAATTCTGTTGAACGTTTTTTCTTTCGTACAATATTATTATTTTTTAATTCAATTAGCACACTCCTTTCCCCTTGCTTGACTGTTAAAACAGATAAGCTTGAAAACTAAAATTGTTCTTTTTTTTTTTCCTTATAAAATTGAGTGGATGAAGCTAGAGGTGGGAAAGGGAATCTCAACTAGGTTGGTGCCCCAAGGAAACCGCAACCCAGCAACACTCCCCACTACTAGTAGTATATTAAAAATAGAACAAAAGGAGAAGTAGAACTAAGTTGGGGACTAGGCTAAAATCCAACAAGAGAATCAACAAAACATATAGCTAAGATTTTGTCCATTTCTAAGGAACTCCTTGACAAAAGAAGGGATGGAGTCCAACCAAAAACTAGTATTCCTAGATGAAACATCAAAAGCAACAAAATTGTCTGCATAAGAATTAACTTTTCTAAAAATATGGAAGCAAAAGAAACTAGTTGTTTACAATAAGACAAACAAATTTTCTATTTATATTTAATCTGTCAAGGGACAAGGTTGAAAACAAAAATTAAGTTAAATAATAAATTTTAAAAAAGGATTAATGCAATCGAGACCTTTCTTAACGCTCGTTTAATCTTTTGGCGAATGTCGAGTGATGAATGTGTAGAGAATTTTACAAGTCTAAATGATCAAGTTCCAACCATTACATTTATATGCAACGAATCTTATATTAATATCTTAGTTTCTTTGATGGTCCCCTATATGATTCCACTGCCTACACTGAGGAAATTAAAAATTTAAAACAAAGCACATTGACCTGGCTATTAGGGGTATGTAAAATAACTGAATCGAAGAGATCTAAAACCAAATCATACTGCTTTGAAAAAATTTAACCGTTTAAAAAAATAATTGAATTTTATAAAATAGATTGCCCGATTTATAATTGAAATGCATTTATAAAATTACTAATACATTTACACATTAAAATCAAAATCAATCTCTTTGCAACGTTTACCTTTTTCCATAGTTAGAATTAGATGTGATGTGGGGTGCCTGACTCATATTACAGCATGGGTGAGAATTAAAGATTCAAAATTATTTTTATGAGTTTCAAAGATTCAATATAAAAACTTCTTTACTGTTACCTAATATGTAATTATCCATTAAAAAAACTATTATGTAATTGTGGCCATCAAAAAATAATAATATGAAATTACCTTAAAATAACTTTTTAAGTAATTAATACAAAAATAAATAAACTTAGGGATGTTTGTTTTGCGGATAATTTTTTAAGTTTTGGGAATATTATTCTTGCAAATAAATCATGAGAATGTTTTTCTGTATTTTTTTTTGTTAAAAAACATGTGTTTCGGTTAACTATTAAAAATAGTTTGGTGGTTTGGAATATTTTTTATTAGGTAAATATTTGGTCCACACTGACACTTGACTCCCTAAAATATGAAAAAATAAAATTGTGTCCTTGAATTTTAAAAAAGTATAACAAATTTATCTCATCATTAATTTTTTTATGTTAACCCAATTTGTCATTCAAAAATTTGTTTTTTTTTTGTTGAAATAGAGGACCTAATTTGTCACCAAAATTTCAATAGATTAAATTGTCAGTTTAAATAATGATCATATTTTTTGAAAATTCAGTAACACAATTTTATTTTTTATATTTCAGAAACTCAAATATGAGTGTCTTACCAATTCAATGATCAAATTGAGTATTTATCTTTTTCTATATGTTTAGAAATAATTAAACATGTTTAAATGATATTTTTTCTTAAAAATATATATTATAATTATCAAAATATCTTTATTGCTAAATTTTGTTTAAAAATTTGCAAATGTATTTGAACTCACAAAAGCCCCAAAAACAGTGCACCTTTACGGCAAACAAGACAATAAAAAAACATACGTGCATAATGGTGTTCATGATTTGATTATTTAAATAAGTATAATTATAATTAATAAATAATTAGATTATAAATGATTATAATAACTATAATCATAATTAGTTATAATTTGATATAAGTGGATATTATTTTTAAAAACCGATTATATAAACGTTTATGAATATAATTAATTATGTAATAAATTATATTTAAAATTAGTTATGCAACTAATTATGAACCGAATAAAAATAAGTTATTTAAAATAATTATTTCAAAAAAATTGGTTATAATTATAATTATTTTTTTAAAATAAAAAAATTATTTTAAAAAATTATTTCTATAAAACTGATTATTATATAACTAGTTATTGTTAGTTATGGTTATTTTTTTCAAATCCGGTTTTTTTAGCAGCCCTATATAAGGAGACTGCTATCCCTTTTTATTTAATGTCTCCCACCAAAGAAATAAAACACTTTCTACACAATTTTTATTTTATTTTTCTATTTTCAGAACAAAAAAGAATTATCCCTTAAAACAAACGTTCCTTTAATATCTTGGCAATTTTTTTTTTCAAGTCGAGTACTGTCGTGTGGTGAGTAGTGAGTAGTGTCGTGTTCCGGCAACCGCATCGCATGAAGAATCTCCATTTAAAGAGCCGCTTCAGCATCTTCACCTCCACGGCGGTTCCCTCCCTCACCGAATCCCACATACTCCACTACTGCAAACTCGGCGCTCTCCCCGAAGCCCTAACCCTCCTCAAAGCCCAGGCTCAAGCCGAAGCCCTCAAGCCCGTCGTCTACGCCTCCCTCCTCCAAGCCTGCAGGAAAGCCCACTCCTTCCCCCTCGGCACCCACCTCCACGCCCACGTCCTCAAGTCGGGCTTCCTTGCCGACCGCTTCGTCGCCAACAGCCTCCTCAACCTATACTCCAAACTCTCCCCACACTTCTCCCAGGCCCGCACCCTCTTCGACGCGCTTCCATTCAAAGACGTCATCGCATGGACTTCAATCATCTCCGGCCACGTCCAGAAAGCCCAGCCCAAGACCGCCGTACACCTCTTCCTCCAAATGCTGGGCCAAGCCATCGAGCCCAACGCCTTCACTCTCTCGTCCATCCTCAAAGCCTGCTCTCAACTCGAAAACTTAAACCTTGGTAAAACCCTCCACGCCGTCGTTTTCATACGCGGCTTCCACTCGAATAATAACGTTGTTGCGTGTGCGTTAATCGACATGTACGGGAGGTCGCGCGTGGCTGACGACGCGCGGAAGGTGTTTGACGAATTGTCCGAACCGGATTACGTGTGCTGGACGGCGGTTATCTCGACGTTGGCGCGCAATGACAGGTTTAGGGAGGCTGTGCAGGTGTTTTTTGCAATGCATGACGGGGGTTTGGGGTTGGAGGTTGACGGGTTCACGTTTGGAACGTTGTTGAATGCTTGTGGGAACTTGGGGTGGTTGAGGATGGGGAGGGAGGTGCATGGGAAGGTTGTGACGTTGGGGATGAAGGGGAATGTGGTTGTGGAGAGTAGTTTGTTGGATATGTATGGGAAGTGTGGTGAGGTTGGGTGTGCGAGGGTTGTGTTTGATGGGTTGGAGGAGAAGAATGAGGTGGCGTTGACGGCTATGCTTGGGGTGTATTGTCACAATGGGGAGTGTGGGAGTGTGCTTGGGTTAGTTAGGGAGTGGGGGGTGGTGGTGGATGTTTATAGTTTTGGGACGATTATTCGCGCGTGCTCGGGGCTGGCTGCGGTGAGGCAGGGGAATGAGGTGCATTGCCAGTATGTGAGGAGGGGTGGGTGGAGGGATGTGGTGGTGGAGTCGGCTTTGATTGATTTGTATGCCAAGTGCGGGAGTGTGGATTTTGCATATAGGTTGTTTTCGAGGATGGAAGCGAGGAATTTGATCACATGGAATGCAATGATTGGGGGGTTTGCACAGAACGGGAGAGGACAAGAGGGGGTGGAGTTGTTTGAGGAGATGGTGAAGGAGGGGGTGAGGCCGGACGGGATCAGTTTTGTGAATGTTCTTTTTGCTTGTAGTCATAATGGTTTGGTTGATCAGGGGAGGAGGTATTTTGATTTGATGAGGAGGGAGTATGGGATTAGACCTGGGGTGGTGCATTACACTTGCATGATTGATATTCTGGGAAGGGCTGAGTTGATAGAGGAGGCTGAGAATTTGTTGGAGAGTGCTGATTGCAGGTACAATCATTCGCTTTGGGCAGTTCTGCTTGGAGCCTGCACTAAGTGTTCGGACTATGTCACGGCTGAACGCGTTGCGAAAAAGATGATTCAGCTGGAGCCAGACTTCCACCTGAGTTATGTTCTGCTTGGTAATATTTATAGAGCGGTTGGCAAGTGGAATGAGGCTCTGGAGATCAGGAAGTTGATGGAGGAAAGAGGGGTTAAGAAGTTGCCGGGCAAGAGCTGGATTGAGAGTGAGAAGCAAAAGGGTTCTCCTCAATTTGATTTGGCCTATATAAGCAGTGTTCCAAGCATGGGAGAAGCTGTGTGATAAAAATTGGCAGGTTGAGTTTGTTGAAGCAGATAGACTGATAAATGCACTTTCATCTTGATTCTTGAATACCTGGTTTATCTCAGGTGTCATGGAAGGTTAATAGCTAATGTTTACCTTTTTGGCTGAGCTAACTCCTTAACCAGTGCAAACATCAGCTTTATCCATATATTCAATGGTGGTGATGTACATGAAGAGATTTTTTTTTTGTCATCTGACAGACACTGTATTTAACAATCAATACTTTCACTTGGGAACTGACCAGAAAGAAGTCTGAATGCAGCATCAAATGAATTTTCTTCTTGTCTGGTTGGAGGGATCAACATGTTAAAGCTGCAGACATTATCTACTGCTGCAATTAAATCAATAAAGATTAAAGAGTAAATGTCGAGCTAGATAAATAGTTTGTTGGTGGAGCTGCATGGTCTCATGAGTCATGAGTCAACTAGGATGGCCTGCTATTGAAGTGCTAATGATGTTAATAATTTCCCTTGCTGGTTCTTCAAGCAGTAATGGGTGCAAATCCTTTACAATGCAAGCAAACTGAGTTTTGTTCTTGCTTCCATACGAGGGGTGATCTTTTAGACTGATGATGCAAAGAAGTGAAGAACCGTACATCAATCAGTCACAGGATCCATAAAACAGAGATGGACAAATTACATATAAAGATACTTCTATGCTCAGATCAAGGGAAAGAAAAAACGATAGAATAGTTAGTAGAGAGAAGTGAACAAAGTTGTATCAACTCAGAAATGGAATTTTAGTGATGCAAAAGCAACAGAATATTAGGTTCAAATGACGCCAAGCATGTGATTCTTGGTGGCTTTTCCATATTTTGAACCATTAGGTTAATTTAATGGTCCAGATTTACTCCATTTGAATATTACTCATTTTGAGTTGAGGTTATGGAGATATTGATCTTTGGTCATCTGGGAGCTAATAGAAGGAATTTAGTGGAATTGTAGAAACTAATCAAGTTGTGATTGAATTTGTCTTTCCAGCCGTTGGTGATACTCATGATGATAAGCCTGCAGTCATATAATTTCAGACGGGTCAAAGTGTTTAAGCCGAAACTCATGTACTTGCCTATTTAATTCAAGCCAACGACAAGGAACTTTGTCCATGCGTATGGTTACCCCAGGCACTGATGCGTTCAATGCTACACAACATCTGTTGTTGCACATGGCACATAGTGTGACTCCACAGGGAAACGTGTTTGTTCAAACCAGTCGGTTTAGGGATACACAAAGGAGACGGGTTGATGGGACATATTGACTTTGTTTTTTGTTTCTACATTTCCCTTTTTATCCTTTGCAGTGACCTTTTAATTAAGTTCAAATATTCAGTTTTTGTATTTGTGACAATGTTAAACAATTGTTGGACTATGAATAACATTACTAACTCGATTCTTGCACATTATATCCATTCGTATTGCATATTACACAAATATTTGAGTATTATAGTTCATCATTTGTTGGTTTACAAAAAAAAACAGCACACATAATTTTTTAATCGTCTCCTAAATTGACATGGTCAGTGCGTAAGGTTATGGAATCACTATACAACCTCATTCGATCAATATAAGGAGTTGGCCAATGTTTGGCTTCATTGGAACAGTGCGTTGACCAACAGAATGCGGTTAATGGGATAGGATAGTGGTCTTGTAGTTCTACCTGTTTAAATAACATTGTTACTAAAAATTCAATAAACCAAATACGAAATAATTAAATGCTTCAATCATAAAGGTCAATGTTATACCTGAACAAAATGGTTACCAAAGACATGGCCAATACATACAATGCAATGAACAGAGGGATCTGTAGGCGGTTGGGTTCTCAAAGGAAAAAATGTCATACTTTGCTTGAGAGATAGAGAAACAACAATGACATTATACTTGGAAGCAATGACATAACCCATATCGGTAATATCCATCAACTTATCCATTGTTACCTATACGCAGAAACTTGTATTAGTGTTATATAGTAGAAATAAACAATCGAAATACAAAAGGTTAATTTTTACCTTTGCTAAACCATCAATAAAAAGTGACCGCTTTAACTGGTCAAACCTCTAAATGCCACCAAATAAGGCTATATACTGATCAAACCATTGTGCAAGTTCTTTCAGCAAATGATTGCATACCAGTGGCCAAGAATCTTCACTGTAACCTAACACGGCAGCAATTACATGATATCCACAATTACCGTCGGCTTTAACATCAGTTATGTTAAAAATGAATCTGTGCATAGAAGGAGGAAATTGATGCAGCATAGGAATGTTTCTGTTGCTCAGTGAATGATCAGATGACGAAGACCTCCTTTTGTGTGTCGAGCAACTATTTTGCATGGAATGTAACTCATCTGCATACTCAAAGTAAGACGGATCCCACTTGGTTGATCTTTTGTGACTTGTGTATTTATTTTTTAGAGCACCTTTTTTTTTCACCTTCTCAGGGGGGGCATGCATGGAATTTAAATCAGGAAGTGCAAGTTCTTTAAGTTTAGTATTAAGTGTCACTTTGCCGCACATGTCAAGCTTCTCAAAGCGGTTGGAGATAGCCTCTATCTCGTCTGTAATGTGAATTTCTCCGTCATATAAACCTTGGTCTGCAAAATGTAATCTCCGCTAGAATATATGAACTCTTGAAAGCGATATGCTGCCAACAACAACTTTAGCAAGTTCACATACACAAGCGAGACCATCGGTAGTTCGCATCACATCCACAACGAGACGGGTTTTTGCCCGCATAATGAACTCGTTCAAACTCAGCAGCAATCTGTTTTAAAGCATACCTGGACACCATGCCGATAAGTTTCTTTTACAATGTTACTTTAAATACATGTCCTACCACATGGGTGCTTCTTTCCAATGACGCATTTATTTCATTATGTTGCAACGTCATCATATTATTCATTGCATCCCAAACACTACATAAATCTCCAATGCTATTTTGCAGTAGTCTCTTCAAAGTCAAATGAGCAGACTCAACCCTGCATTTAAATGAAACATATGAATACTTTGAAACAAATCCAACTTATTCAAATAACGATGTAAACAACTTTAAAACCTCGCTTACCTGTTAGTGGTAATGTTCCCTAAATGCATCACTTTATTTGTCCATGCTATGACAAATTTTTCCTTGTGAGGATGCAACCATGTGTCTTTCACATAATCAACAAACGCTGGCCATGGTGAACAGGCAATTTCAAACTTCATCAAATAATCATCATATTGCTTCTCAGTACCACAATCAATAAGACTCCTCATGCTTCCATGACATAGTCCTATGCGTTCTTCTGTCGAATAAAAGTTTTCAATTTTGCCTTAACATTCTTGTCATTGTGAAACTGGCACAATAAATTCGTTGAGTCAGGAAAAATAGTTTTCACGGCATTCATCAATGCTGCATCTCTATCAGTAACAATGACCAATGGGAAAAATTCACTTTTCATGAATATCCCTCTAAATCGTTCAAGGGCTCACACAACATTGTTTACACGTTCGGCCTCTAAATACGCAAATGCAGCTGAAAAAGTCATACCAGTAGGTGTCATACCAACAATGTCAAGTAACAGAAGTCTGTACTTATTTGTTTTGTATGTACTATCTATCAAGAACACCAAATGATATGCATTGCTCAATTTTACTGCATCCCGATGTGCCCAAAATAAGTCACATACAACATTTTCATCCTTCAGTCTATGCCAATGAATATACATATCGCGTTCAAGAAGTTTCATTAATTGTTGCATTTCAGTATTTTTGCCTCTAATACGCGTTCGGTATGCATATCTTGCATTGTATACTTGCTTCAAACTTGTAAATTATTTCCATTGTGATCCTTCAAAGTTAGGAGAATATTCTTTGGTTTCACTATCGACCTTGTCATTTCAGCAACAATGATATTCTCCTTCTCAGTTAGTTGACCAGCATATGGGTGTCCACAGAATGACTTAGCCAAAGCATGATTATGAGTGTCACATATTACATTCACTATCCACCCTTGACCTTCCGAGTCTGGTTTGGCTCACAGCTTAAAAGGACATTCACATTTTTTGGTGCTAATCGTTGAGGGTACAAAACCTTTTTTTCCATGATCTATACTTTTCGCTCCTTTCACAACCAATTAAAACATATGATGTTGTCCCCAGCTTTCCATTTGACATGCTACTCCTCATTATGAGAGCTACAAAACCATTACAATATGCAACAGTACGAGCCCACTTCAATACGTCCTCACGGGAAATAAACACTTACAGTTTATGGATAATTTTTTTTAATCTTCTTCATTAAATCATTTAAGAACCATAACTTATTCCAAAATCAAATAAATACCTTAGATGTCTTGAAGTCTGCAGAACAATCAACTGAACAATTCACATTTTCAAACACATCAGTTTTTTCTTCAATGTCTTCATCCATATTAATTTCTTCAGATATGATAGAGTCATACATCCACTCGTCGTTGTCCAACTTCAAAAATCAAAATAAAATTTATACATTGACAAAACATACGCATAATATAAATATTTAACAACATTAAAGTTATAAATTTATAGAAAATACAACAAGAATTTCATTAACTAATAATAAATTTACAATTAAAACATCCAATTTTGAAAAATATAATATTCAAAATAACAAAATAAATTAGTATGGTCCATACATATTAACTAATCCGTATGGAATAAAAAATCTGTCATTACCTCGCTGACACCACAACCAACCACCAACCACGACTAACAATCCTCAGCCACCGCTAGCTTGACTCCAACGAAGGCGAACACTAATTTTCACTACCACCAACCACAAATGCACAACCAACAACTCTACAACCACCAAAATAAAGTAAAACAGCACAATGACTTTGCACCAGTGAGCAATGATGCAAAATGAAGGCATGGAAGTTAAAGCTGTTGAGAGGAGTATTTTTGTCATTTAAATTTTTTATATAGTGTATTAGAAGAACAATATTAAGCAAAACTCTATAATAATGTAAGAGTTTATAAATAAGGGAATATGGGCTATGAAAAAAAAAAAACATGTTTCGTGCATTGTGCATACAACTTCATATTGATTCTCCGTGATGCATGTTGAATAGTAACAAAATAAGGGAAAGACTAGACAACATTATATAAATTAATTCGTCTGGTATGTTACCTTTGTTCATCTTCATTGGAGTGATAGCAAACTCTCTCTGTATATAATACTGCGATGTTCTGCACTAATTGTACCCCTATACTGCTCTGCTTTAGGATACTCAAGCAGCTCACCTTTGTCATTAAGTCTCATTAATCTTCCAAAACAACCGATTCCAAAAATTTGACCATTTTTTGTAAAACATATTGGGGAAAAGTGTGACAAAGAATTGGTAAAGTAATGACTTGGTCCAAGACGACTACACTTTGTATTCCTTCATCGTCCACACTTCAGCCGGTGCAGGCAAGTAACTAGCGGAATAGACACACAATATCCTCCCATTACCGTCAAATGTTTTAGTTTACTTCGAAGATTGGCGAAATCATAAAATGGCAGTGGAATCTCAGATAATTTCCTTTCGATCACATCAAATGCAATAATTTAGCTGCAATTATCATCATCGTTGTGAAGCAGCCAATGAAGAGTCCCATTCAAGAGTGATCCCTCCAATCTGAATCCACGCCAGTTCCGTAAATTCGGAAGAATGAGAACATAAGTACTACCCTCAGTGCAGCTCCATGAACCGGTCCTCTAAGAAAAACAATGGACCTGCTGACCTCTACGTTTGGAAAATTGTACAATCACTAACACATAGTCATCCGTTGATGAGTCATACGCAATTCCACATACAAATCGGTGGTTCAACTCATTGCTAAATCGTTTTACAATACCGGTTGACGGATTCCATACGACGAAATAAGTGAGTTTACAGGTAGCAGATGACGATGTTAAGAGTAGAAACCCTCTGCAAGAACCCATCACGTATACACTTCTGTATTTGATGAAGGGATAAGGTGCATAACACGGAAGCTAAGAGTACATCCGCAGAATCACTGTGAAGGGATGCGTCAATGTCTATGGAAGTAGCTTTGGAATCATCGCCGAATTTCACGAGATATCGGTGGGTGGGAGCTGCGGCTAAGTCAAAATGGAGTTTTGCAAATTGAGGATCGGAAATGAGAAAAAGCCAAGACTTACAGACACATTTGAAACGCGTTACGGATCTCACCGGCAATCTCAACAGAATTTCTGCCATCAACTCCTCGGGGAGGGACACACGGAGAGGGGCCATAGTCTTCTTTCGTTACTGCTCAAGAATGGGGGGCAAGCAAAACTTCTACAATGCCTTCATTTTGAATAAACCCATAACCATTTGAAATGTATACATTATATTTTACTTTTCATTTTTTATATTTTATTTAATGTGTTTTGTATGGGTAAAAAAATAAAATAAAAAGTTGCAGTTAATTTTAATGCAGATATTAATATATAATTTCAATTTTCACTGTATATATTTTTCATAAAATAAATTTTAATTCGAGTTAAATAAAATAATAGTATAATATGATTTATGAATTAATAATACAGTTCCATAAAAAATGACTTAATAATACAATGATATGTAGACAGGTGATCAACATATTTTATAAAGTTATTTGTTATACTGATAAACTTTATTAAATTTTTGTGTACATATTAATATTTTTTATGCAAAATGTTGATTTTGGTTTGATATATTCATTCCTATTAAATCTCATTATACTTTTATTTATAATTAGTTTTACTAAAATATTCAAGCACTATAATGTAGTTTTTTAATTTTGTATACGTGTAAAATATATTTTCATGTAAATCTCTTTTTATCCTTATGTAAGATATATTTATCTCTTAAGTAATATATATTAATTTGCTTTCTTACATAACTATTAGTTAAAATTTATGCCATTAACGTGAAAAGCCAAATTTGTAAATTATAAATTTAATTATTTAAAAGCCCTACTAAATAGTTTATATTATATTCAATATTAATAAAAGTTGACACGTGACATGTATTTTATATATCTATTTTTATATTTATAATATTTACTCTTTTGACTTAAAAAAATATTGCTATTTCCTGAAAAAACATATTGTGCAACAATAAATCCTTAAATTTAACACCTGTATATATGGTGCTGAACTGAAGACATTGACATAAACACTTGAAGAAAATAATGTTAAACCCAACACAATCAGTCTTCAATTAATTGAAATCTTTGCATATAATTATCAAAATCTGAGTTACTCCAATCTTTCTTCCATACATAATGAAAACTGATTTGGGATTGACAATACAAATTAGAAGCTTCTATTTGATGAGGGAGTAAAATACATCATGATCTTGGAGGCATCAATTACGGAGGGTTAATTAATTATTTATTCGATATGTTTTCAATACCAGTAGAAATCAGCTAAGTTTCAATAATAAAGCTAATCCAATTCGTCAAATTCTAAATTCCATTACGACATCTGTCTCTGTTGTGGTAATGTCTACTCAGTCTTCAGGGACAATGTCATACTAAATGTTGGAGTTTTCTGTCTTCAAGTATTTTGCAGTTCATGGCCATTTGAGGAGGGCACCTCGAATTAAGCAAGTTCATTGGCATTTTCCTCTATCAGGCTGGGTCAAATGCAACTCTGATGGCACTGCTAGAGGATGTTTGGGGACTGCTGCGAGTGGAGGAATTTTTCGAGATGCTAGAGGAGCTTGCATTGGATGTTTTGTTGTGCCTTAGGGTATTTCTTTTTCTTTTCATGCTGAGTTTATTGTAGCTATGACAAGAGTAGAATTGGCTTTTAACTAAGTCTGGTGTTGTCTTTGGTTAGAATGTGATTCTCTCCAAGTGGTAGTAGCATTTAAATCTTCTAATTTCGTGTTTTGGAAGCTTCGTAATAGGTGACAAAATTGTTTCATATAACACGTTTCATGAATTTTGTCGACTCTCATATCTTTAGAAAAGGGAACCAAGGTGTTGATCTCTTGGCGAATTATGGCCTTCATGCAAGTGATCTTATTTGGTGGGATCACGTTCCTCCTTTTATTTTTTAGGCTTTTATTTGTAATAAAAGGTTTTTTTTATACCAGAATTTAGGTTTTGTTGAGTCTATTTGCATGGTTTTTGGTTATTGCGGTGTTGTATATGATTAGTAGATTATGTTGGTGTCAACCTAATTGGGATTAGTTGATCTCTTGTGATGTTGTGCATTTCAATAAGTTTATAAAAAATCATTTTACATTAAGATGAGTTATCTAATTATTATTTATAAGATAAATAGTCAAATTCATCTTTTAGAGTTTGAAGTGCTGATAAATTGGTCCTTAAAAGATGAAAAATTCAAATCTACTCTCTGAATGTGTAACAAGTTAGTCTTGTAGTTAAATTTATGAGACTGTATTTAGTGTCGATGATGATGATGGATAAATCATGGTGATGATGATTGATTGACTGATGATGAAAATGGTGGATGATGATTGAGTCTTGATATGATGATTGACGAATGATTGTTATGTAAATTCTAAGACTTATGTTTTACGTATGATTTTTACATGTTATGTTATATATGTGATGATAGTAGATTATGTTTTAATTGTTAAGTTTTATTATGTTTTAGTATACTTGTTTTTGTTAAGCTTACCATTGCATTGTTGCATGTGTTGTTTGTGTTTGTGATGATCCTGTATCTTACATACGTGGGGAGCAAATGACAAGGAGGTGATTTTCTATCTTTTTCGAGACTTCATGGATATGCGTATGTATATGGTTGACTGGCTCAGAGTCTATGTAGTTTTCCTTATAGAGTCGTTATTGTTTATATGCATGTTCTAAGGAGTTATGAGTTATTCTAATGTTGTATAAGTGTATATTATGATGGAGTGGTCAAAGACACATAGTTATTTAGTTTTACAATCACGTCATGTTTTTTACCTTTGTATTATACATCTTAGCTTTGGCCTTTGAAATGCAAAAAATTTATGAGTTTTTCATAATCAAATTAATTGCAAAGTTTTAAAGTAGTAAAAATAAATTTTTTGCTTGATATTATTTTTATTTCCATGTAATGATGGCGGATTTTTATAGATTGCCCAATTCAACGTTATTCCTTCCATAGACATTTTGTGTGTTTTTATTATTGTTAATTTATTTCAAACATAATATTTTCAGCTTCTGTACAATAATTTAATTTCAATTATTTATATATACTGCAATTTTATTGGAAATTTCATATTGACGCTAACTCCATAGAGTTTGACATAAATAATGAGATATCAACTAAAGTTGATGACAACAATAAAGTTAAAAATATCTTTATTAAACACATGATTATATTTTTATATTGATATCTTAAATCATATTCTTTATATTTGATATTTGATAATAGGCTTGTTAGAGATTATGCGCACAATCTTAAACTGAAAATTAGTGGAAGCATAATAAAAGAAAAGAAAGAAAACACAAACATTTACTTGGTTCAGTAACTAAGGAGGAAAAATCCTTTGTTACCTACATCCAAGGAGCAAGGGAGCTGTAGTCCCTTTACTTGCACTAAATATCAAGAAGTGTTACAATAGTGTTCAACTCAAAGTTACATGGCGAGTCTCTCAACAGTGATCATAGGCCTCAATATTACAAAAAAAATGAAGGTTACGAGGAACCAAAAACAACCCCTTACACCAATGTTTAGACCAGACAACGCTTAACCTCCATCGAGTTACTCTTCTCAGTTCCTTGCAAGAAAACACCTCTGGAACTTCAAGCGAACCAGACACGAGAGAACTCCACCTGCAATACAAGGCGAACAAAAACAAGAACAAGAACAGAGACCTACACTACCATCATCTACACCATTCACCAAACAAAGCTCAAGGTATTAAGCGAAAACATTAAACCCTAGCAGAGCTAAGTTACATTGGAACATGTGATGAGGATGAAGAGAGAAAGAAAGAAGCTTTGAGAGAGAGAATAGTAAACAAAAAGACAAAAATGAAAAGCGCACTCATTCTAACCTTCTGTGCATATAAGCCTTTATATATTCAAAAGCCAAAGTTAGTAAAATGCACCATATGGGCATTTGGACCTTATTAATTATTTCTTTGCGCTCCACATACTCAACAAAGCTAATTTAGATGTCAATGAAACAAATATAAAAGCAAAAACCTCATAAAAAAGGTAACTATTGTTGTTGAATATTGATTATTTTAAAATTATTTAATACATATTTTGAAGTATATTTCTTATAATAAAAATGTTTAAGTTTCAATCTTATATTATATTTTTCTGTCAATTTGAAATCACAAATTAATGTTAAATGTTAAAAAATAAAGAAATAAAATGGTACTAAATATCAAAATGCCTTGGACATCATTATTGTCATACATTGTTTCATTTTTTTAAATTATTTAATATATATTATAGATTTTTTTATAAAAAAAACTAAATTAATTATTTGCACATGTTTTTCATATATAGGATTCAAACTCCTTCAAGCAAAATAAGTTTAGAAAGATCAACAAATAATTATATATCTCATATGTGTTTGAATACAGTGAAAATCAAATATGAACAAAAAAGAAGAAAAAAGTTGTTGTTATTAAAAAGGAATTAATAAATTAAAATATTTTGAATTTGACAACAATGTTTATTTACTATCTTTAATGTTATCAAATATGAACAAAAAAGAA
>CM023949.1:12249267-12267963 GCA_013407115.1 Glycine latifolia | reverse complement strand
TTTTTCTGACGGAATTTAGCAAATTTAACTTTTCTTCCTTTTTCTCTTAATTACTAAACCTAGGTTATTATACTTGTGTTAGTTTCTAGAAAAGCCATGAATAACACTTTAATCAATTACAAGTAAAGCGTAATCGATTGCATAGTTGTATTTGTAAAACATGCATAACTGTCTTAATCGATTACCATAATCTGTAATCGATTACCTAGGCTTATTTTGAAATTGTACATGACTGCCTTAATCAATTACCATTATCTGTAATCGATTACCAAGGCTTGTTTCATAAACTAAGCCAGACTGCTTTAATCAATTACATCATGATTTAATCAATTACATTGTTCTTGGTAGTTTTTCAAATTGGCTGAAGAACATATTAATCAATTACATTTGGTAAAATAATCAATTACATTTATGTTTTAATCGATTACAGTCTGTTAAAACTATTTTCTATTTAAAGTTGTTTGGGTCTATGATTTAATATACATCATACAATCTGAGAATACAAAATACCCAACATAAGCTAAGCTTTCATAGGTCCAAGAAATAGTTTTCTGAGTAATAGATTTCTTGCTTGAGATGAAAAGATAACATGCTTCATAAATGAAGATAAGTTAAGACAAGATTTTGAAGAGAAGTTCAAGAGAGTTGATTATGTGCTTTAACATTCATGCAACCTGGAAGTGATTGGTAATATTCATTCATTCATTCATTGAGGATCACAGGTTGTATTTCCCTTGAATCATTCTAGATAATCTGAGTAGGGTTCTCAGGTTCTTTGTGATTTGTTTTCTAATAGGGTGTTAGAATTCTAATTATTTATCTAGGGTTGATAAAGATAGTTACATGTAACAGCTTGTAAAAGAACATATTTGAATTAGTATAACTCTAATCTTGTTTGATTAGAAGAACTGAATGTAGCTTCTCTTGAGAAGTGAACCAGTATATGTTCCTGTGTTGATCTATATTTCTCAATCTCTTCTTGCTATCTTGATCTCTTGACAACTGTGATTTCTTTCTTAATCAACGTGCAGCTTTTTGTCATAGGTGTCTTAGACTGAGTGGTTTGATTGGATTAAAGTCTCATTAGTTTTAAAAGTGATAAAGATCTTTAAACTCTGAGTTCATAAAGTTTTCTAAAAGGTCAAGATTATACCAATCCACCCCCTTCTTGGTATTTAAGAAGTACTCATAGTGTTTTTAGAAATACATATTGTCTAGTTTGACGTATATACCATTGCATGTATTCTAAATTTTCATGTAAAATACCATGGTCCATTCCACCTTGAACAATATAATCATTCCAATGATTCCATTTATTAATCTAGTGACGATGATGGTAAGGCCAAAAAATATATGTTATCCCTTTCATATCTATGTTGTGGAGTTAGTCTAGGTTTAGTGGGTCATCTGGAATATATGTCGCATTCCAAATTGTCTCATGAAACTGTCTACTGCATGTCATTCCATAATTGCAAAACATATGAAAGGTACTTTTGCACTAACAATCATAGATACCTCAACATTATTAGTTAATGATTTTATCAGGGATGTCTCATAAGGTGTCCACAAGAACTGCAAGACATATATTATTATTGTTAGATATTTATTAACGAATAGGAAATACAAAGAAATACTTAACATGAAGATTAAGAAATGAACCTCATTCATATGTAGTCTATCAAATATGACGCATATCAGTCTGACTGAATTGGTGGGAATGTTTGTTTGTGTCATTGGCCCAGACCACCTTTGTTCAAAAGGAAATCCAAGTTATTCTTATACTTCTTCGTCAGATAGGTCATGTATTTGTAAGACAATGCATTTATTGCGGTCCCACACTCATGATTGTAGCAGCAACAAATATCCACCTATTTCAATTTGTAAAGGCTTTTACAGCCCGATCTAGTGCTCCAAAAAGGGAAGCTAATACTGCTGTACCCCAACTATAATGACTTGCCTTAGTCAAATTTGATAACAAAATGAGATATATAAAATGAACTTTTGCTCCTGATGTATCTGGCATCAAACATCCACCTATGAGCATCATGATATGAGCTCTAGCATGTTGTGCAATCATAACATCATTAACACCAACAGGAAGTTGTTGAAAATTTGCTACAACCAGGTTAGATAAATAATTTTTTTTCCCTTAATATACTTATTAGGTGGAGTGTCCTTTAGTAAGGCCTGACAAGCACCACATACATCACCAGTAATGGCATTAGTTACTGGTAGATTGTCAATATTGAGGCCAATTGCCGAGCCACATCTTGTAAAGTTATGGTTGTCTCCCCATGTTGAAAATGACGTGTGAGTTTCGATTCTCCAACATTCAACCAACGCAGTGACCAAATACTAGTTAATATCAACTTATCCGACAATTATAACACGACCATAACCAACTTCATTTATTAAATTTTTCACACAATTATCTATATGATCAAAGTGTGTAAAAGTCTAGAAAGAATGAAACCTTGGACGACTCATTCTCTCTTGGCCTTCCCACACTAAGTTTAAATTATGACTATCTTGTAAGCTCAACAAAAGCCATCAATAGGTCTAGGTTATGCATTTGCCATTGCTTCACAAAAAGGAAACAAGAGATTGCAAGAAGGATGAAAAAGGTGGGATGTGAGAAAAATAAATAAGCTAGGTGAAAGAATTTAGGTTGGATGAAAATAAGAATGGAGAAGAATGAAAGAGCAAGTGGATTAAGGCAGACTATATGACATTGAGATAGTGCAAAATATTTTGTAAATTATTTATGACTTTGAGTTTCACGTGGCATGCATCATAGATAGTGTAAGCGATACTATAAATTATTCATGCCTTTGAGTGAACGTGTCATGCATTTGTCTTTAGCCAACTTTGAGAATCTCATGCCTATGTACTTGATTAGACTTCACGTGATTGAAATGTCATGGCTTTGAGTTCATGTTCAACTTGTAAAATAAAATCTCCTAGCTTTGGACTTTGTTGAAGGTGTAGCCTTTGGGTGATACAACTTATCATTCAAAAGCTTTATTATTGAGTATGCACTATGATTCACCAGCTAAGATTTTATTCATCATTCACGAGCAGTATAGTTGCAATCTTATATGGTCATTAGTAAATATTATTTTAGGGTTTTAGCTAATTACAAAATTTATGTTATAAGTAAATATTATTTTATGGTTTTACTTAATTAAAAAAAATTGATGTTCTAACTACACATTTTGTTAGGGTTTTAGTTTTAAAAAAATCATTTTAACCTTATTTTAGGGTTTTCTCATTATTATCATGTTCCAGAAAAAAATTATAATTTATAATTAAATAAATGCAAAATTATTGTACATGGAATAAAAGTTCTATAAGATAAAACATTATTCGCTATTCATGGAAAACGTACGATTTTCATCTTCATTCATCTTCATTATAAAAGTGACGATGAAAGGCACTCAAGATCACTCATTATCTTCTCATTTAACTTTTGCATCTTTCATATTTCACAAAATACTATTCAAAATAACAAAATACATTTTTATTTTTTCAGATATGGCTAGCGAAGAACCCATAATAAGAGATAATGTTAGCGACTTTAGTGACGAGGATCAAGAGCACGATGTTTACGAAAGTGGAGAACCAAGCAATCAAAGTCAATGTGAGTCATCTTCATATTTTGAAACTATCAATGGCCAACTTTTAGAAGATCTACAATACTCAAATCCATATAAGAACATAGGGAGTAAGGATACGAATGACCTTTATGAAGGCATGATATTTGAATCAAAACAAGCAGCTGTGAATGTCATTAATAAATTTCATTTGTACATTCATTTAATTTTGATGTTGAAGAGAACAAGAGTGACAAGTATGTTGTTAAGTGTAATCAATATGGTAATGGGTGTCATTGGAGGGCGAGAACATCCTTCAGCAAAATACGCAGGAGGTGGGAGATGAAAAATATAAATGGTATTCATACTTACACAACTTCACTCATATGCCAAGATCATGTTAGGTTAAACTTGTCTATAATTGCTCATAATATTGTGCACTTAATGAAAATAAAACCTGGTATCCAAATCAAAACATTGATTGTAGACATGCTACAACGATTTGGTAATACTATGACATACAAAAAAGCCTGGACAACTAAACAAAAAGCACTTGAAATTGCTTTTGGAAGTTGGGATTAATCATACAGTTATCTACCTATATGGATGTCAGTTTATCAACACTTTGTACCAGGTACAATTATTAGATACAAAACATCTACTTCAATTGAGCATGGCAAAGATGAGTCTTCTAAGGTGATTCTTAATCGTGTATCTTGGGCTTTTAAGCCATGCATTGAAGGCTTTCAATATTGCAAGTAGATGAGATATTTTTAGCTAGAATATGTCGTGGTACTTTTTTGACAGTCATTGGACAAGATGGTAGTAGAAACATTTTTCTACTTGCTTTTGCAATTGTTGAAAGCAAGAGCAAAAAAGCTTGGATGTGGTTCTTGCATTATTTAAGGAGATATGTTACACCTCAACCAAATTTGTGTATTACATTAGACAAGGGAATCAGCTTGCTAGAAGCTTTGCGATCATAAGGAGTTGGGTGGACTGGATTGGATGTATCATATGTCTATTGCATTCGCCACATTGCATCAAATTTTAACAAACAGTTTAAAAATATTGACCTAGAAAAAGAAGTCATCAATATGGGTAAGCTACTAACCATTTCATGAATCAAATTATTGCATTATTACGTGTTCACCATATTTGTTACTCATTGTTTTGTCTTTTGACATAGGATATGAGAAGAGAAAACCAAGATTTCAGGCAAAGTTGCTCGCAATGCGATTAGAGTTTCCACAAGCAGCAGATTGGTTGGACCAAATTTCTAAGAGTAAAATGGACTCAGACATATGATGAAGGAAAACAGTATGAGCATATGACTACCAACCTTGTCGAATGTATGAATTTTGTTTTGAAAGGAGCTCGAACATTGCCTATTACTACCTTAGTCAATGAAACATTTAATAAAATAAATAACTCATTTGTCACTAATGGCATGAAAATCATATATATGATAAAGGTAAGGCATATGTGCTCTCAAGATGCATATGTCATGATGCAAGGAAATCGACACATTGTTACCTCGTACTATGTTCACATGTATATTCAGGAAATAAGGGAGTTTGAGGTTCATGAAATTGCAAATATGCAACTTGTCTGACGAGCAATGACATGCACTGTTAAATTGAACAAATAGTCATGTGATTGTGGACAATTTTAGGCATTTTGAACTCCTTGCTCTCATGCAATTGCAACGTGTGCTTCTTGCAATTTAAATTAAGACGACTTTGTTGATCATGTATACAAGTTGGAAAACATTTACAAAGTTTATCAAAATCACTTTCATTCCGTTGGAAGCGAAGATGAATGACCTCAATATTTGTGTCCATATTTTATGTCTGATACTTTAAAACGACGAAAGACATCGAGAAGGCCAACTACTACTCGCACACATATTGAGATGGATGAACCAATTCCAAATAGGCCTAAGAAATGCTCATTGTGCAGAACTGAAGGACATAATCATTGTAATTGTCCATACAAACAAGTTCACGACTAATATGGTTTCTACTTTTTATGCTTCTATTTAATTTGTATTGTTCATTTTATATTAATTATAAATCTTATTTTTATTTTAACAACTACTTTTATTACTAAATTATAATTTATTGTTAATATTAAATAATTGTTAAAATAAAATTAATATTATTGTACCAAATTATTAATTAATTTAATGATAATTATAAAAATTAATTAACAAATTTTAAAATAATTTAATATTTTTTTATATAATATAAGTTAATATTAGTAACAAAGCATTTTAATATTTTCATTTAAATTTAAATCTTTTTAAATTTAAGAATTTTAAAATTTAAATCCTTTCAAATAATAATCTTAACATTAGTAAACAAATATAGAAAATATATTAAATAAAATAATAAATTAAAATATATATATCAAAAAAAAGAAAATATTAAATAAAATTATATATAAAAAATTAAAAATATTAAATAAAATAATATAAAAAATATTAAAAGTGAAATACACCTATGAAAAAATAAAAAAATTAATTTTATATTAAATAGAAGTCGTAAATGAAATTTATGACTTCTAAAAAAAAAAATCTAAAGACTTTAAAGTCGTAAACCTAAAAAAACATTTTTACTACTTTAAAGTCATAAGTTAGAAAAAAAATACTTAACTAAAGTAGTAAAAAATATTGTAATTTCAGTTTAAAAAAATAGTATGACTTTTTAAATAAAAAAAGCTAAAATAGTAAACTATTTTATGATTTCAATTAATTTTTTTTAATTACAAGTTATAAAAAATTTGAAAAATTACAAGTGATAATATTGCAACTTCTCCCTAATAAATTGTAACAAATATTACACTTATTCTGTTTTCATATTAATTTAAAATCGATCTCATATAATACTAAAAGAAAAAAAAATACCCCATTGATAGTTTCCCAAAGGCAAAAACCATAAATAATCCCACACCTTTTTATCTTATTTTTCTGGTTTAGTATTTAAATATTTTTCTGGCTCCCGACTCGACAAGTTTCTGGAGGTAGAAAGAAGAAAGCGAGTCGAGGCAGGTTTAACTGATTACTCTGTTGTTTCTAGTTCCATTCTATAGCAATGGCCACGTATGTTGTTACTCCTCCTTTCCTTCGTCCTCTGCATCAACTTCAATTCCCGAAATGCCCCCGCCTTTCTTCTAAATCCCACTTTCGCCCTCGCCTCCTCCGCTCCATATCCCAAAGAACCATTGGCGCTATCTCCGCAATTGCCGCAGAATCGGTAAACCTCACCCTTTCCTCCAATCATATTCGTAATTTCCCTATTTAACGCAACACTGCCACATACATATTCAATATAGAATTTGTCATGCTCTTTTGATTTTCTTTCTTGTCTGAATATCATGCTCTTTTCATGCTATTAAGCTTAACATTGTTGTTTTTTTCCTCTGAGGAACTGAGTTTAATACGTATATGGTATGATCACGGTTTAGGGTAAATGATAATTATGGTCCTTAAAATTGTGTAAACCAGTGACAATTTAGTTGTTGAAGGAATGTAAATTCTTATTTAGTCCATGAATGTGTAAAAAGTACAAAAATTCTGCACAAGTTCATGACAAATTGGTCCTGAAACTTTATAACTTAATATTAAATTGGTGCTCGAAAATTATAACTTGGTGTTAAATTGGTCTCACACAACTTATGGCAGGACGCGATTGTTGCACTTTATACACGTTCAAGGATTAAATAAGATTTTTTGTTCTTTTAGGGACTAAATTATGTTTACAAGTTCAGGGAGCAAAACTGATCATTTGCTCTTATCGTTTACCTTTTTTTTTCTACAATACTTAAAATTATTTTATTCTGCTCTGTTGCTTAAGAGAGATTTCGTCACATGATGTTCGAGTAGTTAGGTATGGAAGACGAGTGCAAAAATGTGCTGCTAAGTGGTACATGATTTTAAATTGCGGTCTGCAATTGCAACTGCAATCAGTAATAATACAGTTTAAAATCATGACTTATACTACTAATTCGTATGACCAATTTCTTTTTTCTTTTGGCAGAAGTTGTATGAACAGTATAAGGCAGTGGTTTTGATAAGTTGTCAATTATTTCATTTGCAAGAACTACAAATTTTCGTAGCCCAGTAAATTCGAGACGGCTGTAGCCTATATGATATCTGGTTTTGCTAATATCAATTTATATTAAGGCCATAAACAAAAAGCTCTGACTTGTGTTAGGAACTTAGGAGTTTTATTAATTTTTCATTCAGGAGTTAGGTACACAGCAGGATCAAGCAATTGAAGCAGACATCTTTGCTTGCCCTGTATGTTATGAACCATTGATAAGAAAAGGTCCTTCTGGCCTTAACTTGTAAGTCAGCTAGATATCATATGCATGATGGCAGGTGTAATTAGTTCTGTATGTTTTCAAAATCCTATGTCGTACTTTTAGTAATTAACTAAATGGTTTTTGAACTTCAGACCAGCAATCTACAGGTCTGGTTTCATGTGTAAGAGATGTAAGAAGTCATATTCTAGCAAAGATAGGTATCTGGATCTGACTGTAACTGCTGGATTGAGAGACTACACTGAAATTCAACCTGCTCGGACTGAGCTTTTCAGGTATGATTAGTGATATAACTCCGATTTCATGGCATTAGACCGACATGTGTTAATAAACCCTTGATACTATGTGATATAATGGTGTCAGGTACATATCCTTGAGCAATTATTAACATATGTTGCACATACCAGTTTACCAACAATATTGTGTTCTATGTGCATTTTTCCATTTGTTTTTATTAGAGGATAATTTTTTTCTTCTTTTTGCCATTTTTATGAGTTATTGTTTTAACATGTGACATGAGTTGTATAATTCAGTTTTTGCATGCCCAATTGTTTGGGAAAGTTCTTATGTTTTCCTTTGTGTTTAACCTGGTTATTAGGAGTCCCCTAGTTTCATTCTTGTATGAAAGAGGTTGGCGTCAGAATTTCAGGCAAAGTGGCTTTCCTGGTCCTGATGAAGAGGTATGCATTTACTGCCTGTCCTGCAGTTGTAATGTGCCAATACTTGAAAAATTATATTCGGGTTTCTTGATATTTTTCTAAAGTGTATTTTAGTGGACAGCCAACTTTGTTTAATAACATATATATATCACAGGATGGAAGTAGAGGCTATATATCTTTCCTCTATTTTGCTCTGGCATCTGGCTTACGTCAGTAATTCACTACATTTTCTTTGTTATGCAGTTCAAAATGGCTCAAGAGTACTTTGAATCTGCTAAAGGTGGTCTTCTTGTTGATGTTAGCTGTGGTAGTGGTTTATTTTCGCGAAAATTCGCCAAATCTGGAACATATTCTGGAGTCATAGCACTAGATTTTTCTGAGAATATGCTTCGCCAATGTTATGATTTCATTCAAAAAGATGACACACTTTCAACAACGTATTTTTTCTTATCCTATACTTGATTTTGAATTTAATGTCAGCAAAGAATGAGTAATTCATTTATTTTTTTTGTATTAGGAGACACAGATGCCCTTAATACTGTTTCCTTTCACTGTTAGCAGTAATATTGCTCTTGTAAGGGCAGATGTTTCTAGACTTCCCTTCTCATCAGGTTCGGTTGATGCTGTTCATGCTGGTGCAGCTTTGCATTGCTGGCCATCTCCCTCCAATGCTGTAAGTGCTGGTCGGTGTGTGATGAACAGTAGTATGTTTGGGTTAGGTTAACCTTTTTACCAGATTGGTATTATTGTGTGTTCCCATGTCAATTAAAAGCATGAACCAGTCTTTTAGACAAAAAGGCTGTGCCTTCCATTCACTCTAAAAATGCATGTCATGCTGCAATTTTACTTAATATATGTACAACTTTTTGTAGAATTACCGTATGAGCTTCAAATAATATATTTTGCTTGGATGTTTATAAATACAAACCAGTTACTTAATTGGTTCTTCTGAAGTAAGAAATGTTTAGTAAACAGAATATTTATCATATCAATGTCATAAAAGCAAGACTTCTGCTTCCAGAGATATACAAGGTGATTATAAAGAGCAAACCAACAGAAATTTCTGCTTTAAAATATTGTCCTGACTCCTGATTGAGTGCCTGAATGTAATATTTTGTTTTGAGGCAAATGCATAGAAATAAAATGGAAATTCTTCCCTCCCTAATTTTGTTTCTCAATATGCGTACCTGTAATGTGCATACAGATGCATACATGATACATGCAAAGATAGAGATGCATGTTTTGTATATTGAAAGTTATGCATGCTTATTATAAATAACACCTGTAGCTTAAGTGCATGTTTGGTTTAAATTACTTTGGAGAAATGATAGCTTATTTTTCAAAGGCTCTCTTGGCTAAGAAAAATGAACCATTTTTTTTTTTCTTTTCAAAATGAATAGCTAAACTCAACATCAACATTAACATCAATAGCACCTTTAACCCAAATTAATTGGGGTAGGTGGTAGATGAACCAATGATAAATCGAAAATAAGACAAAAGAGAGAAAAAATAAGTTAAAATAAAAGAAGTGTAAAAGGAAGAAGGGAGAAAAGAAGAGGAAAAGAACTAAAACAAGGGAACTACTGGAATATAGAACTACTAATGAGTTTAACCATCCATCAACTCCATCCTAAGACATACCGTCCGCCAATCTATATCCCACTCCATTAGGTCTTGTTTCACTACCTTTCCTCGGGTAAGTTTCGATCGACCTCTACCTCTCTTTGTGTCAAGCTCTTGGTAACAAACTCTTATTCTTACGGGAGCATCCAGTGGTCGTCTCATAACGTGCCCAAACCACTTCAATCTATGCTCCCTCATCTTTTCACATACCGGTACCACTGATACCTTTCGTCGAATATCCTCATTTCTTATCTTATCAATCTTCGTATATTCACATATTCACCTTAACATCCTCATTTCTGCTACCCCTATTTTATGCTCATGTTGTCTTTGTGCTGGCCGAGGGCGAATCCTGGTACAGCGGTAAAGTTATGTCTTGGTGACCTGTTGGTCATGGGTTCGAATCCGGAAGCAGCCTCTTTGCATATGCAAGGGTAAGGTTGCGTACAATATCCCTCCCCCTTACCTGCGCATAGCATGGAGCCTCCAGGCAATGGGTTAGATGGTGGTTGTCTCTGTGTTGGCCAGCATTCTGCTCCATATAACATTGCCAGCCTTACAGCTGTTTTATAGAATTTTCGTTTTAGCTTAAGGGGAATTTTGCGGTCACACAAAAATCTCGATGCACTCCGCCATTTCATCCACCCTGCTCTAATTTTATGATTTATATCCTCATTAATCTCACCACCTTTTTGCAACATTGATCCCAAGTATCTAAAAACATTTTTCTTGGGTACCTCTTGGCCAAGTAGATGCACTGTGTCTTGATCACCATCTCTTACCCTCGAAAATTCACACTTCATATACTTCGTCTTGCTCTTGCTTATCATGAATCCTTTAGACTCCAAAGTATTTCTCCACAATTCCAATTTCTTATTAACACTATCTTTGGTCTCATCAATAAACACGATATCATCTGCAAAAAGCATACACCACGGCACTTCCTCTTGAATATCTTTCGTTAGTTCATCCATCACTAAGGCAAAGAGATAAAGGACTACGAGCTGAACCTTGGTGGACACCTACCGCGATAGGGAAATACCTTGATGTTCCATTATAGGCTTTCACACATGTGATAATCCCATCATACATATCCTTGATAGCTGAACTCAACACATGAAAATCTTCTGGATGAGAATTTAATTCTTGTGAATAGATGTAACATGACGAATAGTTCCTGCAGCAGAATAAAGGTGCTAGTGCTGCAGTTGTGTGCACTACTTCAAATCACTTACCCCCGTCTCCATAATCTCATTCTAACCCTGAAATTCTCAAAACAATTAATCAGGGATGCCATGTCCATATTTTATGGTTTTCGCATATTTTATCATCAATGTATTTATTGTTACCTGATCTATATTATTTGCTTGTTCGTCCACATATGTTTCTCACTAGTTAAATGTTGTAATTTTCTTTATGACACATCCAATATAAACTTTTTTATAGGTTGCTGAAATCACCCGGACACTAAAAAGTGGTGGAGTATTTGTGGGGAGCACTTTTCTGCGTTATAGTTCAAAAACTCCCTGGTTTTTACGCCCTTTCAGGGAGGTAAACTCCGATCATAACTATCTATGATCTTTTGTCATATATTCTGAAGTGTCAACATTTTGCATGCTGAATGTTTCATTGTGTGCCTTTCTGCGTAACTTATCTATTTGAGTGACTACTTGATTATCTCCTGATTTTATAAATTCGACTTCTGTTTTACCATTTAATAAGTTTTCCTGAACTCCCAACGAAGTGTGATTTAAAGGTTGTTTTGGTTTGTAGAGGACTCCACAAGGCTATGGCTATCTAACAGAGGAAGAGATCAAAGACCTTTGCACCTCGTGTGGTCTTACCAATTACTCAAGCAAAATTCAGCAGGCTTTTATTATGTTCACAGCTCAGAAGCCATAAAACTGGGTCGGATCTATTTATAACATTGATTCTCCAGTGCATTTTATCAATTCCTTCTGTATGTATGTATTGTATCACTTGTTTCATCTCTAAAGAAATTGTAAATAAATGAGAAATGAAAAGGTCAAAACCTGAGTCCGGTGTAAAGGTTCGCAGGTTGTAAAATGCATCGTGTATCAGTGCCTAATAATATATCCAAATTCTGACAATTTTTGTAAAGAACATATATTTTGTTGGTTTAAATATATTTTTGGTTCTAGTATAGAGCTTTTCTCATTTTCATTCCTGTAAATTTTTTATTTTTGTTTTTGCTTTAGTCCTTATAAAATATGGTTGTTTTGTTTTTCAAAAGTTGTAAATACCGTTTCATTCAAGTGACTTTTCAAAACAAAGGTTTTTCTTGACATTTTGGGGGCTGCATTTCTGATATTGTCACCAAGTCCTGTAATGGATACCACTACACATTGCAGTATGTCGAAAGTGTTCATTATATTCGAATGAAATTAAATCTTATATTACCCTTCATTTAGTTGTACAATTACAATAATTAAAAAAATGGAATTAAAGAAACAATACCATTTTAGTGTGATATGTTTGCTAGATAACTTTGTTTTTTAAGTTTGTAATAAGGATTTAATTCTTGATTCATACTTATAAAAAAATATCTGTTAGAAAAGATTTATTCCTCAAATGGATTATCTCGAGGGATTGGTCATTGGCTCCGTACTGGGTTCACAAAATTAACACACACTTAAGAAACAGTGCTTTGGGCTTGAAGCATTATTTGTGCTAGATTATTGGGTTCCTTCACCATTCAGCTTTCTATTTTTGTATTATGATCGCAGTACAGGATTTTCCATTCGATTTAAGTCTAAATCATTTATTGAGTAAAATATAAATTATTCATGCTCCAGAAAGAAGCTGCCAAGAAAAACCGTTCTGCAAATAATTTAGGCCTTACACATTCTAATAGTTCAAATTCATACTGTTTGTGATTCGATGAGTTAGTCAATACATATATTATTTATTCTTATATTAACAATATAGTTTTTAATTGTTCCCCACCTTGCACGATTTATATAAACTAGCCAGACTCAGATATATGACAAAACTGCACACGTCTGTGCAAAGAACATTTCTATTTTCTAAGTTTTATATTTTCTGAAATCGTGTTATTATGTGACAAATCCATTTTTACTATTAATATAGTTCTAAAGCATTCGGTTCAAAATATTATAGCCCTGAATATTATTTGACCATTGGAGCAAAGAGTTGCTTGCAATTGTTGTCTCCATAGCTGAAATGGAAAGAAGGGTTGCAATTATTGGGGCAGGAACAAGTGGCGTGGTTGCCCGCAAATACCTTGTAGAGTTTGGATTTAATCCAGTTGTCTTTGAAGTTGATGATCGTGTTGGAGGACTATGGAGGCATACCATAGAGTCCACCAAGCTCCAAAATACTAAACAAACGTACCGGTTTATAGATTTTCCATGGCCTTCTTCAGTTAAAGAAGATAATCCAAGTCACAACCAAGGGCTAGATTATCTTAACTCCTATGCTGAAAATTTTTCCCTCATTTCTTACATTAGATTCAACTCCAAAGTAATCAATATAGATTGTGTTGGAGAGTCTAGTAAAGAAATGAAATCATGGGAATTGTGGGGTGGTAATGGCGGCCCTTTTGCTCCAAGGGAACCTGGCGTATTGCTGTGCAAGATACCAAGAATTTATCCATAGAGGTGTGTATTTATAGTTTGTTTTCATTGGTATGCTTTTTGTTATATAGTCTGAGGAAGTCTTACTTTCATTTATCTATTTCTTGTTTTGTCAAGTATCTCCTTGTGGTATCTGCATTCTGTTTCTCACTAAACAAAAGTAGTAACTAATTGACATCATATTTTAAAGAATTGAATATGTTTTTAATCTCTCAAATTAGTCCATCTTTTTTAGTACCCCAAATTAAAATTTATATTTTTTTTATTATCTAAAATTCACAAAATGCTTTTTTAGTTTATCATGTGGTAAAAAATTGTCACAAATTGTATCCAAATCACCAAAATCAGTCAAGATTAATTAAATAAAACATTTCGTGAATTTGAAGGATTAAAAAATGCAAAATTTAATTTGGGAGATTAAACAAAATCAGACTCCAAATTCAAGACACTGAAAACATATTTAAATCAAGGGTAAATAACCATTTTCGTCCTTGAATGTGTAGAGCACTGACAAATTCGTCCCTGAAAGATGAAAATTTAAATTTTTGTCCCTGAAAGTGTAAAAAGTGCGACAAATTCATCCTTCCGTTAACTTTAGTCTGTTACCGTTAATGAAAGTGCTTATGTGGCACAGAGGGACGAAAATGTCACAAAAATAATTGCCAACATGATTGCTGACTAGATTTTGGACGAAAATGTCAATAATTTTATATTGGACCTAAATGTCAGTAAGTTACCATTGTACCAAAATATCAGTAATTTTCAATTGGACCAAAATACAAATATTTTTTCATTGAATCAAAATGTCAATAATTTTTGTTAGACGAAAATGTAAGTAATTTTTTGTTGAACAAAAATGTCAATACGTTTCTATAGGACTAATTTGTCAGACCCCAAATTTCGTTTAATTTAAGGGTAAAATATAACTTAAGGGTAGATTTTCTATTTTTTTTATCGTTACAAGCATAATGATAATAATACAATAATCACTTACAAAATAATGAAGCAAGCATAACATAATAATAACTATAATATTGATTAATAACAATAATTTGTCTATGACAATAGATATTATCCAAAATAAATATTATACCAATGTACCAAAATAAGCATTGTTACAATGTATTAATCATTGCAAATTTATCCAAATTATAATAAATAATCACAATCTATTATAAATAAAAGACAAGCATATCCCATATTTCACTTCTTCGAATCTTGGTGGCGGGGCAGCTCTGGTGTGGGTATGAAGCTCATGTAATTAGGTTGATTCATCCCATAAGATGGTACATTTGGGAATATAACTCGAATTGCAGCTGGAGGCCTAATTGGAGGTGGTCTAAACGCAGTTGACATTGGTGGAGGTATGAAGATTGTTTCATACAACAATTATAAATAGTAACTAGTTATGCATAACATAATTTAACATTAATTAATCAATTGTATGTAAAAATCACTCACAGCACTAGGAGTTGGAGCACTTTGAGTGGGAGATGGAGTTGGAGCTAGAGCACTTTCACCAGTAGGAGCTGTAGTACTTTCATAATTAGGTAGAGATTGTTCAACTTATGGGGTAGATTGAGAGCAATTAATCTCATCCTACAAATATGTAACATCTAACATAAACAACTTGCAAGCAACAATAAAAAAAATTAATCAGATTTTAAAAAAGATGTTACTGGTGTTGTTGTGGTTGCATTTGAGTTAGTCTCTTCTTCAATAGCTGGTTTCCACTTTTTTGGTCTTGGTGGAACACCACCATTAATGCATCCCCTACTGTTATGACCATTCAGACTGCATCTAGTACAACTGATCACCCTGTAGGATCTTTTCAGTCTATTATTGTTGACTTGTCCCTCATTTTGATCCTTTCTTCTACATTTTTTGGGTCGACCAGGTCTCTTTTTAATATGCAGTGGTGTCGGGTTGTCAAAAGGTGTCTTTTCCCAATATTCTTGACTCCTGGTAGGGCGTACGTAATTTTCGTAGGTTGCATTATAAGATCCAATGGTCAACATACCGTCACTGTAGTCCTCTGGTTTGTGGTTTTTGTATCTGATGGCAGCAACCGCATGCCTACAAGGCAACCCTATGTAGATAAACAAAAAACACATTAAATTGATACTGATGCAATACATAATATCCAAAATTGACAAAGTTAACTAACTTAGTGGTATACCTGTAAGTTGCCACATCCTACATGTGCATGACTGGTTTTGTAGATCCACATCAAGTCTTGTTTCATAATGGTAGACCTCATATCTAGATCCATCAACATCACCAACCCAGCTTGCAGTCCACTTGTTGGATTCAACTTTCTCCTTTTCCAGCCTTGATTGTTGCATAGGTACCAATAGGTCCTTATATCCTCACACAGACTCAAAATTGGCTTATTTCTAAACTTTAGAATCTTTGCATTAAAAGACTCACAATTGTTGTTGGTTATGCTGTCAACTTTGCAATTATCGCTGAAGTAGGCTTTGGTCCATGATTCACGGGGCCACTTGTCTAAATAAGCCCATGCCTTTTCATTCTTCCTTTTGACAGCTTCCATACTAACATTAAATTCAGATTTAGTAGGAGAGCGTGCACACTGCCAGACTAAGCCTCTTAACTCTTTGTCTTTCCACTACTTGGAGAAGTTCCTCCATAAATGCATAACATAGTACCTATGTTTAACACCTGGCATAACTTCCTGCATTGCAGGAAGCAATCCCTACAAATAGCATATAAAACAACACACTATATATTAATAGCTTTTTAAGATTGAAATAAGTCTCAGAAAAGCAGTGAACCAAGGAAACAAGGAAGTTGATCAATAAAAACAAATCCAAGGAATCAATTCCACATGAAGGATAGAAGCAACACAGACTTACAGATTCTATCATTCGATAGTTATTTATTTTCATCCCCTTATGGTTATATCATTATATGCAAAACTGTGTAGCTTGAGTGAGAAGCATTTATCAACATACAATAAGGTATAAACATGAATCTTGAACCCATTACAAGCAGACAAACAATAAAATTAAATTCCACAAACACTTTCTGAGTTTTGAGAGGCTTCTTGTCTGTGATACTAAACCTAAGGTCATATCTTATCCCTTTAATCAGACCAATATTAGCTAGTACCAACAAGTCAGCCACATAGGAATATAAATATTCTTCTGCACAAATTCTTGTCGTTGTATATTTTCTATTGATTAAGAAGAGTTATATTTACGATTAATTTTTATAGAAGAAAAAAAATACAAAAGAAAAATCCAGAAGTATTGAAATCAAAACAGTATTGAAATGGCTTATTCTTTAGGATCTACTGATATTCTATCTTAGAACTTGACCACCAGAACTATTGAAACTCCCAAGCATTACAATCATATGAAGACAATGCTAGAACTATTGATATTCTAAAGCAGTGAACCAAGGGAATTAAATTAAGCAAAAATGTTAGAATTTTTTACTTCTACAAAATTAAGTTAAAGTAATTCAGATCTCCTTTTCATATTATACAAAGGTCAACAAAAATAATAACCAAAGCAGCTACAACCTAAAATTAAAACTTTCATACTCACTGTGACAAATATATCCCTGTTGTTTATTACTTATTGACATTTTCAACCTTAAAAGATTTTACTTACTGACAAATATATCCACGATATAGACATATCTAATTACTAGGCATGGCACAGAAACTATCACATATGCATGCATGCAATCAAACTTATAACTTTCAATAACTAAATCCTACTTTTCATCACAAATACTCAAAGCAAAACAATTGAATTACACCTTTTGGATGTCTGACATAAAATTCCAGCCATATTGCTTGTAGTCTCCAAGGTCTTCATGTAACAATGTGAGGAACCACTTCCAGTTATCTTTATCTTCAGCATTTACTATCGCATATGCAATCACAAAAATTGCATTATTGGCATCTTGTCCCACTGCTGCAAGTAAATGACCACCATAGTACCCTTTCAGAAAACAACCATCAAGACCAATAAAAGGTCTGCAGCTAACCTTGAATCCTTTCTTGCATGCATCTAAACATATATAAATTCGGTGGAATTGTGGAGGAGATCTAGGTATGGGAATGCAATTAATTTTCATAGTTGATCCTTCATTGCTTCTTGTTAGCTCATGTGAATAGTCCCAAAGCTTAGCATATTGCAATTGGATACTTCCCTCAACTAGTGACCGTGCCTCTTTGATAGCCCTAAACATCTTTCTTTCGTCAATGTGCACACCATATTCGTGTCTAAGATGTTCATGTGCCTCCACATGTGTTAGGTTTGGATGAACCCTAAGTTTATCAGCCACCCTTTTTGCCACCCATTTCATTGTAGCTTGCTTATTTTTAAAGACCCTTCCACATATGTGCTCCTTAATAAAAGTCTTGATTTGAAAGCTTTTTGTAACTTCAGACCATGAACAAAAAATCTCCTATGCACATCCAATTTGTTTGTAGCGTGCTCTAGCCCGAATGGTGTCAATTTTTGCCTATTTCAGATCCCTGCCATGAAAAATGGTATAGTCTCTTACAGCTTCAATAAACAGTTTAATAGTATCAAACTCCATTCCAACCTCCAGATGCACTTGTCCAAACCTACTTCTAGGATTGTATTGAGGATACACAATTTTAGAATTGGTGTCCCCTTCATCATCACTATTGGGAAGAGACTCAAATTCTTCAGAGTGGTAACTATCATTACTTGAGTCACTGGATTGTCCATCATCTTCTGAAGACACATATACATAGTCTGGGTCACTTTTAGAATGATCAGAAAAGTCAGCATCCTCATCATGTTCTTTAACTTCATCATCCTCATCATGTTCTTTAACTTCATCATCCTCATCATGTTCTTTAACTTCATCATC
>CM023949.1:12129802-12249257 GCA_013407115.1 Glycine latifolia | reverse complement strand
ATTTGCACCACTATTAACTTGAGTTTCAACTCCAACAACTTCAGTTTCAGCATCTGGACCACCTTTACCCGCACCATTAGCACCATTAACATCCATATCTTCAATACCATTCTCAGTATAGTCCTCAGGAACAGCCTCAACCACCTTTTCTGCATTGCAATTTATAGGCAATACATCTACTTCAATCTCTGGCCCAATTTCATTAACAGAACCCCCCTCTGGGTCAGCATGTTCTAAGTATACATGCATTTCTTTTTCTGGATCAACAAGCGCAATTTTGCACATTGACAACACATCCCGATCATTTTCCAGCCTCTGTAAACCACTATCAGGCACCAAATAATAAACTGAAGCAAACTTCACATAGTTGAGGCAAGCTCTACACAATTCGTGGGATGTCCACACATTAACCAAATCTGTTTCAACATCTTCCCAGACACAGAATTCACCACCAACATACTCCAATGCCCCATTTTCATTTTGTATGAATTTACCATTGTGGTGCAAAATAAGAGTTATTTCTCCACACATCCTACAAGTAAACATAAACATCATTATTTGTATTTTCACTAAGCCTGTTTATGCACAACATCAGTAACGAAAAAATTAAAAAACAATTTTGAGAACCCAAATATAAACCTCCAAACAAAACATCTGGAAAAATTACTTAGTAAAGGGCACACTTGAAAATTAGCTTTAACAACACAATTATGGACATAATTCTGATCTTGTAAAATTAATTCTCATAAAATGGAACTACTCAACAAGCAAGCAAGGTCATAAAACATCAAGTGCTATATAATAATTTAGGATTCAATTTCTAGGAACCATACACAAGAGCCAGAAGAAGGGGGTGGGTTAGTAAAGCCATGTATTCTTCATAAGAACCATACACAATGACATATTGAGGACATAATTCTTAGTTTGATAGTTATAGAACTTTACATTTGTAAGACATTGGTGACTTTTATTCATTTCAGCTACATTCTACACTAAAAAAATTAAATATAGCAACCTGCACTTAATAACTCTGTTAGTAACTTTTGAGGGAACTTTAATTTTTTCTAGTTCAAAAACAAAAGCCATGTCATGACGTAAAAAAAGTTTTTCTTACCACATACTACTTTAATTTTGTGTATGAAGCACAATACTTGAGAATTTATTTATTTATTTATTTTTTGGAATTGACTTGTATTTTGAAACACTTGAAGCATGTTGAGAAAACATCTAATATATGCATTATGTTGCTAAAATAGAGACAAAATTATTTAATTTTGGCACAAGACCATAAATCAATTTATGGCCTCTTATAGTCATAAACATGTAATATAATAATATTATTGAACTAATACTTTTTTATCAAGAAATATTCAACAAAGGCTGCATACAAGAGTTTGTGGCCAACTTTTTTATCAAGAAATATTATATAACAAATACTTTTTTTATTGAACATGTAATATAATAATATTATTGAACTAATACTTTGCAAATAAGCTTTGTCAAGCATTGTTATAAACTCTGAACATGCTTTTGGTAGCCATAATGTAAATTTAATCAACTCTAAATTCCACAAACGCATAATCAGTAGTAACAATATTCGATAGGGAATGTTCCAGAAGGCTCCAGGTATCTTTTCTATCTTCACATTTACAAAATGTCTGACAGATCATAGATATATTAGAGATGTTAGTGAAGCAATCCTAATATCTTAATTTTACTTTGCAGGCCATATCTTCATAAGAAAGGAAACAAATTTTACTTAAAATAGCTGATGATCTGGAAGCAAATGAAAAAATAATCAAGACTAAAAATGAAGCTGATGTTGCTGTGGCACAACAAGCAGTATATGAAAAATCCTTGGTGGCTAGGCTAGCTTTAAAACATAGGAAGGCTGCATACAAGAGTTTGTGGCCAACTTTTTTTATAAAGAAATATTTTTAACTAATTATTTTAAAGTAATTTAAATAGTGATTTATGATTGAATGACGGTGTAAATTTAATTTATATTGTTAATATATAGATATTAAACTTTAAAATTTATAAAATATGAAAACTTTTACTTAAATTTTATAAATAAAAAGAATTTTGGTAGTCTAATGAATATAAAATAAAGAGTTAAATATATTTTTTATATTTGTAATATATCTCTCTTTTTAATTTAATAATAAAAAATTATTATCATTTGATATTTTCATATTTTTAATTTCAATATATATCATTAATTTAAATTTATTAAATAATAATATGATAAGTTAATATAATATCACATTATTAAGTGAAGATGTGGGACACTAAACTTAGAGGATTGGATTCCCAGATTATAACAACAAAGCAAAGGTTGTGGATGGCAAGTCACCTCTCTCAAAGATGCAGTTCTTAGCCAAGTCCCAACAAACACAATAGCTGGATAAGCAAAAACATAAATCTAACATTAAATTAAATACAAAATATATTTAAATTTCGTCTGCTGCAAACAAAAACTCTAGCAAACTACTAACCAGTTCTCAAACGTGAAATTTGCTATGGCCCAAGTCTAAAATTAAATCTCCCCAATGAAAAAGAATTCCCAAATCCAACCAATTCCAAAATTGATAGCTAATGAAACCAAGATAACCAAAGTCAATGTGACGAGTCTGTCACCATCAGCCACCTAATATTGAAACTAAAAAGAAAATGGACTAACATATGATACTCACTAATGGGGGAAAGATTTTGCATAATCGCAATAATGGAATGGATAATGAAACGAATCAGCCGTATGATTTGAGAATAAAAAAAGAGAAAGAAACTAGTGAAATGTGTTCTTACTCAAAATCCCTCCGCAATAACAAGTCTAGAACACAGTCACTCTCTTCCTCTACCTGCATTCAAAACAATGTGTTGTTCATAACGTAAGCCACAAAACTAGCATACCATTGACGGAAGAAAGAAAACAAAATAAATAACCTTAATAAATCAGCATGAACTACGCGTGGTCCTTCCTCGAAGAGCACAGCAAGAACAGAGAGACCGCGAGAAGAATAGGAAGAGTGCAAGAAGAGACAGTGCATATGGTGATCTTGACTCGGAGAGCGCGGGAAGAGCAAAATGCAATAACACTACACAATTCTGAGACAGTGGGAAGAAGAAAAGTCAAGGAAGATTAAGAGATTTTAACACTGCAGGAAGAAGAAAAGCCAAATGAAAAAAATGAGTTTAGGTAAAAAAAAATAAAATTTTATATGACAAATCCGTCCCTGTTAATCACTTTTGATGAGTCTAGTCAGCAGCCATGTTAGCAATTATTTTTGTGACATTTTCGTCCCTCTGTGCCACATAGGCATTTTCATTAACGGTAACGGACTAAAGTTAACGGAAGGATGAATTTGTTGTACTTTTTACACTTTCGGGGATAAAAATTTGAATTTTCATCTTTTAGGGACGAATTTGTCAGCGCTCTACACATTCAGGGACAAAAATGGTTATTTACCCTTAAATCAATTTAAAATTTTTGAATGACTTGCAAGATGAGTTTGAGTTCCAATAATGAACAAACAAACATGTTGATTAGATTCTTTTATAATTTGCAATGGTCACTTTTGCTTTATAGTAAATTAGTAATAATTGACCAAATTGCACATTTATATGAACAGGTGCACAAGGCTGACTTTGTCATTCTTTGCATTGGGAAATATAGTGGTTTTCCAAACATTCCCGAATTCCCACAAGGAAAAGACAGAAGTTTTTAATAGTAGGGTCATGCACTCCATGGACTACTCAAATTTGGACAATGAGACTTCTACTAAATTCATCAAAAGAAAAAAGATTACAATAATAGGCTCACAGAAATCTGGTCTTGATCTAGCAGCTGAATGTGCAAATGTAAATGGTGAGAATTATTTTCTACACAAACTACAGAAGGATTTATTTGGCTTTCCTACATCACTAGCTAGTTATTAGTTATATTTCCCTCTAAAATTTCCCATTCTGATATTTCACATTCCATTAATCACTTTTATAGGAGTCATGTATCCTTGCACAATTATCCAAAAGATTTTTACCTTTGGGGTGTTATTGTTGGATTCTTTTTCTTAAATCGCTTTGCGGAGCTTTTAATTCACAAGCCAGGAGAACCCTTCCTACTTGGCCTTGTTGTCGCTTTACTTTCACCACTGGTAATAATAAATCACATCATTTTTTTAAATAAACTTATTTGCAAGCATTTACAAAAACAAGAAAATAAGAAAATAATATGAATTGAGCTTCTATATATCTTAAAACTAAAATAAATTTATGTACCTCAATTTTTTGAGAAATTAGATGAAAGAACTTCTAAAAAAGTTAAGTACATAAATTGATTTTAATTCATGAAAAAAGTCTATTTATTTTATATCTTTAGGGGAAAAAACTTAGCTAGATATAGTATCGAAGTATTGTTGGTCACGCCCAGAATATGGGCAAAAGAACCTAAATAATACATTTTTAATAAAAAATTACGAATTTGGGGCTATTTTGAAACATATTATCAATCTGGGGCTGTGGGTCACGCCCAGTTTTAGGCGTGACCTACTTCTATAAAAGCCCCCCAATTTCACTTTTCGTCCACTTTTTCCTGTTGCGCCTTCTCTCTAAAAGTTCCTCCTTCTCTCTAAAGCTGTTGAGTGATTTTTCTCTGCACCAAAACTCTGCCAACAAGTAAGTTATTTGATTAATTATAGATATTATATAATATGTTATATTATAAAATTGTTTGTGACATGTGAAATTGTTAGTGTTTATAGTTTAGTTTTGTAGAATAATGTTTGGTATTAGGGTCTAGGGTTTAGTTTAGTTTAGGGTTTAGGGTGAACGGTTTAGGTTGAGGATGTGGGGCTGACTGAGGGTCTACGATGTAGGGTTTACGGGTTAAGGTTTACTATTTTTGGGTGTAGGGTTTGGTTGTTAAATTTATTTAGTTCATTTTAGGGTTTAAGGGTTAGGATGTAGTTTAGTTTTGTAGTAAACTGTTATGTATTAGGGTTCCGGGTTTAGTTTAGTGTAGGGTTGAGGCTCTAGGTGTATGGTTTACGTTAGTTTTGGGTTTAAGGTGTTAGGGTTTAGGGGTTTATGGTTCAATGTTTTGGGTTTAAGGTGTTAGGGTTTTGGGGTTTATGGTTCAAGGTTTAAGGTTTAAGGTCTTAGGGTGTAAGAGTTAAGGTGTATGGTTTAATTTTTAGGGTTTCTGGTTTAGTTTAGTGTAGGATTTAGGCTGTAGGCGTATGGTTTACATTTTAAGGTTTTGGGTGTAGGGTGTTTTGTTTAAGGTATATGTTTTAAGGTGTTAGGGTTTAGGGGTTTATGGTTTAAGGTTGAGGGTCTAAGGGTTAAGGTGTATGGTTTAGTTTTGAGGGTTTTGGGGCTTAGGGTTTAGGGTAGTTTTTAGGGTTTTGGGTCTTAGGGTTTCGAGTGTAGGGTTTAAGGAGTCTGAAAGCTACAACCTTGACGTACGTTGTTTCCACTTGAGGGTTTTGGAAAGACAGTAATAAGACCAATGTCCTCGTTGATCACAGTAGTATAAAGGGTTACTCTGAGGACTGTGAGCATCAGATGATGAAGAAGGTGAATATGAGAAAGACATGATCACACGTTTTCTTTCTTGCTTCTTCCCAGTGCAGAGTGAAGAGTGAAGAGAGTGATTGGTGCTGTGTATATGATGATGGACTTGGCACAAGTGGAAACAACGTACGTCAAGGTTGTAGATTTTGGAATCTTTTAGTATTAATAGAAATGTACTATGAATATCAGAGGGCTCATGTTGTATCTTATAAATAAAATTTAAAATTTGAGTCGTCTCAACGACATGCGAACTTTTTTATCAGTAATGGCAATAACATGTTGTAACACAATTTTTTGAAATTTATGATGTCTATAGCGAAGCTCTGCGAAGAAGTTATTGTTTTCTGCGAAGAAGTTATTGTTTTTCTTTAGTGGAAGAAATGAGTTCAGGTGGTGAGGAGTTTGTCCGTGTTGTGTTATTTTTTAATGGAAGGAAATTTGAAGGGCCACAGGGTGTTGTTTTTGAAGGGGAGAAAATGCAGACACGTATTAAGCGAAGCTTAACAATGGGTGAATTACATAAGAAGATACAACAAAAATTAGGTCTGCAGGACAACCAATGTATCAGTTTGCTTACGGGAAGATTATGGCAACGTCAACAGTACATGGGTTTTCAGCTTGTGGATGATGAAGACATAGAATTGCTAATGGAAGAATCTTTCAAGCTGCCAACGAAAGATTTTCTAGAGTTTTACGTGGACTTTACTGTAGCAGATGATGTTTTAGCCATCAGGTCAGTTCCTTTAAAGCCTGCTATGCCTACATCGTCATATGCTGCTCCATTTGTAAACATGTCTGAGGAAGATTCACATGACCCAACTTGGGTTATGGATGAGGATGAAGAGGATGACGATGATGAAAACATTGCAATGAAAGATCGTCTTCTTGAGGAGGATGCTAGCGCATCAGATAATGACAACGATGGTGGTGTGCATGTGACTGGATTCGAAGCAGACACTGATGTGGGGGGTCGTCTGAAATCCGTCATGATCCAGATGTAGGATGTACACAACCCGAACAACCTGTTGAAGGTATGTAACATGACTGAAATGAATGATGAAGTGGTCTAAAATTTGTATATGTGTATGTTATAGTATTTTAGTGTGCATCTTATATTTATTCATCTGATTTTATGTTTGAAGGTGCTAAGGTCACTCCTTTTTGGGATGGAATTCCTTCCTCATTACACATATATCGATTGGAGTCATCCAAGCGAAGAAGAATATTTTACTTGTTCCGGTTCGGGTTCAATGCAGGGTCCATGGCAATTAGGGATTGCGTTGTTTGTTAAACAGGAATTTGCCTCCAAAAGGGACGCACAAATTGCATGTAAGCGGAACCTCATGAAGGAGCATCAAGAAGCATATGTGGTTGAGAGCAAGCCTAACAAGTTTAGCATGAGGTGTATTGCTCATAACGAGGGTTGCCCATGGAGGGTTAGGGTAATTAAACCAACGTTCGATGAGAAGTGGATTGTTTCAAGATAGGGTGGCAACCACAATTGCCTGAATGATCATATTTCATAGGGTCATAGACAGCTTGATTCTGATGTTATTGCTTCAGTTGTAGTAGGTATGTATTTTTTTAAATTTCCTCTATATGTCTTCCATAATGGTTCATTAAGGTTGTTCATTTTAATGTGAATGTTACATTTGCATTGTTAGGAATGATTAAGGAGGAACCGTCTGTGTCGATTGCATTGGTTCAGGAAAGGATCACCCATTCATTTGGATTTAGAGTTTCATATTGTAAGGCATGGTATGCGAAGCAGAAAGCCATGGCAATGATTTACGGGAATTGGGAAGAATCATACGCATTTTTGCCCAGGTTGTGTGGGTACATGCTTCGTTATTTACCAGGTTCTTTTTATGATATTCAAACCAATGATTATTTTGTGGCACATTGACTGGTACGGGGAAAATGGGTGTTTCATCGCATGTTCTGGACTTTCAGATAATGTTGCCAGGCATTTAATTTTTACAAGCCGATGATTCAGATTGATGACACCCATTTGTATGCGAAGTATACAGGGAAATTGTTGATTGCCATAACTCAGGATGGCAATAATGAATGTCTGCCACTGGCATTTGCCATAGTTGAGGGGGAGACCTTGGAAGCCTGGGCATACTTCCTTGCTAACATTCGCTTCCACGTTACGCAAAGGCAAAACATATGTCTCATTTCAGATAGGCACCGGAGCATACTATCTGCTGTGGCGAATCATCCTGGTTGGCAACCACCATATGCTCATCACGTGTTTTGCCTTCGTCATACTGCCAGTAATTTTAATCAAAAGTTCAAGAATCAACGCCTGAAGAAGACACTGATGAATTTAGGTATGGTTAACAAGTAATTTGAATATATTAAATGGATATATTCGTAACTCGATTAGTGCTAATGGTATGATTGTTTTGCAGGTTATACTCCCTGTATGTCTCATTTTGAGGTGGCGTTAGCACGATTCCGTGATAGCAATCCTGAGGTTGCAGAATGGATTGATAGCATCCCCAAGGAAAAGTGGACACGTGCATATGACGTAGAAGGGAGGAGATTTGGCCATATGACAACAAACTTGTCTGAATCAGTCAATAGGGTGTTGAAGGGAGCAAGAAACATGCCTATCGCTGCTCTGGTGAAGCACACATACAGCAGATTGGTTGAATATTTTGAAACCAGGGGTCTGGCGGCTATTTCACATGCCGAGCCTTCAACGCAGCATTGCAAAATTGTGGTTGATACTATGAGGCATAATCAGTCTGTTGCCACATGTCACCACGTATGCACATATAATCTTGATCAAACCCAATTTGAGGTGGTGGAGGGCTGTGAGACGTCATTTTCAGTGAATCTTGGAGAGCATTTTTGTCAATGTGGCAAGTTTAAGGCCTTCAAATACCCATGTAGTCACGCCGTAGCTGCTACTTTACATATTCGTCAGAATCCATTGCAGTATGTGGATGATGTCTTCCTCGTAAGTAATTTGGTGCAGGCTTACTCAATCCCATGGCAACCAATTGGTAATGAAGCTGCTATTCCACCGAGTGATGGTCCAGTTATCATACCCAACAGGGAAATATTGCATGGAAAGGGTCATCCAAAGGCCACTAGAATACGTAACGAGATGGACGAAGTCGAAACTAGTCAAAGACGACCCAAATGCGGAATTTGCAAGGCTGTTGGACATAATCGAAGAGCTTGTCCTAATCGTCAGGCTGCTTCATGATTTTTTAACAATGTTTGTAATACTAGTTGTATGTAAATGCATTTCATTTTAAGGTTTTATATTTCCGTTTCAGAATATGTTTAGCCTTTTATCATGTTCATCAATTTGCATAACAAAAATTTGTTTTGGACATGAAAAAAACAATGACGCCATGAATTGAAATAATAAGAACAATTGAAATAACAACACTTATTGAAATACGAAAATAACAACACTAATTTGCAGTTTCACATGCCTTCTTCCATTTCGGCTATGGGTTTGCTAAAAACAACTAAGATGTGTATTGCAGAAAAATGTTTCCAGTAGTTGGATTCTGCTAACACCTTCAACACGTCTGCATCGGTTGCCAACTCTTTTATCTGATATTTGATTGTGTTGACTGAATAAGTGTAATGGGATGGCTGTCGAAAAAACAATTTTCTTACCACCTGTGAGTTGTGAATTCCATAAGGGGGAACCCCAACAGGCGCAACTTGCTTGATTACATCCTTCAGTGTTTCAATGTTCCATCCTGAAGGAATTTCAAATCTTATTGGATTTGTTCCAGTGAATGCATAACCCACAAAATCGGCTTGCCGTGGTATGTTCCACTTGTCGTTGTAATATAGCATTGCATCATGTGTTGGGACGATGGTGGATTGAAGTAGGCTGAGTATACCATCGGGTGTTCTGTTTATGCTGCATAATATTTCTATAGGGCCAACGCTCGACATTTGTTCATTGCACATTAACATTAAGCAAACATCGTTATCGTTGGTCAGTTGAAGAGAATGGAAAAAATATTGCTGACCTGGATGTAGGGATGGCTGCATGTAGTAGATTTCGTCAACAGAATGGTGACTGCTAAGCATAAGGGTGTCACACATCCTACTCTTAAGTGTTTCAAAAGAACACTCATTGGGAACCCACATTGGTATTGGAGAACTGGATTCAAAATAAACACCTGTTTCATTGTGTTTCATCGATCCATTTGGAAAAAGGAATGCTAATTTGGAGTTAACAATGGTCTGACTGCTTGTTTCTCCTAAGAATGCCATAGTATTCAGATTGAATTTCGTTGTAGAGGTCAGTTATGTGGGACTGTCTGACTTATATAGGGTTCAATGACGCCCAAATGTAGGTGTCTTCAGTCACGCCTAAATTGGGCGTGTTCAGTCACGAGAATGTCTATTTGGAAAGCCATGAAAATCTCATAAGTCGCAAACTTTGAGTAGAACAGGAATAGGGCATGTTCAGTCACGCCTAAATTGGGTGTGTTCAATCACGCCTAAATAGGGCGTGTTCAGTTACGCATAAATTAAGTGTGTTCAGTCACGCCTAAATTGTAACGGCCCGGTGTTTCAATTGTGTCTGTGTTTTTGTTATCGCGATATTCATATGCATTACTATTGCGAACTTGGCAAGTATACCGTTCGTTCCAAGTAATAAAGTGAATAAGTAGAGTATCGTCTCCACAGGGATTGAGTCACAATTCTATTGTAATTTAATGCTTGGAATTTGGGAGGAAAATATGTTTAAAGAAATTGATTGTGGTTTGTTTTGTGTAAATTTAAGTAAATTGCAAAAAAAATCTAATAATGCAGAAAATTAATCAACGATTTAACTAAACTCAATTGGTTGTGATGCAGTAATTTTAGGTGATTGTGGTTAATCGCATTCCCCTATGATTCCTACCATCTATGCTTGATTGAATTATTAACTTGAATTATTTCTAATTACTCAGCTGATGTATTTTCTTACAATTAAGCTAAATCCTAATTCCTAAGGTACTTAACCCTTTGATGATTCCAATCTTCCAATTGATTCCAATCTTGCCCAAGGTGTCTTCCTCTTTGATTCCCTTGTTTTCCTCTATTGAAAATGCTCTGTTCCTTGTATTTTTCAAGCCCCCCTTCCTCCTCCACAAAAACCTCAAATCCCCTTTAAATAAGTGAAAATTTTCACTAACAGCAGTGCCAGCGAGGATATGGCGTAACCAGCACCACATCCCACGCTAATCGTGTGGGATGTTCGAACTTATTGGCCAAGTTTTCCCTCTGGCACGATCCGCGTGGAGACTTCGAAATGGTTGGCCAACTTGGCATTCCACGCTGTTAGCGTGGAACCTAGCGCGATCCGCGCGAGTTGGACGAAAAGCCTTCCTTGTTCCTTTTTGTTGCTTTTCCTCTGTTGATTGGCTCCTAATTAACAAACATTAAAGAAATTAAGTCATTAATCAATTAATTAAGAAACTATAGCTAATCCTACTCTATATAATTGTTTATTGAACAATTTATTTATCTAATTAACCTAAAAACTACTATATGCTGGTAGCATATCAATTACCATGCAGCAAAGCATAAAAATGTTGTACGTAACTGGTGGTCCTATGTTAAGACACTAAATATAACCACTAACATAAAGTCCACTACAAAAAATAATAATAAATAAACGTCTAAATCTCAAATAAAGTCCACTACAAACTAAAATATTAAATAAACACTAACATAACACAAAAAAAAACTATGACTCAGGTGGCCACCGCTGACGATGCGCTTGACGATCGGGCAACTTTCGTATACCAGGGCACCGAGAAGAGCCTGCCTGAGAAGGTTTTGCCTGGGGAGGGGCTGCCTGAGAAGGGTCAACAATTGCAGGTGGGTATGCATGTCGCTGATATGGTGATGGTGGGTGGGGATAATGAGGAGATGGGGTGACATATTCAGGAGGTTCTGGACAATGCCCACAACCGGCCCCAGTATAATCAAACTAATTCAACAGGTTGTCAATGTCTTCAAAAGGCCACTCCCTCTCAGGAACGTCACTGCTTGTCCCACACTGACCTGATGCCATGCCCAAAGTAGTCACGTAATACAAATGCTACGACTGCGAGTCTGCTGGTGGAGGCATGTCACTCTGGCAACTGAAACCCTCCTGGCCCATGTCCCCATGCTGCCTCGATTGCTGCTGAGATGATCGATAATAGAAAGGCTGACTGTCGTATGTAGGTCCTATCAGTGGAGGCCTATAGCAACCATCAATGCGAGGCCTGGGAACTGCTATGGGCTCAAGAACATCGGGCATGGCTTTCCGGTGACGCTCTAATCCATGTCCCTCACGTCTCCCACGGGGAACAACCACATGCACCTGTGGGTCATGCTGAAGCTGTGATGGGGGTGCATGTGGGCCTGGCTCCTCCAATTGACAACTCTCTCGAAACATGCATATAATGCACCCCACCTCCTGGTTCAAGTAATCCATGTTGAATCCAAGCCAGTCATGACTGCTACTTGCATAGTACAACATCTCCAGGCCATCAAACTACAAATTACACAAAAAATTCATTAGTCCAAACAATAACGTCATCAAAATGTCAATTACTTTACAAATTAAATATAAACAACACTTACACCATGACCCATCTTGGCAGCCATCTTCGTCAGGTATCGTTTCCCATTCTCCCTGTACCAAACCAAGTACTCATGGGGGGGGGGGGGCAGCTCTATGTGTTAGTCCCCTGCTACCCCATCGATGGATAAAGGGTCTTAGCTTACGACTCCAATTATCCATCTGTTTGCCTCGCAGGGATAGGTCATGCACGCCCTCCAACTTACTTGGCCTTCGTGGGATTGGTTGATCCCTTCCAAATTGTCGCATGCATCGGTCCGGATGAGAATATTCAACTGTGTGGAAGCATATAATTGGACTGGTAGCCATCCACAACAGTCGCTCGTGCTCAGTGGCACCAAGGAAGTGATAGCCTGCATATGGTTGCCAAACCACCTGAACAAAACAATTAAACACACAATTAGGAAAGAACGATGATTACAAACAATGCAAATTATCCAAGTCAACTGACCAAAACTTATTTAAATCAAAACACGTACCTCATCCCGAGAAAGCGAATCTAATCTTACCCGATACCAGGGAAGGTCGTGTGCACTAAACCTGCCTAAAGAATTAAACCTATTTTGAAAATAAATGACATTAGACAACTTATAAGACTCATTAATACGTAGTTAATAAAAGAAAATAAGAACACATACCTGTGGCCGTAATGCCACTCCTGGTGAGTAGGCTGAGGTATAGCTGGAGCAATGGGTGGGAATCTGAGCCACGCCCATATTTGGAGAAGCACGTGACACCCACCTATGTCACTTTTATCTACATCTGTACATTCGCACATTTGTCTAAACAAATGTGCAAGGATGGCAGAACCCCAGCTATACCTACCTATGTTTGCCATGTCTCCTGCGAGCAAAGGGACATAGCGACAGCCGACAGTGCTTCCACCGAATCTGTCACATAGTAGCCATGATCCAATGATACGCGCAATGTGCGCCTTCGTAAACCGCATGACTTCTATCAGATCCCTACCTACCTCACCTCAATGCGCATAATTCCTGTCAAAGTAAGATAGGTGCAGGAATCCTCCTCTTAGCTCAGCCTCCTAAGCAGGATGACCAAAGACCTCCTCGATGACGGTGGCCCAGTCGTCTGACGTCGCTCCGATCACGACATTGCCGTCACTGCCTAAATCTAAGATACCAGCCACGTCTTCCAACGTGATGGTCATCTCTCCATGCGGCATGTGAAACATATGTGTCTCTGGTCTCCACCTCTCAACCAGAGCACTGATAAGCGCAGCATCAATCTAAAGGAAAGTTTAAAATAATCAATGCGTATGCTCACTTATAAATCAAAACATTTACAGGAATCACTTCGTATGTATCATTCTTCAATTAAAAAACTTATACCTGAACATGTCGCATGCGTGTGACATGTAAGAATCCTGCCTGTCCTAACATCGCCGCAACGATTGCAGGAATATTGTCACATTTTGGCCCCCCTGCGACTTTATCACATCGCGTCTTTAACACCCAGCATCTATCCTCGTTCCACACAGCCTGTGAAATGTGAGTTCGCTGGGTACTCCTCCGCAACACCCCCCACTTATACGGGGTAGGCACAACATGGGTCGTCGGATCCCTTCCGTCACCTTCGTGATCGGATCCAGAACGTGAAGACGCCGAAGATGATGAATCAGCCATCTATGAGAGTATTTTAATATAATGAAAACAATATTATAATTAATAAATTAATGTATTACCTTAATTACCTTAATTAAATTACAATACAAATAAATTACCTTAACCCTAAACTGAACTATTTAAATTTAATCCAAATATTTTAATTTGAACAATAAATCCTTAACACTAAATCCCATATACTAAACCATTAACCCTAAAATCATTATCCCTAAATTAAACCCTAATCCAAAAAAATCCTAATCCATTAACTAAACAAAAATTCCTAAACCCTAACCCGTAACCATTGACCCCTAAACACTAAGTTAATTTAGTAAAATAATTTTAATTTAAAAAATAAATCCTAAACCCTAACTAAACCCTAAACGCTAAGTAAATTCACTGCTTCAATTTTAGTTATCCAACTTAACCCTAAACCCAAATCATCGCCCTTAAACTAAACCCTAAACACTAACTAAACCCTAATCACTAACTAAACCCTAATCACTAACTAAACCCTAATCACTAACTACACCCTAATCACTAACTACACCCTAATTGTAAAAGATAGAAACACTTCACACTTAACCAAGAGGGGGGGTGAATTGGATAGGCTTGGTAAATTAAAATTCTTTTAACAAAATCAGAGTTTTTCCCTTAAGATCTTTATCACTTTGAAACCAAAAAATACTTATTCAATCACTAGCTCAGTCCAAGGTATGCAATTGTTCAAAGTTAAATTGATAAACAAGATAATTCAAACAGTATATATATATATATATATATATATATATATATATATATATAAGGAAGATAGGCTAGCATGAATTTAAACACAAGACTCAAAATATTTATACTGGTTCACTTCAAACACTATGAAACTACATCCAGTTTTCTTCCATTCAACACTAGAATGGAGTTCCACTATTGCAATTTTCTGTCTTACAAGAATTATACAAATCTCTTTTTATTAACCCTAGATAAAGTTCAGAAACCTAAAACACTATTAGGTTCTTAGAGATCAACCCACTAAGAATCCACTCAGCACACTCCTAAAGAAACCCTTCCTCTAGATTACATGCAAGAACCTCAATTACAATAGAAATTCAATTACAAATAAAAACAGAGTACACCTTCAAAGCTAAGGAAAGATATCACCTGATGATCCAATGAATAATGATGCATATGAATGAGTGAATCAGGTTTAAGAATCAACACAAGACTCAGAAAAGCACATTCCTTAAGCTTTGACAAGAACTTTCTTGTTTCAAGACTCAATCAATAACCCATATGTATTTTGATGTAAGCAAGAACACCCAGAACCCAGAAAACCCCAAGAAAGTATTTAGAATGCTTTATGTTAGCTCAGAATTTGAAATTGACAAGTTACTTATCAGGCACAGAATGAGTTCTATTTATAACAAATATTTCTAACTACCTGTAATCGATTACACGCTCCTAATAATCGATTATTTATCATATGTAATCAATTAATATGTTCTATAGGCTTCTGGGTTTTGGCAACGAACCAATTAATCGATTATTCCGTAGCGTAATCGATTATCACAGTGAGCTTTAGAAAAACTTGAAGTTCAAAATACAGCTGAAAAGCACTGTGTAATCGATTACGATTTTGTGGTAATCGATTAAGGCAGAAAGCTTCATAAATCAGGAGTTAGCCAAATGAACTATGTAATCGATTACGGACTTTGGTAATCGATTATTTTATAACAGATAGTGAAGTAGTGGTGTATAATGTAATCGATTACAAGTATTGGTAATCGATTAAGGCAGTGAGCTTCATAAACCAGGAGTTTTCTATTTGGCCTTTGTAATCGATTACAGTTACTTGGTAATCGATTAAAATGTTTCTCAATGTTGTTTTATAGGTAAGCTAAGGTCAAATAATCAATTAATCCGATATGTAATCGATTACATTGTTCTTGATAAGTTTTCCAGAAATAGCTAAGAACAAAGTAATCGATTATTATCCCTAAGTAATCTATTAAATAGTGTAAAACAGTATTTTTCCAAAAACCTTAGTTTCAATTTAAACACTGAATCAATTTATCAAAGCTTTGTTAATTCCATGAATCTATTTGAAATACTAAATGCATGATATGAATGCTATGCACTTGGATCATCAGAGATGCTTCTTCCTTTACAATTAATTACAATTTATTCTTCAAGTCTTCAAGGCATGTTTGAAAGCTCAAAACCAAGCTTGATCTCTTGTCCTTTCTTCAAGTGCTTTGTTTGAAACCAACACTAATCACTAACTACACCCTAAACACTAACTAAACCCTAATCACTAACTACACCATAATCACTAACTACACCCTAATGACTAACTAAACCCTAAACCCTAACTAACCCCTAAACACTAACTAAACCCTGAACACTAAGTAAACCCTACACACTAACTAAACCCTAATAACTAACTAAACCCTAAACTAAACTAAATCCTATAACCTAAAACCTAACATTTTTCTACAACATTAAATAAATAGCGTGGCTCTAACAAATTTAAAAATCAACAAAATAATATATTAAATAATACTCATAATTAATAAATTAACTTACTTGTTGGCAGAGTTTCAGCAGAATTTTGGTGCAGAGAAAAATCACTCAGAAGCTTTAGAGAGAATAAGGAACTTTTAGAGAGAAGGCGCAAATGGAAAAAGTTAAGGAAAAGTGAAATCTGGGGCCTTTTATAGGAGTGGGTCACGCCCAGAACTGGGCATGACTGATCATGCCCAGAACCAAGCGTGACTGCCCCCCTAGTCACGCCTGGTTCTAGGTGTGACCCACAGCCCCAGATTGGTAATATGTTTCAAAACAGCCCCAAATTCGTAATTTTTTTTAAAAAATGTATTATTTAGGTTCTTTTGCCTTAAAATCTGATTGCAAACCAGTACCAACAGTTCTAAAATGTGTTCATATATGGCTCTATTATTAACTTACAGATATGGGGAATTTCTAAACTTGTTGAAACTATTCTAAAATGGAAGCTATCATTATTAAAGAAGTATGGATTGGTACCTAATCACAGCTTTCTTCAAGATCTCTCCACATGTCTGCTTGGGGTGTTTCCTGATAACTTCTTTGACAAACTAAAAGAAGGATCCATTCTTATGAAGACATCACAAAGCTTTAGCTTTTGTAGAGAATGTGTAATCATTGATGGAGAAGCTAAGCCCCTAGAAACAAATATAGTAATTTTTGCCACTGGAAAGATGACCAAAAATCAAAAACATATTCAAATCTTCAATCTTTCAAAATTACATCATTGGGCCAGCAACCTCAACAGATCCTCTCTACAGGTTGGTGTAGTCTAGGTTTAGCAATTTTTCTTTCACAACCTGATAACTTTTTTAACAGGTCTTGGAAGAAAAATGAGCCAAACAAGTTATCTAGTGTAGGTTTAAAGATGTTATTAATTAGTCATTAAAAAAATTAATTTAAATTTTAGTCTTTTTAAAAGATTTTTTTATTAATTTATTATTTTATTAAATAACATGTTTAAAATGAATTTAGTCATTATCATTAGTTTTGCTTTTGATGACAGAGCATAATTAGGTTATGTCATACATGTATAGTTTTAAAAATCTTCTTAGACTGGTTGGGAATCGGTGGTGTAACCTGTCTAAGTCATTAGATCAGATGTGTAATGACATGATTTGACCAAGATAATTCTATGGTTGAACTAATGAAACTCCCAATAAATTGGTATGATTGAACCACTATTTATAACTTTTTTAAAATGCAAGTTTTAATGAAAATACAACAAAAATGACATGCTCAAGATTCAAATTCAAGACCTGAAAAATATTTAGTAGATAAACTTAATTACCACTAGACCACCATCACTAATTAATATACTTGGGTAACATAAATAATATATATATATATATATATATATATATATATATATTATGTTACAAATCTCGATTCATGCAGTTCAACTATTAACTCATTAGTTCAATTAATGACACATCAATTCGATCCCTTAACCAAATTGATGACCGATTTAGTTTTTAAAACACTACATACATACATAGGTATTTTTTGATGCATATACATGGCTAATTTGTATGCAATGGTATCACTTTTTTTTTCGGTAAATTATGGTATTACTTATTCTAACAATAACAACTAGATGCATGTGTTATTGCATTTCAATATACTTAGAGATCAAATAAAAAAATTATAACAACTTAAATCAAAATTAATTTTCAGAAAAAAAAAAATATATCATTTAAAAAGTTTTCAATATACCTTTGGTTGTTGCATCTCTTTCATAACGAGAATTTGATTGTCTGTAAATCCTGATGGGGGTGTAAATTAAAAAATATTTATTGTAATACCTCGCCTTTTGGTTGTTGCCTTTCAAGATTTTCTTCCAAATTGAATCTGCCTTCTATTTTGAACCTCTCTAACTTATCCCTTCTACTGTTATAATACCTCACCTTACACACTGAAACTTGTCTAGTCCCAACACTAATAAAAGAGAAAGCACAGTGTAAGAGTTAAGAACACATTTATTTCAGCAAAAGTAACTGTCTAAGGAAACTTCTGGTCACAGGAAACTATATCTTACAGAAAATTTTTAAGAATTATACTATGCATTGCCACCTTACCGCACATACTATGCTATTACCAATCAGTCAATCACTATTAGTTTGTTGAATACTCACTAACTCAAGAAACTCACCAATTATAAGCTACTCGTGCTAGTTAATTGTTCTCTCCTGTCCACTAATGTTATAGGCCACTGAGATGGAGCAGAAAACTCCTTAATCAGGATACTCTTCCCAAATACTTTCTCACCAACTCAGGATACTCCGTAATGGCCTCGGAGATGGAGCAGAAAATGACGTCGGCTTTTTATAGGGTTTTGCGGTGTGTTGTAGTGATGCTTCGACGGCGACGTTGGCGAGGCGCTTCTGCTCGTTGAGAGGGACGCCGAGCTTGTCGAAGTAGCGGAGAAGCTCGGTGTCAGCGTCGTCGAGGGATTGGAGTGAGGACTTCTTCTTGGGCGCATAGTAGTAGCACATGTTCTGGAAGTCGATGAGGGGTAAGTGTTGTCGGACCACGTGGGTTCCTTCATGGACCGGAATTTCTCAAAGGCCTTGAGGCAGAATTCAAGCATCCACTGGGGCTCCTCTTTCAGGGACGAGATCAGACCGAGAGATCCAAGAGAAGGTTCGTAGCGAGTGATGAGTGAGAGCCATGGTGGGTGTGACAATGGCGGGGAGTTCGACAACGGCGGCGGACTGAGTGACAACAAGGAGAGCGAGGGTGAGAGAGATGAGAGAAACTAGTTTCGCAGAGAGGAAAGGAGTTAACAGAGAAAAGTAAGCCAGAATGAAAATATTTAAAGGCATTCAAAGAAGGTTTGCAGAGAAAACAAACCGTCCTTGAAAGTAAGCTTTTAAAGATGATTTTTAAATAATCGTCTTTGAAAGCTTGTCGGGTTTTTTATAATTACGGTTTTACAAAACCATCCTTGGTTTAGTGTAGTAAAATCTCATTTTTTTTAGTAGTGATATTGGAGCAAGGATGAATTCCTCAATCAGCTTAATAAGATGGAGCTTGCTTGGAACCATGTTTGCAAGAATCAAGATTCTATCATCAAGAAATGGACCACTAATGTCCAAGTTAATCGTTTCATATGGAATCCGTCGTCACCAGGGAGTCAGTTTACTGTTAATTGTGATGGAGTGAGATCTCGAGTAAAAGATGTATCTTCATGTGGTGGTGTTCTAAGGAATGAAATGGGTGATTTCATTGCTGGGTTTGCGTGTAATCTGGGGTCTGGTACTATTCTGCAAGCTGAACTTAATTTGGACCATTTTTCATGGAGTTCAACTTGTTAGAGAGCGTCAGACTGAAGCAATTCAACTAATCCAGGATGGTTGTAACGAAGATCACGAATGCTTTTTTATTTGTCGGGCAATTAAAGACAACATTGTTCCTCCTATGATGGTGTTTTCAAACACATTTTTAGAGAATGTAATGCATCTGCTGATGTTTTTGGGAAACATGCTTTATGTCTGTCTCAGGGGCTTGTCTTCTTTGTGCAGACCCTTAGCCTTGCTATTCCTAGTCTAATTGGCGGATAAGTCAGCATTAAGAATCTTGTACTTTGTTTTTCTGTTGTCTTCGGTCTCTGAATTCCCTTCCGGTCAAAAAAAAAAAAAAGTATGCATGCGTTGAGATCATAGATTTTAGTCTTACGATGACCATTGTAAAAAACAATAATTGAATATGCTGATGTAGCGATTTTACATTTGAATAGGTTAGGTTATTTTCTTAAGAATTTAATTTAAATATACTAAGAACGTAAATAATTTTTATACTAACATTCAATCAATGATTGCATTATAATATTATTAATTTTTGTAATAAATATTTAAAAATTAGATCTAAAATAGTTTCTAATTAATTTTTTTAGAAAGTTTCTAATTAATTGAGAATACATGAAAAATGTTAATGTATTAATTGAATATTCATTCAGTATATTATTTTTAAGTGTGTACTTGTGATAAATTATTTTTAGAGAAAAAAACACTTTATAAACTATTTTAAAAAATAAAAAAAAATATTATTTATTTAAAATAAATTGAACTGGATACATATAAAATAATTTTTAATTTATTTTATTCTTTTATGATTTCATGTTTTTAATTAAAACTTTTTAATAATAATGTTAATTTAATGAACTGTAACGTTTCAAAGAACTTATAGAAGAAAAAAATTAAATTCATAATGGTAGCTAAATTGATAATACATAATAAGTTTGTGAAAATAAAGAGTTTGATTTTAGCATGTGTCCTTTAGGATTTTTTTATAAAAGAAAAAAAGAAAAAAAACTTGGCAATACAATAATCATATACTAGAATTTCTATTCGAGAAAATATCTTTCAAAAAATATAGAATTAGTTACACTTTTGATTCCAATTTTAAGGTTCATCTAATTCTTGGAAAAAAGTAGCAATGGTTGATATTCCACTAAAGAATTTGGATGGAGGAAATAATCTCGCAATGAATTTTTCCTCTACTTCTTCCTAAGTGTTGAGACTTTTGTTTGGATGTGATTGAAGTAATGTCTTTGCCTTACCTGTCAAGGAGAACGGAAAAGCTTTAAGATAGATAGTTTTAACATCTTCATCAGAAGCTCCCGTGATACTGCATAGTTTCATGAAGGTAGACAAATGAGTGTATGAATCTTCATGATCCATTCCAGCAAAAGGATATGAGTCAATCAGACTGAGAATTGTTGGCTTCAACTCCACGACCTAGTTACTAAAAGGAGGAATGACTATGTTATTGTAATTCTTTGGTTCTTGTTGATAAGCATAATCACCAAGAGTCCTCCTTGCTGGTCTATTTCCTACTCCCCCTCTATCAACCATAATATCAATTACAAGTAGCTTTTCTGGTGAAAGATAATCAATAGAAGAAGTGTTGGGCCTTGTGAAGTCCAATAAAACTTTTACGCTTGCTTAAGTGATATTGTGCATTTTGGCTTAGTAACCTAGCATATATAAATTGTTTTTCCTTCATTAAAGTGCAGCACGCTTGTTATTTGGCTTTTGACCTTTACGCTTTCTTTTCACAAACATTCCACTAGCTTCTTTTCTTCTTGTTTTCTCTTTAACCTAGCTCTACTAGGGTTTGCGATTACTGCACAAATCTTGAGTTTGGTGAGTGAAAACTGGATGATGATGATATAAATCCTTATGGTATGTGTTCTGCGTTCCTGTTGGTGTTGGTGTTGTATTGCAGGTTGTGGTTCTTTCTCTCTCGGATTTGGTCCGGTTTGTGTTCTTAAGGGTATTCTCTATAAGGAACTAGTTGAGAGAAGGGCAAAGGTTGGGTAATGTCTGTTCTTGACATTGATAAAGAGTAGTTCTCTTTTATTCCCTGTAAATCTTGTTTTCTTGCTTACCTGTTTATTTTAAGGCTTTGTTCTTGTTGAAAGTTTAGCCTTGTAATCCTAAGGAATGTTGTTGTAATATTCTTGTAATATTAGTGTGAGTAATAAAGGGTCTACAGGTTCTTTGCCCTTGGATGTAGGTAACAAGGATTTTATCCTAGTTACTGAACCAAGTAAAATACTCTTGTGTTTTTCTTTCTCTTTTATTTGCTTCCGCATTAATTTTAGTTTGATTGTGCGCTTAAAACTCTAACAAGTGGTATCAAGAGATTTGGTTGGTTCTTATTTTGTTGTCTTCTTTGTTCGTTGCAGGCTCTAGTGCGCAGGTTCTACCTCAAATCCTCAGACACTCAAGAATAGGTTCAGCCAGAGTGGAGGTGGAGAGGTTTGACGAGAAAGAAGACTTCAACATATGGCGCAAGAAGATGAGGGTTGTTCTGTTACATCAAAAGTGCTCTAAGGCACTTGGTGGTGAGAAAGATCTACCCTCAAATTTATCTGAAACTGATAAAAAATGATATTCTTTAAACTGCCTTTAGTCTGTTAATTCTGCATTTGAGTGATAATGTTCTTAGACAAGTTAATGATGAAACTACTGCTACTGGTATTTGGTTAAAATTGGAATCTATGTATATGACTAAATCTCTCTCAAACAAAATATATCTAAAAGAAAACCTGTTTGGTTTCAGAATGGAATCTAGTAAATCTTTGGATGAGTTTAAGAGAATAACTATTAGTCTTGCTAATATTGATAAAAAGATTACTGATGAAAATCAAGCTATTCTTCTTCTAAATGATTTGCCTGATTCCTACAAGGATGTGAAATCTGCTATATATTAAGTATGGAAGAGAGTCTTTGTCATTAAAAGATGTAATAGGAGCCTTAAAGTCTAAAGAACTAGAAATGGTAGTAAATAAGAAGGTCAATGCAGAGGGACTGTTTATTAAAAAGAAGTTTAGTAAAAGGAGTTAGTTTCAAGGAAAAGAAAAAGGAAATAACAATACTAAAAATAAGAATAAGCCACCTGTTAAAGGAAATGTGACTTATTGGCTGTGTCATAAGGAAGGACACATCAGGAGAAATTGTCCAGAAAAAGGAAAAGGTCAAAATAATGGGAATAGGACAGATTATGCTAATCTGACTAGTGGTTTTGAAGATAGTGAGGTCCTAGCTGTGTCTAATGCTTCTTGTGAGAATGAGTGGGTGATGGATTCTGGCAGTACATATCATATGACACCTAAAAAGGACTGGTTAATCTATTTTAAGACTATTAAAGGTGGAAAGGTGATGGTGGGAAATAACCAAACCTGTCAAGTAGAAGGAATTGGAGCTGTTAGGTTTAGGATAGGAGATGAGACTGTTAAGGTTCTCAAGGATGTGAGATGGGTCCCTAACCTTAGGAGAAACCTGATATCTCTAGGAATGTTAGATAAGAGTGGATACAGTTTTAGGAGTTTTCAAGGAACTCTAGAAGTGGTTGAAGGATCCATAGTTCTTATGAAAGGGATGTTAGATAATGGTCTGTATTTCCTAGATGGAGAAGCTTTAGGACCTGAGTCTTGTAGTGTCAGTAGGAAGCCTAGTGAGTCTTCTCTTTGGCATAAAATACTAGGCCACATTAGTAATCAAGGATTACAAGAGTTATATAAACAAGGTATTTTAAGTTTTAAAACATTTTCTCCTATTGATTTTTGTGAAACTTGTGTTTTGGGAAAATCTCACAGATTAAAGTTTCAAATAGGAAAGAATGAAACTAAAAATAAAAATATCTTGGATTATATACACTCTGATTTGTGGAGTTCACCTAACATTCCTAGTTCACTTTCTGGCTGTCATTACTTTCTGTCTATGATAGATTCTCATTCCAGACGTGTGTGGACTTATTTTTTAAAACAAAAAGATCAAGCTTTTGATTGTTTTAAAGATTGGAAAGTCCAAGTGGAAACTGAGACATGAAAGAAGGTTAAAGCATTAAGAACTGAAAATGGATTGGAATTCTGTAATAACTAATTTAATGATTTCTGCAAACAATGTGGTATTTTAAGACATAGAACTTGTGTTGAAACACCTCAGCAAAATGGCATTGCTGAAAGAATGAATAGAACTATTTTAAATAAAGTTAGATGCATGCTTGCTGATTCTGGTCTTAAGAAATCTTTTTGGGCAGAAGCTATGTCTACTGCTTGTCATATTATAAACAGGTCACCTCATCTGCTATCAATTTCAAAACTCTTATGGAAATGTGGTATGGTAAGCCTCCTAACCTGAGTTATCTGAAATCCTTTGGTTGTTTAGCCTATGTTCACTCTAAACAGGATAAGTTAGCCCCTAGGGCTCTTAAATCTATCTTTGTAGGTTATCCTGTAGGGACAAAAGGGTATAAACTATGGTTAATATCTAAAAATAAATGTGTTGTCAGCAAAAATGTTGTATTTGATGAACTAACATTTTATAAAGATGTTATGCAGGACTCTAGACAGGTTCAAGAACCTAAAAATGTCCAGTTGGAGGTGGAAAACACCACTGGTTGTGATGATTATGAATTTGTTCAAAATCATGATGAAAATGAAGATCAAGGAGATACACTTGATCAACTTGCAAATGATCAACAAACTAGTGAAGAAAATCAAGAGGACTCCAACCTCAATGATTATCTTCTGACTAGAGATAGAGTTAGGAGGAATATTAGGCCTCCTAGCAGATTTGCTCATGCTGACTTTGTTGCTTTTGCCTTGCAGGTTGTTGAAATGGTTAAACAAGAAGAACCAACAACTTACAAAGAGGCAATGAACATGAAATCTAGAAAATGATGGCTGAGAGCAATGGAGGATGAGATTTCCTCATTAAATAAAAATCTGACTTGAGTTCTTGTGGACAGACCCAAGGACAAAAAGATCATTGGATGCAAGTGGGTCTTCAAGCTGAAGCCTGAAGTCCCAAGTTTGGAGAGGCCAGGTATAAGGCTAGGTTGGTAGCCAAAGGCTACTCACAAGTAGAAGGAGTAGATAATAATGAAATTTTCTCTCCTGTTGTTAAACATACTTCTATTAGGTTTATTTTATCTGTTGTTGCTATTCTTGATTTAGAATTAGAACAACTTGATGTTACAACTGCTTTTTTTGCATGGAAGCTTAGATGAACATATCTATATGGAGCAGCCAGAAGAAGGCTTCATACAGAAAGGTTCTGAGAACAAAGTTTGCATGCTGAAAAGGTCCCTATATGGTTTAAAACAGGCACCCAGGCAGTGGTATAAAAAGTTTGATGATTTTGTTCTTTCACATGGATTTATTAGATGTTAGTATGATCACTGTGTCTATTATAAGAAAGATAATGGAAATAAATATACTTATTTGTTGATCTATGTGGATGATATGCTAATTGTTTCTCATGATATTGAATGCATTAACAAATCCAAAGAGATGTTGCTGAAGGAATTTGATATGAAAATCCTTGGTCCTGCTAAGAGAATCTTAGGCATGGATATAATAAGAAATAGAAAAGAAAGAACCTTATCTTTATCTCAAGCTGTGTATGTTAAGAAGGTTGTTAAACTCTTTTCTATGCATCTCTGTAAATCTGTTTGCCATTAGCTGCTCATTTTCATTTAAAATATGTATGTGATGTTTTAAATGAAGATGAATTTGCTTATATGGAAAATGTGCCATATTGTAATGCAGTTGGAAGCCTAATGTATGCAATGATTAGCACTAGACTTGATATTGCATATGTTGTTAGTGTTGTGAGTAGATTCATGAGTAAACCTTCAAAAGAACACTGGAATGATGTGAAATGGACATTGAGATATCTTAATGGCACTTCTGATTTCTATTTGAATTTTACTGGAAATGAATCTAATGATTTTTCTGTGAAAGGCTATTGTGATTCTGACTATGTTGCAGATTTAGACAAAAGGAGAGCCTTCCTTAACAGGTATTGTTTTCACTGTTGGTGGAAATGTTGTTAGCTGGAAGTCAAATCTTCAGCATGTAGTAGCTCTGTCTACTACTGAATCTGAATACATAGCCTTGTCTAAAATTGTAAAAAAGGCACTATGGTTGAAAGGAATACTTTCTAAACTTGGTTTAGGAGATGGAATTCCACAGATTATGTGTGATTCACAAAGTGCTATTCATTTATCTAAGAATAGTGCTTCTCATGAAAGAACTAAACATATTGATGTCAGACTATATTTTATTAGAGACATTATTGCAGGTGATAAGGTAGAGGTGGAGAAAATATCCACTGTGTGCAATCCAGCTGATATTTTGACTAAAGTTGTACCTCTTAACAAATTCAAGGATGCCTTGAAATTGTTAAAAGTTCAACAGTAGTGGCTTTCTTTCTCTTATCTCTGTTATTTCTATTTTTAATTGTTTACTTGGAAATGCGAATGCAATTTCTTGTTTTGTAGGTTCTGTTCTGGTTTCTTTGTATATGTTTTGTTTTGTTTTTCTGTGTCTTAGTGTCCTCTGGTTTGGCATTGAATCTGTAGTTCCTGGTGTTTTCTATTTGTGCTTTGTCTTATTGTGCTTCAAGGTGGAGTTTATTGGGCCTTGTGAAGCCCAATAAAACTTTTACGCTTGCTTAAGTGATGTTGTGCATTTTGGCTTAGTAACTTAGCATATATAAATTGTTTTTCCTTCATTTAAGTGTAGCACATTTGTTATTTGGCTTTTGACCTTTACGCTTTCTTTTCACAAACATTCCACTAGCTTCTTTTCTTCTTGTTTTCATCTTCTTGTTTTCTCTTTAACCTAGCTCTATTAGGGTTTGTGATTACTGCACAAATCTTGAGTTTGGTGAGTGAAAACTGGATGATAATGATATAAATCCTTATGGTATGTGTTCTGCATTCCTGTTGGTGTTGTATTGCAGTGGTTCTTTCTCTCTCAGGTTTGGTTCGATTTGTGTTCTTAAGGCTATTCTCTGTAAGGAACTGGTTGAGAGAAGAGCAGAAGGTTGGGTAATGTCTGTTCTTGACATTGATAAAGAGTAGTTCTCTTTTGTTCCCTGTAAATCTTGTTTTCTTGCTTACCTGTTTATTTTAGGGCTTTGTTCTTGTTGAAAGTTTATCCTTGCAATCCTAAGGAATGCTGTTGTAATATTCTTGTAATATTAGTGTGAGTAATAAAGGGTGTATAGGTTCTTTGCCCTTGGATGTAGGTAACAAGGATTTTATCCTAGTTACTAAACCAAGTAAAATACTCTTGTGTTTTTCTTTCTCTTTTATTTGCTTCCGCGTTAATTTCAGTTTGGTTGTGCGCTTAAAACTCTAACAAGAAGTTTCACCTAGTGGCTTATTGGCTGCTTGTTTCTTTTTCTTCATGTTCCTCCTTTCAATCTTGGTAATTTTTGGATCAAATAGTGATTTATCTATCGGAAATTTACCCCGTATAAAGGAAAAAGAATAAACTACAATAACCCGTAAGTATCAAGGTTAGCGAACATAAAATATAACAAGAGAGAATAATACAAAATCAAAATAAAATAAATAATGAAGTAAGGAAAATGTCCTACTCAACTGAAAAATTAAATCCGAAAGAACTGAGTAAGCGATTCAAGTCCCCGGCAACGACACCAAAAACTTATTAGACTATTAACAAGTGCACCAATGTCATCGTAGGTTACAATTTATAAAGAGAACGTCTCCATCATAGCGCACCAATGATGAAGGATGCAATCCCTGATCACTTCTCTGCAACTCTAGCTCCACTTGTCTCTCTTCTCTATCCTTGGTTCATTTCTCCTCTGGTTTCTTTCATTCCCCCTCTCTACTGGTTGCTAGAAGCTCCCTTGCATGGCTTTTTATACAAATTGGTCCAAGAAGGGTCAGACTAACTCGCCCAGGCGAGCTGAACTCGTCCAGGCGAATTGGTTACTTCTGACTGAAGTATGGCCACTGATTGAGTATTTTTAGTTTAATATTTTTCTATTCTTCTTAGCTTATTTGACTTATCTTGGACTTTTATTTTCCCATTCTAATTCAGTTTTTTCCTTAGGCAAACAAGTGGGCTTAGTTGATAATTGTTGCTTATTTTAGGAGTTTTTGCTTACTTGACATATCTTCCTTGTGGAGGCCCTAGAGAGATCTACAGAACTCCAAATGGCACATATGAGTATCCCCTGGAAAGATAAGGAAAAGATCTACAAGTTTGTCAGAGATAAGCCAAGGACAATTCTATCATTTTGAGGGTCATTTTAGACTTGGAAGTCAGAATCACTGTACTTGAATTTTGGGCTGCAAAATTGGTGTAATCAATAATTAGTTAGATTAGTTGGGCTTCATTGTGGCCCATCCTTTTCTACTGACTCAGTCACTATATTTAAGTGATTTTAGTTATTTGGATGGACACACTTCATTTTAGCACAAACACATTTTGTAGTAACTTTTAGAAGTTTTTAGAATTAAAACTCTTTCTCTAATTTTCTCTCAACTGTTCTTCATTGTTCTTCACTGTTCTTCATTTTCATTTCTGTTCTACCATTTTCTTGCACTCATTTCATGGGGCTTTCATTGATGATGATCATGGAAGGCTAATCAATCAATCAATCCAAGGATACAAGCCCAAGCAAGGAGAATTTGAGTTCTGGTTTGGTATTTCAAATTCTGTGTGAATGTTCACTTTCTTCTTCAATCCTCTATTCGATTTTCATGATTATGAATGTGTTTAGGATTGAAAGCAGATTAGGTTATGGATTCATTTCCTAATTTCAAATTTTAATCACAGATTATTTGGATCATATTTCAATTAGGTTTGTAGTTTCAATTAATTTTGGGGTTAATTCGATTAAACTGCTTCTAATAAAATTGAATGAACTTTCATAACAAAATCATTAGCTGAAACTATGATAATTTGTATTGCTTGGTTTGGTGAATTGGATTGATGCTTTTTAATCTGTTTTAGAATACCTTTTATCAATTCTGTTAGTTTCTATTTTGTTACATTTTTCTGCAATATTTATTCATGCATGCAAACTATTTCATAAATATCCCCCTATTATTTACTAGTGAATTGAACTTGGAACCATATTGATTATGTCTCTGAGTCGACCTAGGTTAATCCTATTCTACAGAATTAGCGTAGTTTAATTGTTTTGAAGCGATACGACATTGGTTATCAAAACTGGTGTCGTTGCCGGGGACACAGTTCATTGTGTGCTAACTTTAATTCACTCATAATTAGATAATAGCATTAGTAAAATATAAAAGAAAAAAAAAATATTTACATTCACTGCATATTTACATCCTACTACACAATTGCACTTTGTTACATATTTTCCTTGTTTCTATTGGTTGTTATGAAGTGTATGTGAGGTGCTGGTGCAAAATAGCAAAGAAAAAAAGAGAAAAAATAGGGGAAAACAGAGGAGTACTAGGTAGAGAATTTGTGTAGTGTAGTTGTGTTTGTTGTGCAATTTGTTGTCTAGAATTTTTTGGTCTTGTGGAGTTTTGCTGTGGAACTTGGTGTCCAAAGTTTATCCCCCATTCTAAGAAAAACTAACCCCTTTAGGGGTTAGGTGTGGGTTAAAAGTGACAAATTCGACCTCTAAGTAGGAGTTTTAGCACCGTTTTAACAATTAGCCTAGGGGCATTCTGGTCATTTCATAGCAAACTATCTCAGAATGGGCTGAAATTTTCCTAGAATGTGGTGAAAATTAATGCATCAAGCTAACTTGTGAAGGATGAACACGGTCAGGAAGGGTCCAAATTGCCAAATTTGATGATCTAGACCACTTTTGAATTTATTTTGTGTTTTCATGATTTTTAAAAATCACCAAAAAAATTACAAAAATCAAGCATGATTTATAGATATTTACTGTGGTGTTTTTAAATTTTTCTAAAATTTTTTAGGGCAGTTTTCCATTTTCTGTTTCATTTTAGCATATATTGTGAATAGTATTCTGGTAGAGTAGCTATCTGACATTTCTGTTATTTCTGTGTTTTTGTCCCTTATGAGTTGAATTGTGCATGACTAGGTCCACACCAAGTGACTTGCATTCATATGATTCTGAGATAGATAGGACATTTCACAGATTAAGCAAAAATAATATTAGTCTAGATGAATTTGATAGTGTAGTTTTAGATAGTAGTGTAGTGTTTTCTGAGTCTATTTCCAATTCTCCACATCTTGATTCTGAAATTTTTGTTGATACAATGGCTGATAACAACCTAACTCTTAAGGAATTGGCTACACCTGATGTTGTTTACCAACCTTGATGTATTCAATATCCTGAGATTGAGGTTAGTTATGACCTAAAATCTGGACTGGTCCATTTGCTTCCAAAGTTTCATGGTCTTGCAGGTGAAGATCCACACAAGCATCTTAAGGAGTTTCATGTAGTGTGTTCGACCATGCGACCACATGAAATTCATGAGGATTATGTCAAGATGAAGGCATTTCCATTCTCATTGGATGGTGTGGCTAAGGACTGGTTGTACCTTCAACCAGATCCTATCAACACCTGGACATATATGAAGAGAAGATTCTTGGAGAAATTCTTCCCTGCATCCAGAACAGCTTCCATCCGAAAAGAAATTTGTGGTATAAGGTAGCTCCCTAGAGAGACATTGTATGAGTACTGGGAGAGATTCAACAAGTTGTGTGCTACATGTCCTCACCATTAAATTAGTGAGCAATTATTGATTCAGTATTTTTATGAAGGTTTGATGTTGATGGACAGGAGTATGATAGATGCAGCTAGTAGAGGTGCTTTGATGGACAAGACTCTTGTTGCTGCAAGAGAGTTGATCTCTAACATGACAGCCAATTATCAACAATTTGGTACTAGAGGTGCTGCAACAAGCAAGGCTGCTACAAATGAAGTTTCTGTTTCTATGGTTACTGATAACTAGAGGTTGGAGAACAAGCTGACACAGTTGACATCCCTTGTGAGACAACTTGTTATTGGTCAACATCAGAACGTGATGGCAGCCAATCAACCAAGGCTGTGTGGTATCTGTTGTGCACCTGATCATCCAATACATGCATGTCCCACTCTCCAAGAAACAGAACAAGCTGCTGATGTTTCTGCCATACAACCTGGATAGCCATTCAGACCTCAACAACAATATAATCCTTACTCCAACACTTATAATCCTGGTTAGAGAGATCACCCAAATTTGAGGTATGGTCCTAGTCCACAACCTCTACAGCAGACACAACAACAACAGCCATTCAGACCTTAACAGTAGCAATATCAACCCTCCACCAGCAAATAACAAGCTCTTCTGTTCAGACAACAGCCACAGTTCCAGGAGCCTGCACCTACACCTGCACAACCTGTGCAGACCAGTTCTGGACCTTCTTTTGAGGACTTGATGAAGCAAATGGCAACCACCAACATTCAGTTTCAACAAAATGTCAGTGCCACCATCCAAGACCTGCAGACTCAGATTAGACAGTTAGCTACAACTGTCAACCAGATGCAGCAGCAACGTTCTGGCAATATTCTAGCACAACCAGTTATTAATCCAAAGAATGTGAGTGTTATTACCTTGAGGAGTGGCAAGGAGCTTCCAGATGCTGGTGGTAAAATTGGTGATGGTTCCAAAACAGATTCTGCATTAACACACATTCCTCTACCTTTTCCTTCTAGATCCATTTTTTCAAAGAAATTGGAGTTTGATTCTGATCTTCTTGAGACTTTTAGGAGGGTGGAAGTCAACATTCCCCTCTTGGATGCCATCAAATAGATTCTAAAATATGCAAAGTTCTTGAAGGATTTGTGCACCCATAAGAGGAAGCTAAAGGGAAATGAGCAAGTAAAGATGGGCAGAAATGTATCTACACTTATACAGGGCAAAACTGTTGATGTCATTCCACTATCCACCTTGCCACAGAAGTGCAAGGATCCTAGCATTTTCACTATCTCTTGCAACATTGGAGATTGTACTTTTGCAGATGCCATGTGTGATCTCGAAGCCTCCATTAATGTCATGCCCACATCAGTTTACAGATCATTACATCTTGTGATTTGAAACCCACTGGTGTTGTCATTCACTTAGCCAACAAGAGTGTTGCGCTTCCACTTAAACATATTGAAGATGTGCAGGCGCGAGTTAATAATTTGATTTTTCCTACAGATTTTTACATATTGGATATGGAGAATGAGTCTTCCAGCCATGGTTCCACATTGATCCTAGGGAGACCATTCTTGATGACAACCTGGACCAAAATTGATGTGTATGCAGGAACTTTGTCCATGGAGTTTGGTGATGATGTTGTCAAGTTTAACATTTTTGAGGCCATGAGACATCCTATAGAGGAGCATTTTGTCCTTCTTTTTGATATCATTGATGTTGCAGTAGATAGTGTAGATATTTCTGATTTACTTTTTGATTTTGATGATTTTGATCTTGGTTCTTGTAATTGTACCTGTGATGATTATGCTGTCGTGTGTAGTATTTGTGCGGAGATTTCCTCCACACTTGACTCTGATTGTGTTGTAGGTACAGATACAGGTTCTGATTTTACTATCTTTCTTCCCTTAACCAACAATCTTTCCTTGCCTTCCACCATTCAGCCACCTTCTTTGGAGCTGAAGTCACTACCTGAGCACTTCCAGTCATCATATCTAGCAGCCTGTCACTTGAGCATGGAGAGAAGTTGTTGCATATTTTGAGAGGCCACAAAAAGGCATTGGATGGACACTTGCTGACCTTCCTGGAATAAATCCTTCCATTTGCATGCATCGGATACTCTTGGAGGATGATTCTAGGCCTGTGAGGTAGCCACAGAAGAGGATGAATCCCACTATTCTTGATGTGGTGAAGAAGGAACTGATGAAGTTACTAGCTGTAGGGATCATCTATCCCATTTCAGATAGTACTTGGGTTTCACCTATCCAAGTGGTCCCTAAGAAGTCGGGTATCACTGTTGTGAAAAATCAGGATAATTAGTTGATTTTAATTAGAGTAGCCAACAGTTGGCGAGTTTACATTGACTACGGGAGACTTAACCAGGCAACTCGCAATGACCATTTCCCTCTCCCCTTCATTGACCAAGTTCTGGAGAGGTTAGCAGGTAAATCACATTATTGCTTTCTTGATGGTTTTCTGGTTACATGCAGATACATATTGCACCCGAGGACCAACACAAGACCACATTCACCTGTCTATTTGGCACATTTGCCTACACTTGGATGCCTTTTGGCCTATGCAACGCACCTGCTACCTTCCAAAGGTGCATAGTAAGTATCTTTTCTGATTTATTAAAGAGTTGCATGGAGGTGTTTATGGATGATTTCACTGTTTATGGTTCCTCTTTTAATGCATGTTTGGATAGTCTCTCTAGAGTTCTTGATCGATGTATTGGGACTAACCTTGTTCTTAACTTTGAGAAATGCCATTTTATGGTACATGAAGGTATAGTCTTAGGGCATTTAGTCTCTAGTAGAGGTCTTGAGGTCGATAAAGCTAAGATTGATGTTATTACTTCTTTACCTTACCCTACTTCTGTGCGGGAAGTGCGTTCTTTTCTTGGACATGCAGGTTTTTATAGGAGATTCATCCAGGATTTTAGCAAGATTGCACTACCATTGTCCAAGCTTCTCCAAAAGGACGTAGACTTTATGATTGCTCAGCCTTGCAAAGAGGCATTTAAGGAATTGAGGAAGTAGCTTACAACCTCTCCCATCATGCAGCCACCAGATTGGGAACTTCCCTTCATGTGTGATGCCTCTAACTATGCACTTGGGGCTGTGTTGTCACAGAAAGTTGATAAACGATCCCATGTCATTGCTTATGCTTCACGTACTTTAGATGCAGCCCAAGTTAACTATACCACCACGAAGAAGGAGCTTTTAGCTATTGTTTTTGCTTTAGATAAATTTCGATCTTATTTGCTTTGCTCCCATATCACTGTCTTTACTGACCATGCAGCTTTGAAGTACCTGTTGAAGAAGCCTGATGATAAACCTAGATTGATCAGGTCGATGCTTCTTCTTCAGGAGTTTGATATTGAGATTAAGGACAGGAGTGGTGTGGAAAACTTGGTTGCTGATCATTTGAGCAGGATTGAGGGACTTATTGAATCATTTCCTATTAGGGATAATTTCCCTGATGAGCATTTGATGCACTTGCATTCATCACATATCACCCCTTGGTTTGCTGACATTGTGAATTTCATTGTTGCATCTGTTGTCCCACATCATGCATCTAGGTCTCAAATAGATAAACTTAAGAGTGATGTTAAATTTTATGTGTGGATGATCCTTATTTGTGAAGATTTGGTAGTGATCAAGTGATCCGCAGGTGTGTGCCAGACCATGAGATTCAGTCTATTCTTCAGTTTTGTCATGACACACCTACTGGTGGTCATTTTGGTCCTCAGCGAACCGCTAGGAGGGTATTGATTTTATGGGTCCATTTCCTGTTTCTCATGGTTTTTTATATATTCTGCTTACTATTGATTATGTTTCCAGATGGGTTGAAGCTAAGGCCATTAAAACTAATGATTCTAAAGTTGTTGTGGATTTTGTGAGATCCAACATTTTTTGCATGTTTGGTGTGCCTAAAGTCATTATTAGTGACTAAGAGCAACTTTAGTGGGGGATCTTGGGGAGGAATCTTCAGCTGAAGATCTCTCTTTTTCCAGATACACCATTAAAGAGGAAAAGCAGATCTCCACGTGGAGATCTGGATCTTCCCCAATAACTCTGAAGATCTGCGCGGAGTTCAAAAAAAATAATTTTTTAAGTGACAGGACGACAAAAAAATGAAAAAAAATAAATAAAATGAAATTAAAAGTTAAAATTAATTACTTAAAATGAATTATATGCTTTATTAATATTCATATATTTTTTTCCATATTTTATTAATTAAAATTAATTACTTAATTAATTTAATTTAATTTTAAATATAAGTGGGGTTCATATGGGACCCATTAAAATTATCTAAGATCTCAATTTGGGATCTACCACTAAAGGAAAAAATGTCACAGATCTTAAGAGATCTTCAATCTACGTGGCGCTATGAGGTCCACCAAAAAGTGATCTAAGATCCCAATTTGGAATCTACCACTAAAGATGCTCTAAGGGAGCGATTTCTATGACAAATCATTAACATCCTTGCTTCAGAAGTATGGGGTTGTGCATAGAGTTGCTACAGCTTATCATCCCCAAACTAATGGGCAAGCAGAGATTTTTAACAGAGAGATAAAGCAAGTGTTACAAAAGGTAGTGCAACCCAACAGGAAGGATTGGAGCAAGCTACTTGAAGATGCTTTATGGGCTCATAGGACCACTTACTGAACACCTTTGGGGATGTCTCCCTATAGGGTGGTTTTTGGTAAGTCATGCCACCTTCTGGTGGAGATTGAGCATCGTGCTTATTGGGCGATGAACAGTTGTAACATGGCATTTGATAAAGCGAGTATGGAAAGGAAGCTTCAATTGCAAGAACTTGAAGAGATCCCGGAAGCCTATGAGAACATCCAAGATTTACAAGGAGAAAGTGAAGAGATTTCATGACTCTAGGATTCTTAGGAAGGAGTTCCATATTGGCCAAAAAGTGTTATTGTTTAACTCTCGCCTCAAGCTTATTCCGGTAAACTTCGATATAGATGGGATGGACCTTTTGTTATTACAAATGTTTTTCCCCATGGTGCAGTTGAGATTAAAAATGAAGTTATCGGCAAGGTCTTCAAAGTGAATGGTTACCAACTCAAGTTATTTCATGAGAGCCCTCAAGTGGAGGAAGAGCTTGTGGCAAATATCTCTTTGGTCTTGCCAATTCTATGTGATGATGTGTCTTGAATGACATTTGAGGAGTTTCCTTTTCTCTTCTTTTATTTGTTGTCTCTTTGTTTGCATCTCATTGCATGCTTACATTGAGGACAATGTGCATTTCAAGTGTGGGGTGAAGGATTACAAAATCTGTTTTCTATTTGTTTCTGTTTATCTGTTTTTGTTTGCTGTTTACTGTTTCTGTTTGTTTTCTGTTGTTGTTTCTATTTTTACATTCTGTCTGTTTTAATTTTTGAGTCTGTTTTCTATTTTATCTATCTGTTTTCTGTTTTCTTTTTTCTGTTTTCTATTTTCTGTTTCTGTCTGTTTTTGTTGCTGTATTGGTTTTGTTTGGTTGTTAGTCTGTTTTTACATTCAGAAAATAAATACTAGAATTTAGGCACTTTTTCATGTTTTTCATAGGATTTCTAACTTGTGTAATTTGTGAGAAATGTACTAATTTTTGTTGGAATGAAAGGTTTCATGCTTGATGTGAATCATTGTGGCAATTCTTGAAGTGATAAGTAGGCTTGAGAAATAGAATTTAAGATGGATCATGTGTTATAGAATTATGCCTTGTGAGTTTTTGGGCCTTTGTGGATGAATCACATTATTTCATTCATGTTCTTTCATGTGTGATTTCACCCTTGTGCTATATTACTCTATGTTTTGTCTTGCCTCTTTTGATATTCCTTATTGCACATGCTTTGATTGAGATGATTTAGGCCTTCTTTCTTTTATCCACTAGCCAAATAAACTATCCTTGCATTGATATCCATTGCTACCCTTTTTGAGCCTTTAACCTTTTCTTTCTTATGTACCTTATTATAAAAAAAGAAAAAAAATGGAAAACCAAGTTATCCTAACTTTAGGGAGAAAATGGGCATTGGAATTGTTTTGGGAGGGAGTTTCAAACAAGTGTGGGGTATTTTTATTTTGTTTTGATTTGGAAAGAAAAGAAAAGAAAAGAAAGAGTTTACAAAGCAAAAGTTTAAAGAAGAAAAAAAATGCATAAACAAGGAAAAAGAAAAGCAAAGAAAAAGAAAAACAAAAGGAAAAGAAAATGCAATAAAATTGTTGTGATTCATTTTCATCCTTATAAGTTCTTTGTTTCTATCCCTCTTTATACTTGTTGGCTTACTCTCCATTGCCCCTCTTTTCTTTTAGTTTTAGCCTAAATATCCTTTTCTTATCCACCCTTTACCCAAGCCATACATTACAAGCCTATAAAGTCCTTTTGATCTTTTGATGCATGTGTATTTCAAGTTGAATGAATTAAAGTCTTGTCAAAATTTGGATGTGCTAGTTGCATGTGGTGTTTGAGTGTAAACATAAACCCATACACATTAGAAGAGGTTGAGTGTTGCTCTTCGAGAGATTTCTATCACCTTGGTTCATTCTTAATTTTAACTTGACTACTTTTTCACTTAGCACTTGTGATCATATGTTCATGGATTGTTTAAAACCTTAATTATTCTTCCATTTTTCGTCTTTCTCACTTTTGTGAATTGTTAGGATCCATTGAAAAAAGTTTGTGCCTTGTTCTTACCTTTCTTTTAGTTTGTGGTTTACTTTAGTTTGAAAATTTCTCTTAATCTTCCTTTCAGTTTTGCCCAGGAGTGCAAAAGTTTAAGTGTGGGGTATTTTGATTGAGTATTTTTAGTTTAATATTTTTCTATTCTTCTTAGCTTATTTGACTTCTCTTGGACTTTTATTTTTCCATTCTAATTCAGTTTTTGCCTTAGGCAAACAAGTGGGCTTAATTAATAATTGTTGCTTATGATTGGCCCCCCTAATGTAAGCTATTATGTTATTTGGAAAAATTATGTTACTATGAAAACCTAATTTTTTTAAGTGGGATTGATGTTGTTCAAAAGCTGGTTGCACGTGGGTAAGGATGGCATGGATTTGATTTGATAGTTGATAATGATACTATATTTATTATATGCCAAATGTCAATTTTGTGCACCATATAGATCATTGTAGCTAATTCTAGATAGATTGGACTGCATGTGTTAAATCTCAATTGAAATCACATGATTAATTAATAATATTAGAAAATCACTTTACATTGGCAATACTGTTATATAAAGACTATTTATTTTAAATTCTTTTACAAGTATCTTAAGAACACTTACTAAGAAAGTATATTTAGTTTTTTAATCTCAATAGAACGCTTCAGTGGCATGTTTGCTAAGAAACTAGCTTGACTGACGTTCACTCAAGAATATGTGTGTAGAATGGTTTAGGGACCCAATGAACATAGCCCTTTTTGTGTGGATCTTGTGTGTTGCTACTTTAGGTGCAATTATTTTCCTTGTCATGACTAGCATGCTGAATGTTGTGCTGCCAAGGAAAATGGCTTGACGGATGGAGCTCGTGCATTGGCCAAGCATGCTTGTAGGAGTAGCAGTGGTTATTGGGGTTCGCAAGATGGAAATGGTAAGGATTTTAGTTTTTTTTGAAATAGAATTTTTAAGATGTATCTTTGTAATTACCTTTTGATCTCCATTCTACCTAGGTTTTCTAGGTTTGTCTTCACATGGAACACATATACACTAAAAAGAAAATGATAGACACAACATTTATGTGATTTGGCACTTCTTACCCGTGTCTACGAAAGCACAAATGATTTGGATTTTGACTAAAAATGACAAATTTAGCTATAAAGGAGAAAATTAGTTAGTTACGGTATTAAGATAAAGATATGTTGGTGTGTTTTATTCCGACCGAGTTAGAGTGTTGGTGAATTTATTATACACAAAGAATCTTAAGCCTTTGAATGAAGACAAATATGCATCAACAGTGAGTAAGTTCCAACCTTGCAGCCTATACTACACTACACACACACATAAACATTACAGACTATCAGCATCAAGGGTTCCCTTTTCCAGTGGTACAATCCCAAACAGGACCACCAAAATTGTTCCCGACTAATTATTGCCAGCCCCATGAATTTTCTTAATTCTATCGTTAACAACCCCCTTAATTCTTTCCCATCTTTATCTTCTTTTGTCCCTTGACCTATCATATATCCCATATTATTGATTTCTTATTCATCATAATAAAAATAGAAATATTATGTTCATATGATATGAAAGCAAAGAAAAGAGCCAACCTATGAGCAATGATTCCTCAAGATAATACATCCATCTCTGTTTGTTTGTTTGTTTGTATTTTACTGGTTAATTCAGTAAAATTTTGGGAAATTATGATAATTTTCGATCTATTTGTGTTAATATTTTGCTTTGTTCTCTTGTTTTTTGATGTGGGAGACCATGGCCTTTCAGCATTTCCTAATATGACAAATCTGCTTTTGGCTAAACACTATATAAGGAAATTTCCATCTTTCTTGAAAAATCGATCCCAACTAGATTCTCTAGACTTGTCCAACAACCAAATTCAAGGAATGATACCCAATTGGATTTGGAGATTTCATGATATGGTTCACTTGAATCTTTCCAACAATTTTCTGACAGGCTTCAAAGGACACTTGGAAAATATTTGTTCTAATATGTTCATGGTTTACCTTCACTCCAACCAACTTAGTGGGTCTATTCCTCTTTTCACAAAAGGTACTATCAGTCTGGACTTCCCAAGTAATAGATTCAGCATTATACCAACTGATATTAAAGAATTCCTTCATTTCACATATGTCCTGTCCCTTTCAAACAATAACTTTCATGGAAAAATCCCCGAATCCTTTTGTAATTGTTCTACTCTTAGAATGCTTGATCTTTCCCATAATAGCTTCAATGGATCCATTCCTGAGTGTTTGACCTCAAGGAACAATACTCTCAGAGTATTGGATCTAGTTGGAAACAGGCTAACAGGTTTAATTTCTGATACAGTTTCAAACTGATTGGGTACTGCAAATGTGGTTTGACATCTTCTCTTCTTCATCTTTCTCCTATTTGAGCTTAAAGCCTATCACCTTATGCATTTACGTGTGTGTATTTGCTATTCTTTTATTATTTCTGCATTTATTTTTGGTTCGAGGGGCAAATCTGCTTATCTGAAATGTGGGTTTATGGTTTAGGTACAACTAATCATGCTACTGGGTTGGTGACAACGTTCATGTTGTGAGCTTTGTGATGATTGAGTTCTTTTGTTGAGGGTGCTTTACGATTTCGTAACTTGGTGTTTTTTATGTTTGCCAAATGGCGATTACAATGCCTGGAAACTTATTTTTTTAAGTCATGTACAACATCAGTAACAGAATTTGCATATACAATTGAGTGTCACTTGAAGAAGTAATAGATTTGACTCAGTCATATATGTTGGATATAGGGGGAGCAACTTGAAGTTTGAAGCTTAGGACTTGGAAGAATGTTTTGAGCTTTTCACATGCCTTGAAGAATGTAATTCAAATTGAAGTGTATGAAGAGGCCAATCTGTTGATCCTTGCATTGCATGCATTTAATCATTTGCATGCTTAAATGTCTTCATCAAAGAATTAAAGCATTTTTAAAAAGAACTAAATAGACAATGTTTTTGGAAAAATGCAAAACTTACTCTTTTAATCGATTACACTACGGTTTAATTGATTATTTGCTTTAATTTTAAATCTGGAAAAGCATTGAAGAACAATTTAATTGATTACCATTTCTTGTAATCGATTACATAGTGTTAAAAGAAAAAACATGCATTACTGTTTTAATCGATTACCAGTTCTTGTAATCGATTACACAAGGCTTTTTAGAAAAACATGGTTTCCTGCTTTAATCGATTACCATGATTTGTAATCGATTACACAAGCTGCTTCTGTAACAATTCTTCACTACTTTAATCGATTACCACTCTGTTTAATCGATTATTCTGTTCGTTGTTCAAACCCAGAAATCAGCATGAACACTTTAATCGATTAAGTGGCAATTTAATCGATTACACAAGGCTTTTTAATCGATTATTTGGCGCGTTTAATCGATTACAGTTAGTTACAAAAAGCTGTTATAAATAGGAGTGAGGCTTGCTTGAGATTGGACTGGAATACTTTGAATTTTCTGAATACACACAAGTCTTCACAAAGTTAGAAAGTGATTTTCTGGGTTAACTAACTTCTTGTCCCACTCTTTAATCTTCATGGGTATTGAATGATTTCTTGGGCAAGAGTTTTCAAAGAAGAATAGGAGAGCATGTTCTAAAATTCATTTTGTTCATTCAATTCTGATTGATAAACCACATGCATTCATATTCATTGGATCATCAGGTTGTTTCTCTCCATTCTCTTTGGTTGTAAATTTGTTTTTGCAATTTTTTTGTTATTTGGTGCTATTGTAAATTGTTCTTTGAAGCTTGTACTAGAGTAGTGTTCTGTAGGGAAGAACAGAGTAGTGTTCTCTGGTTCTTGTTCACTAGAAGTCTAATAGGGTTTTAGATTTCTTTTCTTTATCTAGAGTTGATAAAGAGTGTTTGTAATAAAGCTTGTAAGAACTGAAATTTATAATAGTGGAACTCTAATCTAGTGTTGATTAGAAGAAACTGGATGTAGCTTCTCTTGAGAAGTGAACCAGTATAAATTCTAGTGTTAATTCTCTCTCAATCTCTATTAGTCATCTTGTTCATATGTTCTTGGTATTTTTATCATTACTCAACAAGTTCTGTTTTGAGCTATTGATATCTTGAGCTGAGTGATTTGATTGATTAAAAGCATTCTTGATTTAAAAGTGATTAAGATCCTTACTCTAATTTTATAAAGAAATTTTAAAAGACCAAGTTTTAACCATTTCACCCCCCCCCCCTCTTGGTTATTGTGGGTATTCCTATTGTTTTCAATATACAATTAGGTTGGCTAGTTTTGATGCGAGTTCTTTTTCTCTTAACTGGAATGGTCTAGGTCCTGAGGGTCAGGACTCAGGACCTAGTAGCTCTTGTCATATGCTGATAAGGTAATGGGGAATTTGGTTGCTAACAACTTGTTAAATTGGTGCTATGACATATATATAATGTAACTTGAGCTGCTTTGGCTAAACACTATATGTTATTTGGATGTTGCAGCTTCGAGAGATTGGTGGAGACAAAGATAAACACGTAAGTTATAATTTTTTTTTTCATTTTCATAACTTACATGCATTTTTATTATTTTATTTCATTTTAAGAAATAGTTTTAAATTTTTTATTGTGAATTACTGACAAGACTTGTGAGTATATTATAACAATCTATTTTTATTTTCTATTTTAATTTATTTTTCCTGATTGATGTGTTGAAGTTGAAGGACAATTTCAAACTCATTGGCACAACAAACATGTGAGTGAAAAACTGGTTTTTGTTCAGTTTCTTTTTGAAATTTACCAAATATACTAAATTCCATGTGTTGTACTTTGCATAGGTGGGTGAGTTTAAGAGCCATCAAGAGGTTTGTTGACACTGTTTAAGTAAGGCAGAAGAAACCCTCAGTTTTGAAGGTATCATTCCCTATCTTTCATTAGTTCATTACTCTATTGATAGCTTATGTAAGAATGAATTGAATGGCTTACTGCTGCCAAGAAAATGACTATGATCTAACTCTTCTACAGGACACAGCAGTTGGACCAACAATAAAGGTATATGCATAATTTTTTATGCTTCTCTGTGGTCCATTTGTGCTTGTGCTTCTATTTTAATATTTTTGCTTAGGTATAAAGTAGAATCATGCCTTCAACGAGGTGGCAGTAATTGCATCCCTTGAGTTTTGAATTATTTAATTACAACCATAAATATCTATCAGGGATTCAAATTAGAGTATGTGTTTTTAAAACAAACATGTAGTTAAAATGTTGTGGGATGTTATTAATTGTCTAAGCTTTAATGGCATAAAAACTTAAGAAGATCATGCCTTAAAGGGGTAGAAACTTTTCCCATATATTTTATCAAGGAAATCTCCCCATTGATATAGAAACTTTCATGGGTGTTGCTACGAAGTGAAAGGAAGCCTATGCTTCTTGTTGGGTTTCATGTTTATGACCCTGATACGGTGATATACAAAACATGACTTCATTATTATTTAATTATTTTTGTAACTATAGAAAAAAATTGGTATGTTGTTAACACTTCCATGTATTTGGATGTTGCAGATTCAGCTAGTTTACCCTATGGCTATAGTAGATATGTGCAGTTTAGCTTGGCAGTTGTTAATCAAATCCATAATTGGCAACTGTGAGAAAAGATAGTCTATTAAGTTTGTTCCTTACAATTGTTGCAAAATGATGTACTGTGTATGTATGTAGAAAAGATCATTGCTTGAAGTAAGAGTAAAGAAAGTTGTGGAATTTCTGTTGCAATTAATTTAAGAACATTTAATTCTTGAATATATATATATATATATATATATATATAAACATTTATTTCTTGAATATTATCTTCCTTGTAACATTGTATCTAAATCTGGATATAGTTATATTACTTATCTTAAATGAACTGTAAGCATTAACATGTTAAATAAAACAACACTATCACTAATGAATTCCCTAAGGGCTCTTGTTAAGTAATAAAAAATGGAAACTACTTTTGTATAATGCATGTAATGTATTGAAAGGTTAAAATGTTTGACCTTTTATTTAATACTTTGTATTTTTGAATTCCTTACAAGTGCCCTAAGCTAAGGGCATTCATTAGCATTTACCATGAAACAAAAGTGACAGGGGAATAAAGTGAAAATGCTCATAATTTTTGTGCATAGCCATGTGCTTTGTCTAACTTCATTTTACACTGTGTAGACACACAACACCAATTCAATGCACGGAAAAGTGATTGGGGTTTCACATCTTTCATGCCACTTGGTGAATTGTATGATCCTAGTAGAGGGTATCTTGTGAATGATACTCTTGTAGTTGAAGCTGAGGTTCTTGTTCGTAGAATTGTTGATTACTAGACTTATGATTCAAACAAGGAGACTGGCTATGTTGGACTTAAGAACCAGGGAGCAACATGTTATATGAATTCTCTACTCAAATAGACTCATTGCTCTATATCATATTTTCTTTTCTAGTTACTGTGATATGAAGAAGTTAGCATTCAGCCAGAGTAATATGATTTCGTTTCAGTCAGTTTACTATAGCTCACTATTAATGCCATTGAATGTTATATTGATTAAACTAATTACTTATTTTTGACAATCTACAGTGATATCCTTCTTTATTTGTGGTATGTATTCATTTACAGTACTGTTACTTCATGTAAGAAAGTGATTCGGCACGACTATGTTGTACAATAGTGTGTTGTGATATTGAAAATCATGAAGGATTTCCGCAGGGATTTTCTTAATATTAATTTTTAAATGGAATTTTTTTTTTGCTTATTTTTGCTCTGTGTCTTGGTGGGAAATCTTTTTGTTTGTTTGTTTGTGTGTGCATGTATTTAAAATTTATGTATGTCATTTGAAACAATCAGATGAAGGGATATATTCTACTAGAGGGATTATGGGCATTACTTAGTTTTTTTTTTAAGTCCATAGACTCTTCTATTTTGATGGAATGGTTAAACTCCCTTTTCTATAAATGGAAGCTTAATTTTCTTCTTCTTCTTCTTCTTCTTCCATGTAGATCAATGAATGTTATGAGTTTCCCTTGCAACTTGACCTTGATCGTGAGAATGGAAAATATTTATCACCTGATGCTGATAAGAATGTCCGCAATCTTTACACACTTCATAGGTAATGTAGTGGTAATGATAGTTGTATTCATACCGGACTGCATATTTTTTATTTAGGTTGCTCTTCTAGTGATCTCTCTTTGCATGACTTCTTTAGGAGTTGTCCTTGTTTCATGATATTTTATTTGGTGATTGTGATTTGGTGCATGATGCCCAATTTTGTTTTTGATTTTTTTTAGAAGCCACTTTTAGTATATATGTTGTCATATTTTTACCCATTTACTTAGTCTAGTAAAATCCATGTTCTGTGGCTTCTACAATCTATAGAAAGAAAAAGAAGATAAAGTAGGATGAGGAGAAAATGATGTGAGGATAGATAATGGAAAGAAGAAAACAATTTATCTTTGGGAGAGCCATGTCATAGGCCTTATGAATTTTCCAAATCAAGTGGGGGATTCTATTTTTGAATAATCTCAGGACAGTAAACTTGGATTGTTAATGTTAAAGTTTAAAAGTTACTCTTTAAAAATATTAATCAATAAAATTCATTGAAATTGTAATTTTTCTTTCTCAGTTCTGATGATGTCCATTAGTGTATATCTGAATACACGCAATTAGAGTAATGGTTTACTTGGAATTTTCTATTATGAAAAAAATTATGAGTAACTTTCCTAAAATTTTATATTCTTATGAAGTGATCATGTGATTCTTGGAACTGACCTTACTTAGAACATGCTTGGTTGTTGTTGTTGCCCTTTTGTTGATTTTTTTGAATGAGTTTGGTTTTTTAAAAAAATTATTGCAGGAAAAATGTTGGGATGTTTTTCTGGAAAAATGCTACTCTATGATTTCCCTTTCATTTACCTATGTTCACTGTGTGGAGTGAAGATGGGGAGTGGTATTGTTGTTTGTCAGTGTATTTTATTTTCCATTTCATTTACCTATATTGTGTGTTCACTTTGTTATGTATGCCTTGATTAGTTTTAAGTAGAAAACATATATCTTTTTCCTCTCCAATCACTAGTCCTTGTCATCTTGTACAGGTCAGAGATGAGCTTGAACAATTGTTGGATGATGATGATATGGCTTACCTATACTGTCAAGAAAGGCAAGGTTCAGCATCACCAGTTTGTGGACAAAGGAGATATCATTTTGGTCTCTTCCTTCTTCCATCCCCTGCAATTTTAAAGTTGAACTTTGTGGTTTATATTAACCATATATGTTACTTTCATTGTGTTGTGACTAGGATGTTGCAAGCTATAAAGTAGGATATTTGTTTTAATGACATTATATAAAATCATGGTTTGTTATTTATTTTAGTACCATTGTATTTGACATAATTTCGTGTCGAATGGCATTTTACAGTGCTAAGTTCTCATTCAAAATTTTAGTGTACTAACAATTTGGTTTGTTATTTATTTTATAGAATAAAAATTCTTCAATGTGGTGTTTTTTTGTAAGAGTAAATTCAGTTAAGTCCATTGTTCATTTGGTAGTATATATAGAAAACTATTTTGAAAAAAAAAAAAAACAGGAGCAACAAAGATGACAAGGAGTTTAAGATGCAAAGACGATTTTAAGGCAAACCGTCTTTGTATCTATTTTTTATAATAAAAAATTAAAAAAAATTAAGATACAAAGACGGTTTTAGGCAAAACCGTCTTTGTATCCATTTTTATAAAAAAAATTCAACGAAGACAGTTTTTTGAACCATCATTGAAAGTGCTTCTTTTCAACGACATGCGCAACAAAGACGATTCTACAACCGTCGTCATATGAAGTTTAGAACCGTCGTCGAAAGTCTCACCTGTAGTAGTGTGACCGAATCATAACCTTAACGAAAATCTGCCTTGAAGATGAGTAGTTTGCTTCCTGACTTCTTTGCCCAGTTCATAAGTTCATTCAACACCAGCATTCTAAGATTTGTCGATCCGGTAAGAATGCAGTTTGGCATTACTATGTTCTTTATTTTAGTAACATTTGAAATATTTCTCATTTGATTTTGATGTACACCAAGGTTTTTTACCTTAAAACAAATGAAATCTTTTTTATTTGTCTCTTTATGTTTAGTTTTCATTGTTATGCGCATTTTATTTCAGGGTTACTTGAGTAGTTATTTTGGCTATTTTAGTAATGGGTATGGTTGTTAGATTCAAGTGATTGAAGAATCTCAAGAAGAAGAATTTTGATATTTGATTCATGCTTTGTAATTTTTATTTTGTTTGTTTAGTATGGTTCATTCAAAGGAATAACCCAAAAAATCCCTTTGCAGCTACTAATAAAACTAAATCAACATGCATTCATGCTTAGGTATAAAGTAATAACCATATGCATTAAGTTAGAAATGCATTGATGTGTTTCAAATATGCATAAAATGTTTTAAGACTGGAATAATCGATTACATAGGTTAATAATCGATTACATAAGTATTGTGCATAATCCTGTGTAATACAGAAGGTAATTTAATCGATTACAAAGTAATCGTAATCAATTAAATAGGCCAGAAGCAAAAATGGAAGCTCACTGGAATAATCGATTAAATCATGAAATAATCGATTACATTGATCATGCTTATTTTCCAGAACTGCTACGAACACTTTAATCGATTAAGTTGTCGAATTAATCGATTACATTAGTTAAAATAATCGATTACATTGACGAAATAATCGATTACAGTCTGTTAAATCTGTTTTTTTATAAATAGGCATGCAGTGACTCTGACCAAAAAAGAATAGTTTTCGAAAGCACTCATTACATACAAAAGTTCTATTGTTCTCTGAGTGATACAAAGCATAAAAGAGAGTCTTTTAAAGTCTTGTTGTTCTTAGATGTATAAAACATGAAGGTTGCATAGAAGAAGAAAGTGATTAGTGATCATTCATGCATTAATCTTTTTCAAGATCATTCAAGAAGGCATTGCATTCATCACCAGGTTATCAATTTTGTTTGAAATCCTTTCAGCTGCAAATGGAAGTTTAGGTGATATCCTTCTTGAACCTTATGCTTAACTCTTTGTGAGATTTAATTCTGTATTTTACAAGTTTGTGTTGAAACTATCCATGTAACAAGTTAGAATTCTTTAAAGCATTACTAGATAGTGTTTCTAGTGGGTAGAACTGAGTGGTGTGCTCAGGTTCTAAAGTCTTTAGATAAATCTTAGTGTTAGATTTAGAATTTTGCCTAGGGTGGGTGAAAGAGACTTGGTTGATTGCTTGTAAAGAACTGAATCTTGTTAGTGGAACTCTAATCTGGTTTAGATTAGAAGACAACTGGATGTAGCCTCAAGTGGTTAGAGGTGAACCAGTATAAATTTGTGTGTAAGTGTGTTTTGATTTACATTACATTCAATTGCTTGTGGTATTGGATTGTGAATCAATTCTGATTTTGTTTCAGCATAAGAGTTAAGTGATTGGAAAAGAGAATTCTGATTATTAAAAGTGTTTGGTTTAAAGATACGATCCTTTGTTTATCTTCCGCTGAGTTTGAATTTGCAAGAAAAGTCAAAAAGTTTTATAAACCAATTCACCCCTCCCCTCTTGGTTTATTAGATTAGATATTCATTGTATTTACAATGGTTTGACAATTTTAAGTATTGAGAGTGTATGATTAGTTTTTATTTTCTTTTCTCTCATTTTTGTTATATATCTTTGTATTATCCACTGTAGTTTGAATGTTTATTCACATTATGATTTATAGGTACATTGTTAATTTCCACATGAAACATTTAAATCAAATTAGACAAAAGATGTTATGGAAGTATGAAGTTTAACAAATCATTTTTTGTCGAGAGAAAACAAAAAAAAAAGGAAAAAATTTGAAGCGCAAAAATTCAACTATACCTCTCAAACTTATATTTATTGATATGCTATTGTTTTTAGTATTTTTACTATATCAATATATTCAAATGCTTTATTTTTTTGTAAATATTAAAATACTTTGTCTGTTCCTTAAGTTATTCTCATTATCAACATAACATTTTTTTTGTTTATTTATTAATTAATTTTTTAAAATTAACTTTTTCCTATCTCACACACAAAAATAAATAACATCTTCTACAAATTCATATATTAATATGGAATAAACTTGCTTTCCTTAATATCTACAAACAAATCCCGCATAGTACTAACTTTTTACAGTATTAAATAAATTTCAAGTCACGAGGCTTATTTCAAACATTTGAAATTGTTTTTAGCAAGTTTAAGTTTTGTTATTTTTAATTAGTGTTTAAGGTGTGTTGATTAGGGTTTAGGGCTAAGGGGTTGGGGTTGAGAGAGTTTGTTTTAGGGTTTATGTTTGAGTATTGAGGGGTTTGGGTGTGTGGTTTATGGGTTAGGGTTGATTGTTTATGTTATTTTGTTTAGGGTTTAGGGTTTTTGTGTTTGGTGTAGGGTGTAGGGTGTAGGGTGTAGGGTGTAGGGTTTCGAGTTTAGGGTGTTTCTTAAATGGTTCATTGTTTACGGTTTAGGGTGTTTGTTTTATGGGTTTAGGCTTAAGGGGTTTGGGGTTCATGGTGTTTAGGGTCTATGGTTGAGGGTTAGGGTTGAAGGGGTTTAGGTTAATGGTTTAGTGTTTAGGGTGTTTGGATTAGGGTTAAAGGGTTAGGGGGTTATGGTGTTTGTTTTAGGGCTTATGTTTCAGTGTTTAGGGTTTTGGGTGGTTGGTTTATGGTTTAGGGTTGATTGTTTTAGGGTTTATGTTTCGATGTTTATGGGTTCATGTTGGTTGTTGTATGGTTTAGGGTTTAGGGTTTAGGGTTTGGGGTGTTCCTTTTAGGGTTTATGGTCGCTAGTTTAGGGCTTTGGGTGTTGTGTTTATGGTTTAGGGTTTATGTTTTCTAGTTTAGGGTTTAGGGTGCTTGTTTTAGGGTTTATTGTATTGTTTCTTAATATTTGAAGTTGTTGTTTTTGTTGATTGCAGGAAATGAGTTCAGGTAGTGAGGAGTGTGCTCGTGTTGTGGTATTTTTCAATGGAAGGAAAGTTGAAGGGCGACGGGGTCTTGTCTTTTAAGGGGAGAGAAGGCCGACACGTATCAAGCTAAACTCAACATTGGGTGATTTGCATGAGAAGGTACGCCAGAAATTAGGTCTAAATCATAACCAATGCATGACTTTGCTGACGGCAAGATTATGGCAACATGAACAATACATGGGGTTTCAAATACTGGATGATGAAGACTTGGAAATGGTAATTGAAGAATTTTTGAAGCAGGCAAGGAATGAATTTTTAGATTTGTACGTGGATTTTACTGCAGCAGAGGATGTTGTTTACCCACGAGGTCAGTCGCTTTTAATTCTACATGTATTGCATCATCATATGGTGCTGTAGGTGTAAACGTGTCTGTGGAAGATTCACATGACCCAACTTGGGTTATGGATGATGATGAAGAGGATGACGATGATGAAAATATCGCAATGGAAGATCGTCTTCTTCAGGAGGATGCAAGTGCGTCGGATAACGATGAAGATGTTGTTGTGCATGCGACTGCATTCCAACAAAACACTAACGTGGGGTCGTCTCAAATCCGTCATCATCCAGACGTTGGATCAACGCAATTAGAACAACCTGTTGAAGGTATGTTACATGACTTAAATGAATGATGAAGTGGTCTAATATTTGTATATGTGTTATAGTATTTTAGTTTGCATGATATGTTTATTCAACTGTTTTGTATTTAAAGGTGGTGCGGTCATTCCTTTTTAGGATGGAATTCCACATTACACATATATTGATTAGAATCATCCAAGCAAAGAAGAATCTTTTACCAATTCTACTTCGGGTTCGAGTTCAGTGCAAGGTCCATGGCAATTAGGGGAAGATTTGTTTGTTAAACAGGAATTTCCATCCAAAAAGGACGCACAAATTGCAATTAAGCGGAACCTGATGAGGGAGCATCAAGAAGCATTTGTGGTTGAGAGCAAGCCTAACAAGTTTACCATGAAGTGTGTTGCTCACAACAATGGTTGCCCTTGGAGGGTTAGGGTATTTAAACCAATGTACGGTGAGAAGTGGGTTGTTTCAAGATGGGGTGGAAAACACAATTGCCTGAATGACCATATTACACAGGGTCACAGACAGCTTGATGTTAATGTTATTACTTCACTTGTAGTAGGTATGTACTTAATATTTTTGCTTTATATGACAAATATTATTTTTTTCAGGTTTGTTGTTAATATGAACGTTACAATTTCATTTTTAGGAATGGTTAAGGAGGAACTGGGAGTGTCAATTGCATTGGTTCAGGAGAGGATCACCAATACGTATGGATTTAAAGTTTCATATGGAAAGGCCTGGTATGCGAAGCAGAGAGCAATGGCAATGATTTATGGGGATTGGGAAGAATCTTATGCATTTTTGCCCAGGTGGTGCAACTACATGCTTCATTTTTGACCAGGTTCTTTTTTAATTTCAAACAAATGCTTACTTTGTGGCACATCGACTGGTACGGGCAAAGCGTGTGTTTCAACACATGTTTTGGACTTTTAGACAGTGTTGCGAGGCTTTTAAATTTTGCAAACCCATCATTCAAATTGATGGGACTCACTTATATGGCAAATATAAAGGCAAATTGTTGATTGCCACGAGTCAGCATGGAAATAATGAATGTCTGCCACAGGCATTTGCCATTGTTGAGGGGGAGACGTTGGAAGTTTGGGAATACTTTCTTGCTAACATTCACTTCCATGTTACCCAAATGCAAAATATATGCCTCATTTCAGATCGGCACCGGAGCATAATATCTGTTGTGGAGAATCATGCAGGTTGGCAACCACCTTTTGCGCATCACGTGTTTTGCCTTCGTCATATTGCCAGCAATTTTAATCAAAGGTTCAAGAATGCAAGATTGAAGAAGACCCTCATGATTTTAGGTATGTCAACAATTATTTGTAATTTATTAAACTGACATAAATGTGTACCACAACTACTGTTAATGGTATTATAATTGTGCAGGTTATACTCCTTCTAAGGTTAACTTTGACATAGCATTTGCACGATTCTGTGATAACAGTCCTGAGGTTGCAGAATGGATTGACAGCATTCCTAAGGAAAAGTGGACACGTGCATATGATGTGGAGGGGAGAAGATATGGCCATATGACAACAAATTTGTCTGAATCAGTCAACAGGGTGTTCAAGGGAGCAAGGAACATGCCTATCACTGCTCTGGTGAAGCACACGTACAGCCAATTGGTTCAATATTTTGTGAGCAGGGGTCAAGCGGCTACTTCACAGCTTGAGCATTCACAACGACATTGCAAAAATGTCGTTGATGCTTTGAGGCATAATCAGACCATTGCTACAGGCCACAATGTATGCACATATAACCTTCAGCAAACATTATTTGAGGTGGACAACGGCTGGGACAGGTCATACTCAGTAAACCTGACACAACGTTTTTGTCAGTGTGGCAAGTTTAAAGCCTTGAAATACCCTTGTAGCCACGCCGCAGCTGCTGCTTTAATAGTCCGTCAAAATCCTTTTCAGTATGTGGATGATGTCTTCCTGGTAAGCAACTTGGTTAGGCTTATTCATTGCCTTAGGAGCCAATTGGTAATGAACTTGCTATTCCACCGAGTGAAGATCCAGTTAATATACCTGAAAGGTCAATGTTACGTGCAAAGGGTCGTCCAAGGTCCACTAGAATACATAATGAGATGGACGAAGTCGAAACATCTCAGAGACTTCCTAAATGCGGTATTTGCAAGCAAGTTAGACATAATCGTAGAGCTTGTCCTACTCGGGGTGGTGTTTCATGATTTTGTAATTATGTTTGATTTATTAGTGGTATGCTAAACGTATTTTTATTTATAAATATGATGTATTACCCCTTTATTTGGTTGACAAATGTGATATTACGCATCATGTTTTGCTTGTCATGATTTGTACGTCGATCACGTTTTAAAAATTGAAGGGCCCTGAACCAAACACATAAACCCTAAACCCTAAACAGAATAACATAAAAAATCAACCCTAAACCATAAACCACACACCCAAACCCCTCAAGACTCAAACATAAACCCTAAAACAAACTCCCTAAACGCCAACCCCTTAGCCCTAAACCCTAATCTACACACCTTAAACACTAAACCATTATCCTAAACCACATCAACCCTAAACACTAGTCCACACACCCTAAACCCTAAACCATTAACCTAAACCACATTAACCTTAAACCATAAACCATTAACCTAAACCCCATCAACCCTAAACCCTAATCCACACACCTTAAACCATTAACATACACCCCATCAACCCTAAACCCTAATCCACACACCCTAAACCCTAAACCATTAACCTAAACCACGTCAACCCTAAACCATTAACCTAAACCATAAACCCTAATCCACACACCCTAAACCCTAAGCCCTAAACCCTACACATTCAAGGATACACCCTGCAACACACACCCTAAACCCTAAACCGTAATCCATCAACCCTAAATCTTTAATTCAAATTTTTTTATTAATTTGTATTATTTTTTTTTTGCCGTTTATTATCACCATTGTTGGAGAGGTTGAGTACACCACCAACTTGGTGTGTTTGATTCATTGTAACCATTCTCAGTTATAGTGGATATTTGATTTGGACCAGTGTCCCGTGAGTTTTTCCTTTCCAGATTCTGGGAAGGTTTTCTCACGTAAAACATATTGTCTCTCTCGCTCCTCCTTTGTTATTTGATTACGTTTCCGCATTTAATTGAGGGTACACACTTACCCAACGTTGGTATCAAAATTTGATTATTTGAGGGAAAGAGTTTTTTCCAACATGGGCAACCTTTGTAATAGACTGGCATCATTGTGTGGGCACATTTTGATTAAAAGCATGGGAATTAGTCTTTACACAAAAAGGTTGTGCCTTCCATTAACACTAAAAATGCATATCCTCTATGAGCCTTACTTTGTATAATTAAAAAACAAATTTAAATTTAGGGACTCAATTAAAAAAAATCTGAACCTATTTAATATAACAAATAATTTATGAACATAATTAAAAATTTTCAAGTCTCTATAGGTAAATATTTTCGTCTTTGTAGGTTGGTATTCTCACTTCTACATGTTGTAGAGTTCTAGAAGTGAGAATACTAACTTATAGAGATAAAAAAAAATCATTAACTTACAAAGATTTGACAATTTTTAATTAGATATCCAAATTATGATAATTCCTAAATCAATCCCTAAATATATTTTTTTTTCAATTGGGTCCCTTCATATCCAATTAAAAAAATAGTTGAGAAACCTAATTAAGAATTGTTAAATAGTTAAATTTAACCCCTTATTATAAAAATTCTTAGGACATGTTTGGATGAAAATATTGTGGAAATATAATTGCTTGTTTTTCGAAAGCTCTCTTAGAAAGCTAGCAAAATTACACGATTTTTGTTTATCACAATTAGTACTTGAGAATTTAATTATAGCTAAGACAAGTAACATGAAAAATAGTTCCTGCAGCAGCCGAAAGGTGGTAGTGCTGAAGTTCTGTGCACTATTTAGAATCACTTATCCCCTGTCTCCATAATCTCAATCTGTTTATATTTACGACCCTCAAAATCTTAAACAAGTATTCATGGGATGCCATTTCTGTATTTCACATGTTTTGTCATCAATTTGTTAACTCAGTGACTTGATCCATATATGGATTTGCATGTTCTTCCACAAATCTGTTTCACACTATATATTTAAGTATTGTAATTTTCATAATGGCACTCTCCCAATAACCCAATATATATACACATTTTATAGGTTGCTAAAACCACCGAGATTCTAAGAAGTGTTCTTGGATGCACTTTTATTCTTTATAGTTCATCAACTACCTGTATTTTACGCCCTTTCAGAGATGTAAATCTGTTCAAAATTATGATCTTTTGATCTTTTGTCATTATAATCTGAAGTGTCACTGTCAAGATGTTGCATGCTGAATGTTCATTGAACTTGCCTTTGTGTATGACTTATCTATTGGAATGACTACTAGATAATTATCTCCTGATTTCAGTTGATATATTGTTCTATAATTTAATTGGTTTCCCTTGAATCCCAACCAAGTTGATTTAAAGATATTTTGACTTTCAGAGGAATCAAGAAGGCTATGGCTTTTTGACAGAGGAAGAGATCGAAGACCATGGCACCTCATGTGGTCTTACCAATTACTCAAGCAAAATTGACCAGACTTATATTATTTTCACAGCTCAGAAGCCATAAAACTGGGTTTCATCTATTTATAACACTGATTCTCCTACTGCATTTCATTAATTCCTTCCGTGTAATTGTATTATTTGTTTAATCAGTAAATAAATTGAAAATAAATCAGAAATGAAAGGGTCAAAACCAGAGTCATTTTTTTATTCTAAGAATCAAAGTACAAGAAGATTTATAACAACCCAAGTATACCTTAACCAATTTAGTTTAACTCCTTGATGTCACAATCGGAGTCTGGCAGGTTGTAATAATACAATACGGTAAAAAAATATAAATATTGTAGTTTTAAAAAAAAATTACCAAAATATTACTGTTTGAAAACAAATTCCAAATCTATAGCAGTCAATCACGTACAGCCAGGACGTGATCAATCACGCACACCATGGACGTGAATGGGCTTCAATCACACAGCCCCTGGACGTGTTTAATCAGCACGTGAATGGGCTTCAGTCACGCAGCCCCTGGACGTGATCCAGCTCCCTTATATAAACCCCACTTTCAGCCTTTTTCCTTCATTTGTGCATTGTCTCTATCTCTCTAGCTTTAGTTTCTCTGCCTTCTCTCTAGGTTCGGGTGTGGGTTTAAGTCTTTTTTGCAGCGAAGTTCTGTCACTCAAGTAAGTCTTGCTCAAATATATGTTATTTAAATGATATGAAATATATTATATTGTTGTGTTAGAGAATTATTATTGATATAGAAAATTGTTAGTGACCTAGGTTTATTGGAAATAGTTAGTTGTTTAGTTGTGATAGAGTTATTGTCTTACAATACTATTAGTTAGTCAATTAACTTATTATTAAGTATCTATGTAATGTTATGACCTAGGTTACATTGGTTATCACCTATGTTTTAGGGTTTAGGGTACTATTAGCTGGTGACATAGGTTTTCATTAATTAGTTACGTAGGTTATGACCATTATTTACTTATGTAAGTTATGATACGCAGGTTGTGACCAACACAAAATGAGGGTAACGATATTAGCAATTTTTTTTTTAGGTTTCCATGACTTTTTCCATTATGTTCATTGTCTAATTTTGAAGTTACAAAATATTTATTTTTCTTTTAACTTAAAATGTAAAAATATGAACGTACCTAACATATATATTAATTGGCTTAGGTTTTATGGCTATTTTTCTTAGAATATTATTAGTTAGTGACCTAGGTTATCATGATGGACGTACCTAAGATATATATTTATTTGCTTAGAATATTACTAGTTAGTGACTTTGGTTATGGCCTAGGTTATCATTAAGGACCTACGTAAGACATACTTAACATTTTGTATAAAATGTGTAGCATATTATTATGGCCGAGTCATCATCGTCCGAGTCACCTTGTTCTGGTTCTGACCGTGAGCATGAGCCTACCGATCCCACAACGCATGTTCTTCCAGGACCATACAGATGGGATGTACTTAGGAGGCGTAGACAACGCACTCATATTTCATAGCAGTTTGGAATGACGAGACAAATAGGGAGCTAAGGATTCATCGTGGAGGTAGGCCTAGTGGTGAACCCCGACCCGATGATATTCCGGTCGTAGTCACACAGTATTTGACTGAGGCTGGTTTCATACATGTGGCTCGCATGAAGTTTATGCAGGTATCGATTTACGAATTTTGTTATGTGTAATGTGTTGAAATTTTAATGTTCAAAACCTAGGTTTCAAACATTGTGTATTTTGAACTTAAAAATTTATAAGTTACCTATATTTTTTAGATTGATGTTGGTCTTATCAGTGCTCTGGTTGAGCGGTTGAGGCCAGAAACACACACTTTCCACATGCCGCAGGGTGAGATGACGATTACCTTGCAAGATGTTGCAGGTATTATAGGATTGCCTACTGATGGGCAAGTCGTTACCGGACACACTCACACAGATTGGGGAGAATTGTGTAATGAGGTTTTTGGTAACGGCCCTGATGCGAACACCGAGTTAGCCATCGGCAGTTTGAGGTTATCATATTTTGACAGGGTGTATCCTTCATATGATGCAGTTGCTGGTAACCCTCAAAATGTGATATACTTCACGAGGCTCACATTGCTCGAATGTTAGGATCTTGGATCCTTTGCGACAGGTCAGGGGGGACCGTACTAGGCTGTCGCTACATCGGCTTACTTGGTGGTGATTTTGCCGATATTGGTACATATAGCTGGGGGTCAGCGGTTCTGGCTAACTTGTTTAGGCAGTTGTGCAAATGCACAGACCCCGATAGAAAAGACATTGGTGGTTGTACGATTTTACTTCAGATTTGGGCGTGGCTCAGATTTCCACCAATTGCTCCCCCATTGCCTGCTCCGTCTGAGCCAGACAGCCACTTCGGACACAAATATGTTTATTTCGTATTACTTGAATGACTGTGTATTTATGCGTACTACACTTAACAAGTGAATGTTTAATCTGGATATTAGGTTTAATGCTCTAAGTCAGTTTCATTCGTACCCACTGAGTTGGTATCGAGAAAGGCTAGACACCTTAACCAGAGATGAGGTATGCCTTTTTAATGAAATATATTTATTTAAAATGGATGTGAATATGCAACTGGCACCTATATTTTATTTGATTGTGTAGGTGGTTTGGCAACCCTATGGTGATTACGATTTTCTGGATGCATCTACTGAGACACAACATTTGTGGATGGCCAGGACACCTATTATTTGTTTCCACATTGTTGAGTATTCACAGCCTGATAGATGCATGAGGCAATTTGGGCAGGATCAACCAATACCTCACAGGCCTGGAAAATTGAAAGGTGTTCATGATTATACCCTTCGGGGTAAAACCCAAGAAAATTGGGCTCGTAAGCTAAGAAAGTTTATACAGAGATGGAATAGGAGAGGTGAACATGTTGAGGTGCCTCCTGCAATACATGGTCTGATGTCACCGAACCATCAGTACATGGCCTGGTATAGACTTTCCGGCAAGCGATATGTGACAAAGCAGGGTGCCAAATTAGCACGTTGTATAAGTTATTAACTCAATAATTTTTTTACCATTATGTTATATTGTTGTTTATGTAACTATGCCTTGACTTGTAGGTTGATGGCCTGGAGAATTTGCATTTTTTCACGACTGATGCGCAGTTTGAGAATGTTGGTTTGCACTATGTACACGATGAAGTATCTCGTCTAATTGTTGTTTTCAGAGAGTCCGCTCGGGTGGAGGAGGCAGGTCCAGAGGCACCGCCGACCCAGCTTCTGGAGGAGCCACAGTTATCCCTCGACATCGGGCGTTGTGCAAAAAAGGGTCGAGGGTTAGGACGTCGTCGACGACCTATTTCACTAGTACCTGAGCCTATTCATGCACCCAGGCCATGCACGAGTGGATGGATTAGGCCACCCTACATAGGTCATGAATACGGTGTTCGGGAGACATATTACGACCCTACGCAGGCACAAGCTGATACATTTTATCAGCCAGAGGCTGATACATTTTATCGGCCAGAGGCTGATACATATTATCAGCCTGAGCCCGATACATATTATTGGCCTGAGGCCGCACCGATGGACACTGAAGGCCAGCCTGCGTACCATGTCAGTCCAATGGCGATGCCATTCGGGGATGAGGCAGGGAGCAGTAGTCAGGGACCTCGTATGTGGGATCAGACTACTACTAACTATGTGCTTAGCCACATAAATTTCGATGCACACCAGTCAGACTATCCTCAGAGCTGCCGATCGATGACACTCCACCTCCATATCATGTGCATCATCCTTCTCCGGCTCCGCAGTATTCGCGTGGACGTGCTAGACGCAGAATGCCAGATCGTCGAGCGCGTCATAAGAATTGGCCTCCTCATTCGTAGAGTTTATATTTTGTTATTTTCCATTTTTTCTCGATTATAATTTTTTTCTATGTACTTGTTAAACATGTTTTGATTATTGACATTTTTTTAGCCCTTATATTTGTGGTGGACGTCGTTTGGTTATTTAATTTGGTTGTCATGATTATATTTTACTATGAACTAAATGTGGAACTATAAAAGGATATCCACGTTGGATATATCCTAATTTGTGATGGACGTATTAGGCATTCACGCATACAAGTTGGCACGCACATTCTCCAAAGTAATGTCCGGTCTTTGTCATGGCAAAAAGGCACAATAAATGCATCGTCCTTTGTACTGGAATATGACATTGACTACACTGGTGACGATTGACAACACTACCACTCTAGTTGTTTAGTCACGTCTCATCCATACGCGAGTGGTCCCGTCCCACACAGTCGGGACTTTACACCGTTATATATACCCCCACATAGGAGTTTAATCATCCCACACAACATACCTCTACAAACGAAACTCAATCTCAATACAATGGCATTCTTAGGTGAAACAGCCTCTCAAAACATTGGTAATTCGAAATTAGCATTTATTTTTCCGAATGGATCAATCATGCATAATGAAACTGGTGTTTCTTTCGGATGTCCTACTCCAATACCAATGCGAGTTCCCGATGAATGTTCCTTTCAGTCACTCAAGAGTAGAATGCACAACACCCTTCTGCTCACAAGTGACCAATTTGTGGATGAAATTTACTATCGACAACCAGCCATCAGTATAGGTAACGAAATTTTTTTTCATTCCCTGCCCCTGAATAATGATGATGATGTTTGCACTATGTTGGTGTGCCATGAAAAATTCTCGTCTGTTGGTCCTATAGAATTATTATGTATGATAAGCAGAAAACCCGATGGTGTCCTCAACCTACTTCGATCCACCATGAATCCTACTCATGATGCACTGTTGTATTACAACGGCAAGTGGAAGAAACCACGACAAAACAATTTTTTGGGTTACTCTTTTACTGGAACAAATCCAAAAAGATTTCAAATCCCTTCCGGATGCAATATAGAAACACTCAAGGATATAATCAAGCAAGTTGCGCCGATGGGAGTTCCTCCTTATGGAATACACGAATCACAAGTTGTGAAACAAGTGTTCTTCCGACAACCAGGTCACACACAATATTCAGAAAACTTAGTCGAATATCAAATACTAGAACTGAAAAATGATGAAGATGTACTGGAGGTGTTAGCAGAATCTAATTACTGGAAGCGTTTCTCTCCAATAGAAATTTTAGCTACTTTCAACAAACCAGTAATCCAACTACTGGAAGATGACATGTCCTGATTGCCATGTTTCAGTTGTTGTTGTTAGTACGTTTCGTTGTTTCGGCTTTTAAATTTTCAACTATTTGTGTTTGTGACTCTATTTCCAGTTGTTTGTATGTTCTGTTATTTTTTAGGTTTCAATGTATTGTTAATGTGGATTGCATTTTCATGTGCAACAACCTTTGTAGCGTATATGAAAATTGACAGCAGTGATTTCAATGGAAGTTTCGTTTATTTTCAAATGTTCATTATGAAATATAACAACATAAAGAAAACATTCAAAACAACATAAAGAAATCATGTGGTAGATGGACGATTAGGACAATTTCGACGGTTATGACCAGGTAATCTACATATACCACACCAAATACGACTTTGACTAGCTTCAACTTCATCCATCTCATTTTGTATTCTAGTTGACTTTTGACGACCTTTTGCACGCAACATAGACCTGTCAGGTATCACCACTGGATCTGTAGTAGGTGGGATTGCTTGCTCATTACCAATTGGCTGCCATGGGAATGAATAAGCTTCTACCAGCTTTGTTATGAGGAATACGTCATCCACATATTGTGACGGTGCCTGACGAACATGTAAAGCGGCTGCTATGGCATGACTACAAGGATACTTGAACGCCTTAAATTTCCCACACTGACAGGACCGCTCAGGGAGATTAACCGAATACGATTTTTCGTAACCATCGTCAACCTCAAATACAGTTTGTTCAACATTATATGCACAAACATAGTGAGCAATAGCAGTGGTCTCATTGGCCTTCAACATAGCAACCACATTTTTGCAATGAGGATAAGGACCTTGCAATTCATTAAGAGCCGAGCGCCCTCGGCAAACAAAATATTCCACCAATCTGCTGTACGTGTGCTTAACCAACGTGGTTATTGGCATGTTTCTTGCACCTTTTAACATCCTGTTCACTGACTCGGCCAAATTTGTTGTCATATGTCCATACCTTCGTCCCTCAACATCATATGCACGTGTCCACTTTTCCTTTAGGATGCTATCAATCCACTTTGCAACCTCAGGACTCACATCACGAAAACTTGTGTAGGCTATGTCAAATTGAACAATAGAAGGAGTATAACTTTCACACAAATTAAATAACATTAAAATTTACAACTATATGCATAATTAATAAATGAAGTTTTTAACCATACCTAAATTCATAACCGCTCTCTTCAAATTTTCATTTCTGAACTTTTGATTAAAATTGCTCGCAATATGACGAAGGCAAAAGACATGATAAGCATGCGGTGGTTGCCAACCACGGTGCCTCTCAACTGCAGACAATATGCTTCGATGCCGATCAGAAATAAGACAAATATTTGTCTTCTGTGTAACATGCGCGCGAATGTTATCCAAAAAGAATTCCCAAGCTTCCAACGTCTCACCCTCAATAATAGCAAATGCAAGTGGCAAACATTCATTATTTCCATCCTGAGTTGTGGCAATCAACAATTTTCCTTTGTACTTGCCATATAAATGAGTGCCATCAATTTGAATAACCGGCTTACAAAAATTGAAAGCCTCGCAACATTGTCTGAAGGTCCAAAACATCCGATGAAACACACGTTTTCCATGAATGATTGTATGAGCCACATAATAACTGTTTGTTTGAAGACGATAAACAGAACCTGGATTACGTCCAACCATATATTCACACCACCTCGGCAAAAATGCATATGATTCTTCCCAATCACCGTAGATAATTGTCATTGCTTTCTGTTTTGCATACCATGCCTTTCTATATGAAACTTTGTATCCATAGGAATGAGTTATCCTTTCCTGGATGAGTCCAATTAAACATGATGGATCATGCTTTATCATCCCTAATTAAAAAAAATAAATCACGTTATCATTAATAAAAATAATACAATCATTAATTCTCATCATTAAATATTAATCCAAAAACTTACCTAGTACGAGTGAAACAATAACACTGGAATCTAATTGTCTGTGGTCCTAAGAAATGTGATCATTTAAGCAATTGTGATCCCCGCCCCCATTTGGTAACCACCCATCTTTCACCGTACGTTGGTTTCATTACCCTAACCTCCATGGACAATTTTGGTCATGCGCACGACATTTCATGCTTAACTTTGTCGGCGTACTTTCAACCACGATAGCTTCCTGATGCTCCTTCATGAGGTTAAGCTTGATTGTCATTTGCACATCTTCTTTTGATGCAAATTCATGTTTCACAAACAACTTATTCCTTAATACCCATGGACCCTCAACTGAACTTGAACCATAACCACTGTCAGAATCTTGTTCACTCAGATAATCCCAATCAATGTAGGTGTAATGTGGGATTCCATCCCAAAAAGTAGTATTACCCTCACCTAAATATGCAAATTCCAAAATTTATTACAATAAAATACATACACAAAAAACAAACATATATGTAAGTAACTATTGTTTGGTAACACACCTTGACATTGTTGCGGTAAATGAGACTCCCCTGCATCCTCTTGTCGTTGGGTTTCATGCTCTCTCACGACTGTGTCATGTACTTGTATTTGAGTTGCGCTTCAACCATCATCATCATCATTGTCCGAAGCACTAGCATTCTCGGCAAGAAGACGATCTTCCATTGCGATATTTTCATCATCGTCATCGTCAATATCATCATCCATAACCCAAGTAGGGTCATTTTCATCTTCCATAGACAAATTAACAACTAGAGCAGTAGATGCTGATGCTCCACGAGAATAATTGAAATCAACTGACCTCGTTGGTAAAGCCACATCCTCTACTCCAACAAAATCCACGTACAACTCTAAGAAATTTTTCCTTGACTGATTTAAGAATTCTCCTATTACAAATTCTAATTCTTCGTCATCAATTACTTTCATGCTGATATATTTATCATCGAACCATATTCTTGCAGTGACCATAGTGATGCCTTTGAGAACTAATTTTTTACTGATTTTTTCATGCAATTCGTCAATGGTTGAGTTGTGGTTGATACGTGTTCCCTTTTTCTCTCCTTCAAAAACAACACCACGTCGGCTCTCAATTTTGCTACCATTATAATATAAAACAATACGAACAGAAACACCATCTCCAGACATTTTTTTATATATGACCAACAACTACAAGATCATAAAGATGATGAACACAGGACCACGGTCACGCCTGTAACACAGAAAAATCTATAAGCATATCATGATAATTTATTTCATTTGGAAGAAAAATAACTTGAAAAAATTGATTATCTATGTCTTACGTAGGTCCTTAATGAAAACCTAGCTCATAACCTACGTAAATAACTAATGAAAACCTAGGTCACCAACTAATTGTACCCTAAACCCTAAACCTAGTCCATAACCTACGTAACCAAGGTAATAACCTTCAGGCCGTACTTAATGATAACCTATACCCTAAACTAATAATATTTTAAGTCAATAAACATAGGTCTTAACCTACAAAATAACTAATCAAAACCTAGGTCATAAAACCTAGGTCATAACCTACGTAACCAACATCATAACCTTGAGGTCGTACTTAATGATAATCTGAGTAACTAACTAATAATATTGTAACTCAATAAACCTAGGTGTTAACCTATATAAATAACTAATCAAAACCTAGGTCATAAAACTTACGTTATAACAAGTAACTATTTCTAACCTAAGTCAATAACAATTTTCTAGATCAATACCAATTCTCTAAGACAACAACATAATATATTTCATGTAATTTAAAAATAATATGTTTGACCAATGCTTACTTGCTCGAACTAAAACCCGAATAAAAGGAGAAGTCACAGAACAAAAGCCTTCAGAGATAGCCAAGACCTCTGCAAATGCTGAAAATGGGTGCAAACGATGGGTGCAAATGCTGAGTGAGGGGATTATATAAGGTAGCTGGATCACGTCTTGGCTGTGCGTGACTGGTCCCCAATCACGTCCATGGGGTGCGTGATTAAACACGCCAAGGCTCTGCGTGATTGAAGTCCATTCACGTCCATGGTGTGCGTGATTGATCACGTCCTAACTGTACGTGATTAACTGCTATAGATTTGAAATTTGTTTTCAAACAGCAATATTTTGATTTTTTTTTAAAACTGCAATATTTAAATTTTTTTGCCAATACAATACAGAAGGAATTAATGAAATGCAGTATTATTTGTTTATTGGAAAGATGATCATGTGAGTTATGAATCTTCACTATTGACGTAGAAAATACGTTGAAAATAGAATTGTTGAAATATAAAATTGATTTTGAGTCTTATTTATCTAAAAAATACCAATTTCTATTTTAGAAATATGTTCTAAAAGAATCTCTTCAGAAAATAATTATAGGCTAGCATATATAATTGTCTAGAATATGTGAGTAGGTATGCATTTATAAGAAAGTTTGAGAGAGTTATTTGTAGTCATTAAATTAAATTTGTGTTGGCAAATGTCTTATTCTATTCTCAAATATTTTCGTCACTATTAAAATTTCATTCCAACAGGGATATGAGAAACCCACCTTAAATTTCTTTTTTTAACTAACAAATAAGCAAAATAGATTCTATGGTAAAAGAAATAATGAGGTTATCCAAGACTAAATCACCATCTGGCCCTAGGAGAAGGACCTACACGTGATATGGCCTTTAAAAATAAGGGCAAATAATTAATCATATAAAATAGGACATTTTGGGGTAGCAATGCAATTAAAATAGCAGAAGAAGGTGAAGCTGAGGTAGAATTGCATCGGCCACTGCATAATGATCCCCTCGGGCGGCTCACACGCTGACTCACACTGTGTTTGTTATTCTAACCTCATCATGTCTGCTTTTGGCCACTTATATATATATATATATATATATATATATATGGGTCTTTGACCTTTGACTGCTTGCTACATCAATTAAGCAAACTTAATTTACTATAAGGATGAGGAAAAGGAGATTATATAGACCTTTTAGGTGGTTTTAACCTTTCAAATTGCATTTCAGTTGAGGAACAAGAAATTTGTTAGTATATGTATTAATAAAAGAATTTGGCTGTGAAAGTTTTTTATACTATCATTTAAAAATAAATTTTATATAATAATTATTTTTTACAAAAGTTGTAATAATTGTCTCAAAATTCACACTTACAATGATTGCTTGAAAATGTAAGAGTCTTTATACATACAATACATGAAAATTAAATTTTAATATAAGAAGAAAAATATCTTTATATTTTAATATTATATCACCATTTTGGTATTATGTAAACATGCAAATGATATTAATAAATCTTCAATTCAAGTGGTATAAGAATTGGTCCTTTTAAATAAGGTTTAGGATTATAGTCTTCTAGATGAGAAATGAAAATGTAGATGGAAAGGAAGACCCCACTAAATATGATTAATTAGATTCTCCAAAGAAATTTAATTATCGATAAATCAGTATATATTTTACACCAACAATATTGTAAAAACTAAAAATAAGTAAACTAAATTATTGAATCTAATTTATATAGTGTTAATATAAAATATTTTTTCACTGTCACTTGACAATGTATTTTCATTGGACTTAATTCCTTAAGCTAGATTTTATATTTGAACTTGTGAATGAAAAAAAAAAAAAAACAATATTGCGAGATGAGATTCTACTAAAACAATCGCACAAGCTTTCGAAGAGAGATTATAATGATGGTTTAGGGAGGAAAAAAAGAACATAGACCAGGACCTATACATTCATGGCTGAACTTTCCATAGAAATTAAATTAGGGATCAACTTGTGTTCCATATCTTCTTTGCCAAAATGTCTGATCACGGGAACGGGTTTTGCAAAACCTATATCAAAGCGCTAAAATTAAGCCTATAAAGCAGAAAGAAACAAACCACTCTTTCAAAGCCCAAGAAAAGAAAGGTCTTGGTTAGAGAGTAGAGGCAGCACAATGAGTAATTAAGGTCCTTAAAATTAGCACTAAATCAAGCCCCATAAACAATTAATTTGTCATTATATTTTCCTGGGTAGTGCTAAATGTGTTGTCCTTGTCTGTCAAATATTGGTTACAAATTCACATAATTAATAAAGTACACACTGCTCAGTGATGATTGGTTTAATTGGAGTGGCCAATTGGTTGAATGTTGTTGCCCTTTGCTGATTGATTCCCAACAAAACATGGCCTTTCGTGGTACATGTCTTGCTTTTTCAGATTTTTGCTGCTAAGTTTAGGCGATCCTGCGATTCTATGTACTGCCACATGCACAGCACATAGCACCAAGGACAATCTTTGCTGCTGCGATATGTGGCTGAATAATTTGGTTTGGTTGGAACAGCTTGTTGCTTTTATTAGTGAGAGAATGGAAGATGAGAAAGGTTGGGCAAGTACACACTTTCATTTGGCTTTTTTGTTTTGTCTTTTTAGTTGTTAAAGCCTAGAAACCTTGATAGTTTTGATTTTTTCTTTAAATCATAATTGAAGTTAAGGAATATCGATTATGTTTGTTTCATTGAAAATTGTGTTTGATAATCTTTTACCCTTTGTTTGGTATGTGCACTGTACAAGGAAAATGATTGAAATTTTTCAAAAAATAATGAGTCTCGCATATCTATCATAATACTTTAATTTAAATATTTCTTATTTATTGTTCTATTTCATTTTATTCAATCAAACATTCCGTTATATTAGAATAGTTATTATTGGAATCAAGTGACGATTACTATCATCGTGAACTATGTCTTGTATACTTTTCACAATATAGTCGTACCAACCACCACATCATCCCCAGCCGAGCATGCACATTATGACATTTTAAACTTTAAACTTTAGTCGCTCAAAATTCTCATTGATTTGAGGGATATATTATAAAGTAGTATACCTTAGGGATGATTTGGTTGTGTTCAAAGGGGAGGAAAGGAAAAAAAAATTCTAAAATTTGTGTGGGTACCACAGCTCTTTATTTCTATTTTAATTTAAATATTTCTTCTTAATTTTTTTTTTTTTGTTTTCTCTTTCACACAACCAAATCATCCCTTAAAGTTGGAAGAATATATAACTTTTGGGCTTTAAATTGATCTAAAAATATGAAAGAGACTAAAGCAAACTTATCTCTTTAATGAGCTAGTTTATGAGTTTCTGACTCAAAAGATACAATGATCACCTATTTTAACATAGATATTACATTAATTATCAAAATAAATATCAATTTACACCACTAAAAAAAAATTTTAATATTGGTTGTTTTTTACTTTCAACATTGATTTCTAACAAATGTTGAAACCATCAATGTTAATAGTATTAATGTTAACATCATATTTCAAAAATCGATGTTAACATATATTACACAACATCAATTTTTTTAAAAATCAATATTATATCATAAGAAAAACCAAAAAAATATAAAATATGCAAAAATCAACATCGATTTTTAGAAAAATTGATGTGGTAGTATACTCACAACATCGGTTTTCCTAAAAACTGATGTAGAAAAAGAACTTTCTACATTGGTTCTACCAAAATCGATGTGGAAAAGATATTTTCTACATCGATTATGCCAAAAACTATATTAAATACGATGTTGAATATAACTTACAACTTCGATTTTGTCTAAAATCAATATAGAAAATGTCTTTTTCCCATCGATTTTTCCTGTAAATCGATGTTGTATAGTCACTTTCTATATCATTTATTACATAACCGATGTAGAATGTCATTTTTTAAAAAAACATGACATATTCTCTTTATTTCTCTCCCTGTAATTTTAAAATGCACAATAAAAGCTTAAACAAATTTTTTAATGCACTTGTATTAACAATATTTGGTATTTTCTTATATCAACAATTAATAAACCAACAATTAATATTTGGCTTTTTGTGACAGGCAATAAATGATTTTGGTTTTTTCAAATTCAAATCAATATAAAAAAAAAAAAAAGATTCAGCTCCCAAATTATTGAGACAGGATAGCACTTCATACCTCTTTGGTGTTTTTAGGCATGGACCTATCAAATCTAAAAGAATATAAAAAAAATGAATAATTTCAAAATAAATTAGAAGCTTTTTAGGTAAAAAAAATAAGATAGGAATTCACCATCTAAAAGTAAATAAAAAAAATAAGATAGGAAGTCACCATCTAAAAGTAAATAACGTCAACAATTTGATGGTCATAATAGTGCAAATTGAGTAAATTGAGAAGATTAAAAATTTGTCCTTTACTGCCCATCAACAACATAAGTAGAATAAAAAGCCAAAAATCAACATTATTAATTACATTACATATTTGTGGTTGCAAGTGAAGAAAATGAAATATATCAAACTATATACATGTACACACATACATAAAGTTAATCTTGTTCTTGGTCCTACAACCATACATGGATGGTCAAGAAAAGATTGTTTTAATTAGTATTAATCTTAATATTCTCTATTTTCACTTCTCATGTTTATTCTCTCTCTCTCTCTCTCTCTATATATATATATATATATATAATCATCTCATATCAATATGTATTAATGATTAAGTGGGTTATTTTTTGTGCGGTGAATAGAAATATGAGTGTGGAAGATTCCTTCTATAGGGAAAGAGGAAGTATGTAGGAGATGTTCTCCTTAACAATAAATTAATGACATTCCAAAAATATATATCCATAACCATCTAAATTTTATTTAAATTTTTATTAATTGAAGAATACATGTGTATGTGGCAATTATGATAAATAAGAAATATAAATTTAGGGTGTATATAGATGGTCAATATTAAAAGTTAGCTAGTGATTACATTATTACTTAAATAAAATATGTGCTTTGAGTTTGACCTGAGATATTTTTTGAAAAATGTTATTTTTGATATATTGTCTTTTAATTTGAAGTTTAAGACCAATGTTACAAAATTTAGATTATATACTCCACGGGCATGTTGCCAATGCCAAATTTCCAGATTGCGATTTTCTCGAATGCTTCAATTGGAAGCACGAAATGCTTCAATTGGAGAAAATGATAGATTCCATGAACTCCAATGAAACAACTCTGCCAAAAAGGGACTCGTAACATTAGAACATACAACACTTAGACCACATTAGCACATACAAACAAATACACCTTCTTACCTCTATTTTGACCCCAACTTCTCAAGCACTTCCTATGGTACTTCTTGCCACAACTTTTACACGATAGCATCTTCTGATCCTAAGAACAAATACTCTATATTTTTTATCCTAAGAACATAAAATGGATGTACTCGGACTCTCAAGTGGATAGCAGTACCTCCAGGGTGAAACTTCATATACAGAGATATATTATAAACACTGCTTTTTAATGTAGTCCACATTTGGCCCTCTATCTGGTGTTTTCTAGCTTCATCAGTAGAAATAATTCTCCTGTTTGACTGCCCTTTCAAACATCTTCTTGCACAATGCTCATGATTGCTCATGATTGTTAGAGTAGCTCTTGACAATGCAGCATGGAATTTCCATCTTCCTACACAATGCTAGAAGCCAGACCACCAGCTCAATTGGGTCCACGTCATGAGCAATCACAACCAATTGTTCCTTGTTCTGACAAAATAAATAAAGTAATGTCACTCAAATATCACAGGAGAATAATTGTTATGCATATTCATTCATTCCCTTCCAAGAATGAGATAAATAACAATGAAAAGGGAAAATATATTTAGTTTACAAAAGATTTTACTTGTATTGATTTTCTCTAAAAGAGTTCCCTTACACACAAATTTCAAAAAAGATGAACTTGTTAGACTTTTTGGATTGATGAAAAGAGATGCAGTGGAACAGATATTGGTGCCACAACCAGATTTTCTATATCAGAAATCTGTTACAAAGCATGGAAGAAAATTACACTTGGAGACATCAAGAAATCTGAGTAAAGGATAGAAGAAAAGTGGAGAAGGGACAGGTTCCAAAAATAAAGTTACTAGCATAGACCTAATAAAAATTTAGTGGATAAGTTCTAAATTCTAATAAACTGAATAATGAAGAAATACCAAATAAATGTTAATTTAAAATTCAATAGTATATCATAATCGAGAAACTGTCATCCCAATATATATTGAAAATTTTAAGGTTTTAAATCCTCCATGAACCAACAATGACTTGTATAAATTTTAAATAAGTGACATAAAAACTTGATGAAGCTTCTTTAACTTTTTAAGAAAATACTAGGGCAGAAGCGAAAAGTGAAGATAACTCCACTGCAGTGGAACAATCATATATATATATATATATATATATATATATATATATATATATATATATATATATATATATATATATATCCAAAAAATAACTGAGTCTTGTTTGTTAAGATAAGTTTCAGTTAGTTAGGGACTGAATCTGATTATTATTTGCTTATCATGCCACAACCGCATCAAATTGATCCCATTCCTTCTTCACATTCAGAGTACCAAATAAAAATGCATTATACCTAAGAAAATTTTTCATGAGTTTTTTTTTTTCTTTCAATAATGGTATCAAGATTTGAAGTTATAATTACTTACAAACTATACAAACGCATTCCCACTAACCTAATCCTAGTAACTTTAAGCAAACAACAGCATAAATTAAGGTAAAAACAAACAAAAGTTCCTTAAATCCTTTTTTAGATGCTCATAGGCTCATAGCAGCAAGGCATTAGATGTCAAGACACAAATTTGGTTAAAGATTGAGACCGAAGATGAGAATTGCAATTAAAAATATGATAATGATGTAAAGTGCTTCCTTTGAAACTACTATGCTAATTTCAGTTGATTCATTTGACTCCTGAAATACAAAAATAAATTATTAATTACAAGGAAAGTGGTAAATTTCAAACACAAAATAGTTGCCCATATTCCTTATTGAGATGCACCTTTGGTTGAAGAGATTTGTGCTTTAACTCAGAACAACACAACCAAATCAAGCATGGTAGACTTCATCTCATCAACTTTGGTTTTTAGCTCAGCAATTTCTTTCCCCACTTCAATATTCTTATCTTCTAGCCTTGTAAAGGCCAGTCCTTGATTTGTGAATCTCTGTGATTAAACAAACAAACAAACATCTCTTCAAGTTGTCAACCTTTTCTTTAAGGTAGGTGATTGATGCTTCCTATTTCTCACATTCAATGGCCTGTAACATACTCATATATAAGAAATTAGAAACTCCTCCACACCTGTAACGACCCGCCTCGTTCCTACTGTATCACTTACTCTTAATCACGCCATTAACACGTTTAACTTGAAAATACTTCAATTTGATTATGAAAACCGTAGTAAATTTTTCGCGAGCACATAATAATCATCATCATAAAGTAAACACATAAATAAGATACATATCAGACTTCTCAAGTAAATAATACAAAACGTGGTATAGTTTTGGGTACAATCACTCCCGTCTAAAAAATGTATGTGTTTTACAAAGGAAACAAGAAATCAAACGTCAAGGGTGTAACTATTAAAACACGGGGTGTGACTAGCAAAACATAACTCCTGCCCAGGATCTAGTCCATCGACATCCCGACAACTCGGTGGCTCCAACCAAAAATGTGGTCATCTTCCAAAACCTATTGCTGCCCATCTGCTCACACGAACCCGGTTCACGATCATCACAGGTACCAAACCACACGGTACAATAAAACAAAGGTGAGTTCATCATATAAAATAACAATCAATAGATAACATCAGTTAAGGAAGACAATCCAGACATCACAATATCATAACCATAACCTGACATTTCATTACACATGGACAAACAATCCAAAAGCATTCCACAAGTCAACTTATAATGCCTAGCATGATGCATGCTCTTGTCATTCTCTCAACGTGCAATGTGGTACCATCATGGAAATAGCTCATCCCTGTGGTCTCGATGATGCAGTAACTTGTCAGGGTCACTCTGTCGTGCATAGGTCGTTCCCCCCCCCCCCCGGTAGTGATCAGCATCCGGGTGTCAGAAGGAGTACCCAACAGACGTGGCCTCCCAGTACTCCAGTACCCTACAGTCAATCATCCTATTTCCGTCGTGCAAATGTAGTATGTCACATGGACACCATCAATGTATGACCCAACCAGGAATGTACTCTTTCAGGCTAGGATAATGCCATACACCCCCATGTACATACGCACCGCCCCAAACGAGGGCATCATCGATGCACTGACCGTTGTCCTTGCAAGGTTAACCATCTGGTCCCGACATCTCACGTGTATATACATAGTATATCACCACGGCACCATCAATGTATGACCCGACCAGGAATGTACTCTTCCAGACTAGGATAATGCCATACACCCTCGTGGGTATCTATGTATATCCACCCGCATTAGATAACCATGGGCACCATCAATGCATGGCCCGGGCCGGGACAAATTGGTCCTGGCTAGGATACTGCCATGCACCCTTCATAGTATCTATGTATATATCAACATCTCATGAACCAACCTTCCAAGATTTCAACACTAACATATAGATTCATTACACACATGCCGGTAGTACACAACATAGACTGGAGAACCGGTGTGAAGTATCGAGTGTCCGGGTTGGCACTTAGACATAATCACTATGATTATGAGGTAAGAACTCGAACAAGGGCAGACAAGGTCGGACAAGGGCGGACCTTGGACTCACAAAATACCAAAGACGGACTTGGCATTATGCAATCGATTACATAAGCATTTGTAATCGATTAAAAACAGACAACACTAGTCCGGCAGCTCCAAAGAAAGAAACGAGCTCAACAGCTTTAAGGAAGGGAAGGGATTTGGGAAAGAAACCCGGTCTCTCTCTAAAGGAAAGAAAACAAGTTCAACTTCTCGAGAGAAGGAACAAACCCGGGAAAGGATACAAGCTTGATCGAGTAGGGAACCCGATGGCTCTTATACCGAGAAAGCATGAGCTAATCTGAGTTAAGGAACCCGATAGCTCTTCTCCCAAAAAGACATGAACTCATCCGAATTAGGGAACTCGATGGCTCTTTTCCTGAGAAGGTACAAGCTCATCCAGGTAAGAAACCCGATAGCTCTTCCCCCAAAAGGCACGAGCTCATCCGAGTTAGAGAACTCGATGGCTCTTTTCCCAAGAAGGCATAAGCTCAGCAGCCCTAAAGGGAGAATAACAGACCCTGGGTAAGGAACCCAATATATCTAAAGAAAAAAGTGAACTTAACAACTCTTAAGGGAACAACCCCGGGTAAGGAACCCGGGATATTGCCATCACCCAACAAGGACTACCAAGAGTCATGTCCTGCATGTACGTATACATGCTATGTAAAGAGTTCAGCTCTGCATTCCCAACCCGGTATCCGGCACCTCCACAAACACTACTACAAAGTGTCTTAGAAGTTTTTCAGCATCAAATGTCAACTTCACACACATGCACAGGGAGTTCTTACAACATCAACTCCCTTACAAGAACACCATGGACTCTTCGTTCTAGAACACCATCAAACATCAATACACATGAACACCATCAAACATCAACACACCACATCCCATTCATTAAAAGACGGTTTTATTAAGAAAATAACACACAATAAGGACATGAAATCATCTTCATAGTCGGACTCCCTTGTCCCCAACTATGGTATCTAAAATTGTTATTAAACACGATAAACTCCCATTACCTAACCAGGAGTTCTTCTTAAAATCGAGCAGTGCTGAAACACTTTACTCTAAAGCGTGAAAGCAAGGGTAGAGCTTTGTTCTCCTTGAACTTCACGAAGGGTCGTCTAAGACTTTCGCTCCAGTCACGAGATTCCTTTTAACGTAGGGGGGTTCTGTAACAGCTACGGTGATTCTTGAGGTTGAAGGTGACACAAAAAGGTTGAGGAAGAAAGGTTTCTGGATGTGGGTAATCTTAGAGAGAAAAGGAGAGAACACGAGAGAAAGGCGCAAGGAAGAATAAAGGAAAAACACGCTTTCTCTGCACACTCTGCTGCTTATAAGCTTAGCTGACAGGGAGCAACCACAGGCCAACAAAGTTGACTTTAACATATCAATCATCAAACATGCATATCAAGACAGAAACACAACAAAAAACAATTACCAAAATAAACCAAATAATCAAGCAACATAACACACATCAAACATTCAATTAGCAACTTGAAATTTCAGGGTGTTACAACACCCATATAACAGAACAAAATAGAATACTAGGATTCATTACCTTGGCCACTGAGGTAGGTGTTGATTCTAGTTTTGAAACGCTGCTAGTTTGCACCATTGTTCGAGTCTAGAAAAACTGAACTTCAATCCGCGAATTTCCTTCTCTAGAGCGAAGCCTTTTCCCAGTGAGCTTGGACTTGGTGTCCTATTTCTGTAAACTAGACAAAAAGAAACAACAATTTTAATAGATACTAGTGCAGGTGTTATCATTGACTAGGGATATATCCAAAATAAAAGTAAAGGAAAATTCTTACCATTTAGAATTAGACATAAACTAATAATCATCGAAACTAACATAAGGAAATTAAGATTGAAGGCCAATATTATGCTTCACAAGACTTGACCTGAAAGCATACGATACAATACCAGGTTTTGGTCTTGCAATAGAGGTTGACTGAGCAAAGCAGAAGAATGAGGAAGTAGGGGAAACAAGCTGCGGGCGTTGGTTGATTGTGCGCCTGCCATGCCCACAAAAGAAACTCCTACTTAATAAAATTCCTACAAGCTTAGCATAATTAAAGCTTTAACATTAAGGAAGATGTTATGTAAATATATATTTATTTGTTGATCATTACATTACTCCTAGGCAGTCTAGTATGTATATGCAGCGCAGTTTTTATATGGAAAATCAATTGGACTTTCCTAAACCTCTTCTCTTCTTATTCCATCACAATTTGTTGGAAATCGCATAGCATCACTCAACATTCAGCAATGACTTTGGATATTTCGATTATACAAGCAACTAAGACGCGTGAATCATTTTTTATGTTTACCGCTGTTTTTTTAATAAGTAAAAATCTCGTCTTATATATAAACGTATATATGCTTTCTCAACTCTAAATATAACAACAAGAACAACATAAAAAATCTATTAAAAAATTAGATTTCTTTATGAAGAACTTATATTACTTACCTCCCCTGAAGTGGTGTGTGAAAACTCTCTTGATTGCAGAAAACCGACTCCCCTTCTTTCCCATGTCAGTAGCATTATTGTTTCTTCCTTTAAGAGAAAATGAAGACACAAAAGATCATGGCTTGTGCATGTTGGTGCTATTTTAGTATTAACAATTTTTCAGCCATGACAAGACAGAGCAGAAACATATGAGATAAATATGGACTAACAAACAAGATTACATAAAGGTTCTTATGTATAGACACACATATAGTTCATTCTATCATTATTCTCACAAACTAACCTTTGTCGATAAATACAATAAAATTTATTCTATCATTTATGGCTTTATATAACAATCTATATGGAACAATAATATTATATTTCTAGCTTTGTTATGTTTTTGGTACATATTATGTTTCTTTTTTACCAGTGGAACAAATTGATAAAGAGAGTAAAGCTCACCCGAACCAGCAAGGAGGCAACATTTCTATTTTATTTTCAGGCTGTTGATGGCCAAAAAATAATTGAATAAATAAACAACAAATGAAACAATTTGAGTAATGCCTAAAGTTTCATTCTAGTTAGAACCATTTCATTCAATTGAGTTTTCCTAAACAAAAAATGTCATTTCAGTTCCATCATTTTAATCTTATTATCATGATTTCAGAAAACCTTAAGAACGAATGAGTAAATAAAACCTTAAAAAAAAAGAAGGTAAAGAACGAACCTAGAAGACTTCTAAGTGGAATTTGGAGGAGATTTTGTTGATGCAGCTTCTGATGAAGGGGGTGAGGTTTGTCTGGGTGACGAGGATGGCTCTGTAGACGTCTTTGGAGTTCATGCAATTGGCTTGTCAGGGAAGAAGACATAGATATGGTTGCCAGAGTTTTCGTTCTTTAACTTGTTGATGACGAGGTCATCGCACTTCATGTGCTCGTCGTACTTGGACTTGAACTCGTGCTTCGACATGTTGATGTCGAAGTAACCTACCAGAAAATTATAGTAGAGTGAAGTGACGAAGCAATCTGTTGCGATTAGAGACCCTCGCATCCCTTCTTCTGCAAACTCTCTTCCCTACGATTCTTTCGAATCTCCACAATGGTATCCTCTTGGCACTGGCAACCTTAAATCGGCGTCCATGGAAACCTTGTAGCGGTTTCGATGAACCTTGATCCTAGCGTTGCGGAAGGTCAATAGACCATGGTATTATGGTAACCAAAGTGTAGCATAGGGTTTGAGATGGCAACGGAGAGAATGAAAGTGAAGAGGGTTTGCAGGTTTTATTGTTTGGGAGTTTGATAACATCAGATTTTTAATAAAATTGATGTTAAGCTAAAAAAATAACATTGATTTTATTAAAAACTTATATTAAATTTGCGCTTACATTGATTTTAAAATAACTGATATTAAGAAAAACTCACAACATTGATTATTTTATAATTGATGTTAATAAAGATACTTTATTTATAAAAATATCATTTGTTAACATTAATTTTTATTAAAATCAATGTTAACTGATCAACATTAAATTAATATTTCTAGTAGTGTAAAACAAACTCCATCTAAATTTCGTCATTTGACTTATCTAGCTGCTTCATTTTCCAAAGTCAAATGGGGAAAGCATCAAACAAAAAAAAATTCACGGTGAAAAAGAAGATATATTGAAACAACATCTTGGTCCACAAAAGATTTTCCTGTCACAAACGAAATTTTTCATTTGTTGTTATTGTGGCAGCATTCTTAACTGTAACTTTATTTGGTAACAATACATTATTCCTTGATACGTCACAGTACGTCCAGAATGGGTTACCTAGTAGGTTGGACCTTGGTCGGAATTATTGCCAAGCTAGGTACCAATTTGTGCCAGCTAAAGAAACAAGACAAATGTCTATTTGATGGCGGCCAAAAAGTTGTTTGCGACAGTTTTTAAGTGTCACAATTTTTTAAGAAAAACTTAAAAAAACAAAAAATTAGATAAGTGAAATTGTCTTTAGCAGTATGATTTTTTTCCATGTTAAAATCGTCTTTAGGAATATGATTTTTTTTCATGTTGAAATCGTCTTTAGAAGCAGGATGTATCTATTTATGTAATTTTTTTAAAATTTACTCATTTCGATAATTAATGAAAAAAATTGTACTATTTTGATACAAAAGCCTAGTTTGCTCCAATCTTGAGTGGGAATTCAAATTTACTTGAGTCAATATTTTAGGGCTAATTAACTCAACAACATATTTTTAGCCATAAGACAGATTTTGAAGTGAGACCTTCTTTAAAATTAATAAAATAACAGAAAAAATAGGAGTCTTACACAAAATAAAAACTGGTTTTCTTTCAATGCACTTTAACTACCTTAATAATAAAAAATATAAATATTAAATAACTTTTTTTCAGAAAAAGTAAAGCAAGATATTGAACCGCTTTATGTCTACGCTGGCCTACCCTCCACTTCTAACAGGAATTGCTAATGAGTGTTGATGCATGTATCTTTCTAATTTTGTTAGTACGTAACTACGTATGAACTCGAATTAAGACATGCATCATTCTTAGACCAGTACATTCATGCAATTAGAAGTTTTATTTGACCTTCTATTATTGGTGACTCACCAATCGTGAATGTCTTTTTTATGCCAGATCAATGGCTATAAAGCCATAAAGGTGCATGCACGAACCCTCGATTCCAGGGTGGATATTAAAAAGAGTCTTAACTCACATTTTGTAACTGATAATATTGTTCTTTGAGGTGGGATAACAAAAAAGGCTTGGATACAAAAAGTTTGAAAATTAAGAAACTAATGTTACGTTTCTCCAGGACAATTCAGTCAGCTAGTTTTTAATTTTTTTATTAGATAAAAATTTCTTTGATTATTTGATAAATAATTTTAGTATTTTATGAAATGCTATTTGAAATGTCATTTCAAGTAACATATTTTAAAACATTAATTTTTAGTTTTTTATCCTTGATATATTTATCAAATTTTATAATTATCTTTTTTATAATAAATCGTGATTTTGTTATCTTTTTTATTTTATATGTTTCACTTATTTTAACAGTTAATTTTATTTAATAGTTATAATTTTAATAAGTTAGTTTTTCAGTTTTTAGCTTGTTTTATGACCATAACCTAAATTGAGTAGAAGTATTTCAACTTATTAATTTATTATCACTTAATAAATGATTAATTAAAAATTGTGTAGCTGAAATTATTTTCATATAAAAATTATTAAAATTTGGGTAAATAAAATTTTTAATGGTCACAAATTTGTGTTCCAAATAAATATAAAAAATTTATATATATAAGATCTTTAACTCCCAAACAGTATAGTTTGGATAAATTAATTTCAAATATATGGTTGAAGTAACTGATTGTATAAGCAAGCTCTGTAAAATAAACTAATTAATTATTAGGTTTAGAAACTACATAATTAATTAATTAGTTTTTATTATTGAATGGACAAAAATATAGAGTGGCATGACAAAAAAAAATTCCTAAAATAATAATAATAAAGTACTTTTATATAAGGAGTCATCAAATCACAATGAGTCGCGAGATTACAAATTTATGTGCTACATTTTATATTTATTTGAAAAGGCCAAAAGGTGATATTAATGCATGGGCTACATTTTGTATATAAGGATAAATAATGTTGCTAAAAAGATATTATATATTGTCAATTAATTATAAAGTATTATATACGATAATTAGTATGTTTGTATATTTTTAAATAATGTTTATAATATTTATTTAATTAAAAATATGTTAAAATAATTTCTAATTAAATGATGATGCATAATGGATGCTTATCGTACTCTATGTAATCGGGGATAAAATTAGTTTAGGAGCTTAATAATGCTCACTTAATTTATTGAGCAAATACTGAACAATCTCTTTCATTGCCCGCGGCGTTTTTCTCTTGCATTTAATAATTAAAAATCCTTTCAATTTTGATATGTTTACCCGCAGAGCAGGAATGTGTATACCCAAGAAAAGAAACTACTGCCGTATTCAAAAATGCTCTCTCTCTATTTCAAAGCCCTATATATCGACTAGATCTTACAAATTGAGGAAAAATCAAAGTGGTGATGATTTAATAATTAAAAAAAGAGCAAATGTCTATATTAATTGGTCTAAGAAAATTACAGATGACATTCTTTTTAAAGGACAGATGAAATTTTATAATCCCTAAATAATAATAATTTAATTTCTTGAGATTATAAAATTGAGATAGTTTAGTCTTTTCATACATTTGAGTTATATTTTAAGATATTAATTTAGGTTACTAATGATTTTGTTACAAGGAGGACTAAAAACAATTTTTTTTAATATAATTATTTAAAATTTATTATGAATTATAAATTATGAGTTGGACTCATTAAATATTAAATATGATACATAAAATTATATAATTCTGATCAATTTTAGCCCACAGTAAAGAATGTATTTAAATGAGTGTTACTAGCTTTCCTCTTTTATTATTGGTATATGATTTATTTTTTCAGGGACTAATCATGTACTAAAAGTAAATAAAAATAATTAAATTCTAGCATTGTTAAATTTGTAAATAATCTTTAAGTTTTTTTAATCTTGAGGTCTATCTTAATTATGATAAGTTTCCACAATCCAAAGGATTTTTTTGAGTAACCAAAGTGTTTCCCATATTTTCTTTTCAGATACCAATTTGATCCTTTAAAAAAAATGGAATTGCAGCTGGATTTTTTCGAGTAACCAAAGTGTTCCCATATTTTATTTTCAGATACCAATTTGATCCTTTGAAAAAATGGAATTGCAGCTGGTTTAAATAGAGGTTAGGTTGTTTAACAAAAGAGCTCTTAAGCCAAGGAGAGCAGCGAATACTTTAAAAGCCAAAAAATAGAGAAATGGGAGACACGGAAACAACGCGCACGTTCCTCTCTCATATCTCAACTTGTTTTTTTATGACTTAGGGTTTTCTCTCTCTCATATAATAACCCTTCCCTCTATGGACAAAATGGTGTCTACCTATTCAAGGAAGAATAAATATATAATGTCCTTTTCTTTATCTTGTGATTCTCCATAAATACTCTTATTCCCATGCTCTAAGTCCCTCTCTTTCTCTCTCACTGCCTTGGTCACAACACAAGGAGAAGATCATTGAGTTAATTAGCCTTGCAATTAAGTGTTTGCACTTTGCACGGATGATCACGGTTTGAAGAATTCCCCTGTCTTTTCCTATATATATATATATATATATATGCAAATTCTTATTGATTTTGATGAACCCTTTGGTTCAAAATGTCTTACAAGGCTTCTCTTGGTTGTTGTGGTTGATGTAGGGACACCAAAAACCTGCATGGTTGGAAGCTCTTTATGCACAAAAGTTCTTTGTGGGGTGCTCTCACCATGAGAATGCTAAAAAAAATGAGAAGAACATATGCTGCTTAGATTGTTGCAGCAGTATTTGCCCTCACTGCTTGCCATCACATCGCTTCCATAGGCTTCTTCAGGTTCGCCGTTACGTTTATCATGATGTTGTCAGATTGGAAGATCTTCAGAAACTCATAGATTGCTCTAACGTGCAGGTATAACTCTATACAATTAAGTATTTCTTCTATCTCTAATTATAAGATGTTTTTTAAAAAATTGTTGTTCTTTTTTATAATAAAAAAATTATTTATTTCTATTATTTTTATACATGTTCTTATTTAATTATTTTCTCTAAACATTAATAAAAAGAAACTAGGTTGATAGAGAGATAAAAAAAGAGTAATTTTTGAACAATAATATGATCAACTAATCTAATTACTTTTTTTTAAAATAAATTAGTTGAAAGAATCTTATAATTAAAAATGAATGAAGTACTAGCTAGTAATAATTCATAAAAAAATAGAAAAAAAAGTACTAGCTAGTTTATTACTCCTTCTGTCCTTTAATTTAAAATTCTTTAAAAATTTGTTTGTCCTTTTTTATAATATTTTTTTTAATTTTTAAATGCATTAATTATTTTTTCTTATATATTCTTCCTTAGTTATTTTCTCTTCAAATATTAATGAGAAACAAAAAGTGATAGAGAGAAAATAAAAAAGTAATTTTGAAATTATAGTATAAATAATTAGTTTAATACAATAACTATTTTTTAAAAAAAGCGTGAATTAATGGAAAGAATTAATTATAAGTTGTTATTGAGAAAGTACATGAGAAGTTAATTGATTCATTAGAATATTAATATATATTCCAATTCAATGTTTCTTAGCTCTTACTAAAGTAATAACTCAACAATAGTATGTGGTTCGCTAATTCAAAAACTTTTCAATTCTATTAGCCTTATACCATCAATAGTGCCAAGGTGATGTTCATCAAGAAAAGACCACAAAACCGGCAATTCAAGGGGTCAGGAAATTACTGCACTTCATGTGATAGAAGTCTTCAAGAACCTTTTATCCATTGTTCTCTAGGATGCAACGTACATACAAACAAAAATATTCCACCCTTTTTGCTGATGTGAATAACAATCTAAAAACCTTTTGCAATTTAACTTAAAATTGTGCAACTGTACATACAAGCAAATTAATCAAAATCATGATGATTTTAAGATATGGTCTATGACCACGATTTTAGCCACAACGTCAAGATTTTTTCTCTTAACGGTCACAATTGTGACCATATCTTGATTTTAAAAGATGATCTATGATCAAAATTTCAGCCGCAACATCAATGATTTTTTTACTGTATGCAACCACAATGTGATCACATCGGTCAATGTAAAATTTATAGACAACACTACAACTGCAATTTAAAGCATCCATTAACCACAATGCAAAATTATTAGACATCAACAAATTAAGAATGCATATATCATTAGAGTACTATTATTTGGATACTCAAAGTGCAAGCACTTCATTAACACACATTTTTCCATTATCTCTTTTTTTGTTGCATCATATCATTTATCACAATTAGACTCGTTTACCTTCTATCTCTTTCAATGCTATAATAGATATCAAATAACATACAGTGCTCATTCATTATTTTCCAGATTGTTATGAACTGACAATCTCAAACTATTAGATGTCCTATCTTAAATAGTTAGGTTAAATAACACGAATGAATTTATGAAACAAACAATAAAAAGAATAACTATGATCCAAGTCATCGATTAGTGGAAGATATAAAATTAATTGAGTGGTTTAGAAAGGAGGAAAATTAAAGTCGTGGGTTCAATCTCTTCTAACAAAAATTAACAAATTAATCATTAACATTAATCATAAAAAATAAATAAGTGATCGATGAGTGATCTAATATTATCCCATTAAATCAAACGTGAGAATTTAAGTATCAACACAAATACTTTGATTTTGTAATTTGTATAGCTCATGTGTGCATGTGCATATTTATATTTTTAGGTGGATTTTGTGCTGAAACACTACAAGGACCTCTCTCCCTATTTGAGAACATGCAAGTCCTTGCATCTAGGTCCCGACTTCCTAATCCCACAAGAGATGGGTGATGATGAAACAACTCGTTCAACCATTGTGGATTGTGATGAACCAATGAGCTCGTCGTCAGGGTCAGAGAACATGAGTATGGCTTGCACCGAGATTGTTAGGAAGAGGCGTAGTGGGTGGAATGTGTGTGCAACATCAATGAGCAACAAGGTTTCGCATGAAGACATGGTTACAAGCATTAGTAGAAGGAAAGGCATCCCTCACAGATCTCCTTTGTGTTAGCAACATCATCCGGAGGCGTAACCCTAACTAGGGGAAAACAAAAGGATTAATAACTATTAGTTTACTACAACAACAACAAAAAAATGTTAATTTTTTTATTTATTAATAATAGGATATTTTGACTGAAGTGGGATTTTCAAAATCCTCTCTCCCACTCTCGAAATTGAAATCTTTATTTTAATTAATCACTTGGTCGGAGCATTTGTTCGGTGGTGTCACGTGGTTGCTCATTCCAAGCAACGGTATCTCTACATTGATTCATTATAATTAATACTCTCCATTTTTTTGAAATTGTTTTCGTTTAAAGTATGCTATAGCGATTGGAAAAAAAATCATATATTCAATATCTTTAATTAATTTTAAAAATAAAATAAATGTTTCCCCTATTTACGATTATGCGTATGGAATAGCAGTATATATAGGCTGTTTAAAATTGTGCTTGAATCATGCAGCGTGTTACTTCTAGTTAACGTAGCATTAGCATAGAAATCAAAATGTTCGCATTTGAAAAAATATTCAGTCTCATATTCATACAGATAACAATTTTAATTTTTATTCTCATACCCGTTAAATACATATATACTCATATGCCAACTTGCGACCCGTATTTTATTTATGTATAAAGTTAATAAATCAAAATATATATATTAATTAAAAAATTACTACAAGTAAATTGAAAATTTACTTTTAAATACTCTAAACATAATATTAAAAACATCCACACATAATATTAAAATCAAACAAACATAACATGACTCCTCCAAACTTAAGTCATAAATAAACAACATTAAAAGAATAACCATCCAACATACCAATTCTTAAAGTTAATGTTCATATCGTTTAATAAAAACTCCAATTAAATTTGGACATCATGTGATGATGATACTCTCTAAGACCTATCAACAAAGTCATAAATTTATATAAAAGTAAATAATAATTTCAATATTTTTAAGTACAAATATACATATATATATATATATATATATATATATTTGTTTTTAATATTATGTTAAATCCAATATCATCCTTCTACACAAAATAATATTCTAGATTTACAAGTCAATCCAAAATACTTTAAAGCATATGGATAATGTTGGCTTCAATGTAAAAGTGCTAACATGAAATTTACAAACAAATTAAAATCATGGTTGTATTCCACCATCTCAACATAAATTTAAAGGTACATAAATGAAATAAAATCAACGACACATCCTTAATCCAATAATCCCCATTATCACATTAACACTTGAATTGAAAAGCATGAATCCTGACTTTAAAATACCAATTGAATTAGAAAAATATATTTTTTTTACATAAAAGTATATGTATAATATAAATTATTTACTTAACTAACATATTTTAATTATATATATATATATATATATATATATATATGGAATGCGTGGGACGAGACGAGGTGAGTACTATAATACTTGTACCCATACTCATTCTTGTAAAATTTTGCAAGTAATTAAATACATATTCCTAACCCTAGTTTCAATAAGCAAATAATTATTTTTCCCCTTGTAAATATTTTTGTTAGTGATCATAGAATCTGGATCCATTTTGACATCCTACATTATCACATATTCTATCATGAATGATCTATGTTTGGGATATTAACAAGTTTATGATGGATGTCCGTAGCCCGGTACAATGTTGTTCCTTTACCTAATAAGTTAACCAAAATGAAAGTAGTTATAGACTTATAGCTTATTTTCTATATATAATTAATTGGCGTTAATTTTTACAAGAAAAAAAAATAGATTTTCGTCAATACTCTAGTACCTTAAATTAATGTTTATTTATTAAAGTGCTTCTAAAAAAATGCTTGTAGAAAAATAAGATAATGTTTCTTTAGAGAAGTGTTCGTCAAAATACTAATTAACTTTAATTACAATAGTGTTTCTAAGTTGCATTATAAGGCTAGCCTTTTTATTTTGTTAGGATTAATTTTCTCTTACTTCAAGTATGTTATTGTTAGAGCATCTTTAATGCTAGATCCTGAGCTCAAGATCTGATCTTCACTAGATCTCCCAATAAATGATGTAAAGATATCTCCAACATGGAGAATGGGTTCTTGTAGAAGAACCCTCAAGATCTGCACATAGTTCAAAAAAAAAAAATTTTTACCTCTTTCTCTCTCCCTAAGATCTCAAAATAAGATCTACTACTAAAGAAAAATTAGAGAGATCTTCAATCCTATGTGGTTCTATGGGGACTATCAAAAAGTGGTCTAAGATCTCAATTTAAGATCTATCACTAAAGATGCTCTTAGACTCATTATAAGTATTTAATTTGGTAATCATCTTAATTAGGATCTTTGACTTTCTTTTTTGATCGATGATTAAATCATGTTTGGCTTGAATCTGTTAAACTTTAATGTTTTGGTGGTTCTAGATTGGGGTTTGCAGTAAATAGCTTTGTGTGGTTGGTGAAGGAGAGAATAGCAATGTTAGTGGCTTTTTTTTTCAAGTGAGTCAATGGTGATTGTCTCCATCGAAGGGTGGTTGTGATGGAGGTGTCATCGCCAGAGTGGTCACAGTAACCATAGAAGATGAAACAAGGACAACATCAACATTGGTGGATGTTGGTAGGTGGCGACAAAAACAGTGTACAATTTAGAGTGAGAAAAATAGGTCAGGTAGATGTTGGGAAATATAAAGAAAAAGAAAAAAAAATCTAAACCTTTCATTTAAATATTAATAAATCTAATGGTTAAAAGAAATTCCCTAAATTGGGACATCTACCAATGTCTCCCACGGTAAAAGTTGTCTTGTTGATGACAAAAAGGGGAGAAGAAGTAGTAGTTTATTAAGACTTAGGAGGAGTTCATTAAGAAATTAGGAGCTAGTTGAAGCATGTAGTTCATTATCTTTTTGAGTTTAGAATGATAATGATTTTCTTAGAGTAGGATATATGTTGCAATTGTACCATAGAATACTTTTATTGTGTAACCTTTTAACATCTATGAAATCCATGATTTTTTATGATTCCTACTATTGCTACTTGATATTAATTATGTCCACCTAAGGGGAAGGGAACATAAATTGAGGGCGAGTTTAACTTATATATGCAACAAGATAACTTTGAACCTATTGAGGGGGAGTAAGTTTCTACATTTGTCTCTCTACTCCTAAGTCAAAAACTTGATTTTGCTAAGTGTTTGTCATCATCAAAAGGGGAAAATCAAGACAAAGTCTCTCTAGAAGCGAGAGTTTTAATGATGACAAATCATTAAGAAGAAAATCTCAAGTTATTTAAACTTAGTTGTTAATTAATGGTTGCTTTGAGTATTCTTTCATAAGACAAGACGAATGCAGAAGCATAGAAAACGTGTGAAGCATAGTCATATAGTGGAAACTTTTCAAGACATAGATTTTCATTTAGAAGCAGGACTATCAAAAGGAAAGTTATTCAAAAGCTGAAAGGCAATTATGTTTTTTTTGGGGTCAAAGTACATATATAAGTTGTGTATGATCATAAGCATGGTGTTGGGGGTAGCATTAGTCAAGGGACAAAGCTACACATGACTAAGGATTATCAAAAGTTGCATTGTTGGATTGGTTCGTGAAGACAGATGTGTCTACACCATCAAAATCACACACACAATTGAAGACATATATTAGTTTTTAGAAGCACTTAGTCTGAAGTTATGAATTCTTCACTATCCTTGGAGATTTTCAAACAACGAACTCGAAGAAAACAACATGCCCTAATCAAAAGAACAAACAACCAATAGAATGAAGATTGAAGCACATTAGTGTAACACCCCGTATGCATCTGGTTGTTAACATTCAAATGTGATCATTAAGTGCAGCAATTAAATTAACAATAGTTAATTTGGAAGCAACAAAAAAGTGACGTCATCTCACGTCAATATTATATACAGTAAGATTATGTACATTATGCATAGCGAATACACGTAAAATAAACGCCCATCAGGGCCGAGTTACATGACAGGGGTCGGGATACATCACAAGGGGGGTGGGTTGCAAAACACAAGTATATATATATATATATATATATATATATATATATATATATATATATAGCCGACATGCCCCAAAAATAAACTATGTCCCACGCGGAACCCGTTCCGGCTCGGCCTTTGGTCCAGAATCCCTCGGACTGCCTGGCTACCCGGTATATGCCTTCTTCCCTGTGCTCGTCACCTATTCTAAGTTCTGCAATGGTTTTCTAGGACTCACGGTTCTGAACACCACTATTTTCAGCTTCACACCCTGTGCTCCTTACTTCTAAGGTGTTTACAAACTGGCGAACAGCTTTTCCTAAGCTTGACGTTCTAAAATCGCCTTATCTTCTCTAAACCTGAAGCTTTCCCTCGTTCGTCAATGGAGGAAACAGAAGGAGGAAGAGAGAGTTTCTTTGGTGAAGGTTAGTGAGAGAAATGGGTTATGTAAGGAATGACCCTCACGCTCGTTTCTTATATACCCAGTGAGTCAACGCACGTCGCATACATCACTCCAGTCACACGTGTCACTTAAGTATCCTGGTAGTTAAACGGATCACGTGCATAAAGTAAGCTTGTGAAAGCACCAACTACCATATCCCGGGCTCTTGTGCACTCATTCCAACCACTTCCAAGATCACTAACCCGATAACTCTATATAAAGGGGTTGCGAGCTCTTCCGATTTTCTCTACTCAGTAGCTCTTACAAGTCAACAAAATACAAGCCCCTCCTAAACTCAATCCAAGATCACTACCCGCAACACATCTGAGATCGCTACCCGGCCGCTCTTTCCTTCTTTGTCCGAGTTCCCTTCAATACATCAGCGTTTTTCTTTTAAAGTGCTATGTATACTCCACTTACGTGGTGATAACCCAGTCATGTACTAACCCGATCTTCCTATCAGTACTAACATATATCATGATCCCGGATTTGAAAAGGTGTTATCCACACTCCTTTTTCATCCGAGTTCCAATTTGCACTTCTTGTATGACACCCGGGTCACACGGACCCGAATTGGTCAAAGGGTCATTATAGTCATTACCATAATTACTATGTAATTACAATCATTATATTTAAGTGCCACGTGGACACCGGAAACCTTACAATTAGCACATTGTGTTGTAACAACAACATCTATAGAAGACATGATGCAACCCAAACTTCATAAGACTTTCCATGATTCAAATTCGAAAACCATGAAGAAACACTAAATCAACAACTAGCACTCAATGGATACATTTCAAATTTGAAATGTGCAAGTTGTCTTGACAATGAAGAAGAATATAGATGATGAAGAAAACTCAAGAAGTGGTTCAAAAGATGGAGGATGCTACACGAACCTTCAAAATATTGTAATGATATATTCAATTTAAAAATTAAATTTGAAAAATGTAATAATAAAATTGAGAAAAATAAAGTAATGGTCTACATGTATTTTCCTTTGTGCAGGATAATGGTCTACACGTGATTCTCAAAATTAGGGAGACAGTGAAGTTAAAATGTCCACTTCGTTTGCACTAAGATTTATTTGGTCCAAACTTTGTTTGGACTTATAACATGAGACAAGATGGTGGTCCATTAAGTGGGGCCTCATCCATTTCTTTTTGCAAAATGCTTTCGTTTGTGCGTGGGCACTGGGCTTGGCCCTGAAAACAACCAGTTATCCGTTGTACAAATAGATTCTATACGCGAGTTCAGAAAAATAAATATTTGGACCAAAATTAGCAAGGATAAGAAAAAAGTTACAATAACAGATAACTTGATCATTATTTTGTTCCCATTTTTTTGTTGTGTGGCCATAGACATATTTTCATTTTCTACTTTTGAAATTTTAGATTTTTTATTTTAAGTTAATCTTTAAGTTATGAAATTAACATAATATATTTTCAATGACTAGCAAATTTAATATTATTATATTTTATAGCATAGTGTCATTGGCATTATACGAAAAATGCCAAATTTAGTAAAATAACATTCAATAATGTTTATTAAAAGTAAATTTTATAAAGTAGTTCAAATTTATAAATTTTTCCTTGGTTAAAAAATTGTTGATATTTTACGGTCTCACTTTATTTTAAAAAATAATATTTTATTTAAAATACAACTAAAAAATTAGCGTTTAATTACTTTTTAACGAATGTCTAAATCATATAAAATTTTATATATGTATTCCTCACAAGAATGTCGCATGACTTAACTGTTAGACTAATAAAATATGGTTATAGTTAAACCATATTAGAGATATTATTTTATTAAATTTGACACCTAATATCGTTTGCTTTTGTTACATTTATTAATAATGTTATTTAAATTTATAAATATATTTGTATGAATAATTGTTAAGAATAAAAAATATTTATTAAAAAAACACCATCAGAAACAGAAGATATTGTAACAAATATTCAACAACCAACAACAATTGGTTGGTGCAAGTAGGCATGGCAACTGGGCGGGTAGGGGGCGGTTTTTACTTATATCACCCCTGCCCCCACCCCCAAAAATCAATGGGGCTAAAAAAATTGCCCCTCCCCTCGCCCCCGACGGGGGTCGGTTTTCCCCGCCCCGTTCCGCCCCCGAACACTTAAAAATTGCTATTAAAAATTTAATTTTAAACAATAATCATAGCATAAAATTTGATCGCGCTAAATCTCAAATGTATGTAATTACAATAAAATTTCAACATTAGATGTTTATTGCTGGAAAATAAAATTAGTTATACTCCTAATTCTTGAATAAAATTAAGTCTTTATCCCAAGGTATTCCACATATATAAATGTATTTTTGTAAATAATTAAATATAGCATTGCGGGGGCGGAACGGTTATCGGCATTACCAAAATTGCCCCCGCCCCCGAATTCAACAAGCGGGAAAAAACTGAACTCGAACCCGAAACCTATCAACTCGATTTTTCCCGTTGACATCGGGGCGGGTTCGGACGGATGTCCACGGATGCAGGTCAAGTTGCCATGCCTAGGTGCAAGTGATAGAGTATTTTTTTTATTTGAATTCTAATAACTTGACACTTAATACAAATACTACTTCATACTAATATCATCATAAGAAAAAAAAATATTTAATATTTTTCGTTTTTTTACATGTGGAGAATGAACTCCACAGATTCAATATAGAAAGAAGAAAAAGAAAAAAGAACCTCATATTCATTCAATGAAGTTCTCCTTCTATTTTGCAACTCATACCAATAGTTAAATGTTGCAATCGTACGAATTGCATTGAAGTTTGGTCACAAATTAAGGTCATCCAACACAAAAGGACGTAGCAAGCCATGACGCATGAATACATATGCTAATCCCTACCCATAAATAAGTGTAGATTGCATTTTCAATAATACACTCTAGACTTGATTTGCAAATCTGGTTTGTCTCTATCAAGTCATAATCACTCACTATGAAAGAGCAATACTTTTATCTCAACATTCTTTGTTTTTACTGTAAAACATGATTAACCGACTTGAATTATTTCCCACTAGCTATCTCAAGTTCTTATTATTACCATATCTCAAGACCTTTTATAGTGTATTCTGATACAGTGCCGCGCCTGAACTTCATCCTTATCTCTTTTTGTTTTTTCTTTTGATGTCCATATATACTTGACTCTTTGGTTTTTAGTATAATATATTCGGATAATTTAGAAGTTCTTTGCCTAGCTTATAACCTGGTTAGATCATGGATAATAACTGCAAGAAATTAAACTAGAACCCAAAATAATGATTAAACATTACACTTCATTAAAAAAATTCTTTTGACAATAATAATGATTGAAGAAGTTAGATGAGAGTTGTTTTCTTGTCACAATAGAATCAATAATTTTATCAATTACTAATATTCATCAAAAAATTTATCTTGTTTATCTTTAATAGAGCTCGTCTTTTAATAATATTTTTTTATTTAAAAAAATTCAAACTTGACACCTTATTTAAAGAATTTAAATCAAGTGTTACTCGGATCAATTGATGAATAAGAAAGTTTATATATATATATATATATATAAAGTGTTTAAGTTAATTTTAATGAATAGAAAAACTTTGATTTATTTTATTTTCTTCTGATATAAGTATTTACAAATAAATACTTGTTCAATCACACTTCATTGTATCAATTATATTTTATAACTTACTAGGTTCGATTTAGTGGTGAGATTGAGATAGTTTGTCCAAAATTTAATATTTTAGCCTTGATTATCGTATACACACAAAATATCTATTTTATCTCTTTTTATTTTATTTCTCTCTTCATCATTAAAAGTTATATAAATTTATTACACAAATACATTTTTTTCTAAAAAAAGGTACAATTTGTGGAATTAAAGCATTTGTCAATCAAAGCATTAATTTTCATGGTGGTATAGACAAAAGCATAAAAGCATCATGACCTCCAAAATAATTCGCCTCTAATTAAAAGCTTTACCTCTAACGACAGATTATGATGCGCCCTTGGTAGAGTCACGTCATGCTCATGCATATATATAATGCTCCAATTTTGATGACTATTTCAGCTTTATTCCCACAAAAAAGGCACTAGACCTTCTATCCTTCTCATTGGTCAAGTTTATGATTTAATTTTGTTTATTTTACTCGGCTCTAGTTTAATTTAATGTACTGTTTATATTCCTAATGGAGGCATTACTACCACTGTTCCTTTCCATGCTCATATTTATAATTAATCAGATCTAGTTTATAATGGTTTATCCAACCTAACATAATCTTGTGTGATTTCCGGCCCCTTAATATGGTGTTCTTAAAGGGATACCCACTAATGAACACTTTATAAGTACAATGGGAATAGTTAAGTATACTAAATTAGGATAATAAGACAAATAATGTTGTCTTTATTTATGCACCTTTCAGCCATTACCCAGCACCCAGGAAGTTTTCCCATGCTGATGAAACCGTCTAGCTAGCCTTAGGTTATAATGTCCTACTTTGGAAAAAGAATAACATTTAAATACCATTGCTAGTGGAATTTACACTGAGTGATAATATATAAACATCTCTACATATTGTATATTTTATTAATATTTTTTTATCATAATCTCTTTTCTTATCTTATTATATTACATATTTACGTATCACATTTATACTTTTTTTTCTTCTCTAGGTGTTAGTTATAAAATAACTAAGTTTGATGTCCATCAAACATTTTTTTAAAATATTTATAATGTTTAGGATAAAAGAACTTAGATTTTATTTTTATTATTTTAAAAGACTACTCCAATATCATAATTAAACCTTTTTATTAACATATACTCACAGATATTGTTACATGAATAAGATTGCAGGCACAGTATAGCTAAGATTTTGTTTTTTATAATTTTATAACTGCTTTTAGAAAAACCGTATCTATTGATAAGGTCATTAACATTTTATATCAATAAATTAAAAGGAAACAATAAAAAGTTGCCAACTTTAAGGTAAAACCTGTGTATTTGATATAAAATGGCAGTTTCGTGGGGAAGAGCTCGATGGTTCTAGCCACATCAGAAAAGTTTCATGACCCATAATAAAATGTCTTTTATTGTTGACAGTGGGATTTTCTTCCAGGTGCATGCATGAACATAAAATATATTAGGAATATGCATTGCCGAAAATATTCAGTGCAGTTTGTAGGGTCGCCTTGGTTTATATGGAACAATAATTGAACCTCAATAGATACAAAATTAAAGAACTATAGTTTAAGTTAATTCCACTTAATTTTTTTGGCGGGGATACATATTCAATGTGTAATTACTCTTACAATTAATTTAAAGTGCAATTAATTACTTTATAAATCTCTGCATTGTTTACATTAACCCAATTTTTAATATTTGTTTTACAATGCATGGAATGGAAATTAAAGAGATAAAAACAAAACATGAATACCTAACAGTTTAGTTCTTATAGTTTAATCCTACAAGAAATCCAAAATTTCGACAACCGAACTATCTCACTCATTGCATCTTGAGGGATTAATCTTCGTTGTATATTAATTTAGATTGCCCCGCTTTTGGTTAACGTATTCTTAGATTATATTAGATCCAATTAAGTTATAGCTTAATAATAAAGGTTTAAAGTGGGACAATTGCTTTGTCTTATCACCAATCTATCAACAACAAAATAATGGGAAGGGATTGATTCGCTAATATTTTAAAAATGGAAAATGTCAATTCATTTCATTGTAACAAATTAGTTGGTTAGTTGGTTAATCTACTTAAATAATAAAAATAAAAAATAACAAAATGGAGAAAAGGAAAATATTTTAAAAATTCAAAGGTAAATGTAAATAAATAAAAATGAGAATGGCGAAAAGTAAGAATTGAAAAACTAATGAGAATATGTTTAGGATATGGTCTTTAAAATTTATAATTAGGAAATAAAAATAATCCAACAAGTTAACTCATCCCACCTATGGTTGGCAAAGTGGGACAGTCCGCACAAAATGGGTCGGGCTGACCTAGCACACAAAAAATGCGGGGCGGGGCGGACTGGCCCACTTTTACAAAGTGGCTGAAAATGCTAGCCCGTCCCGCTTTAACATGAGCCAGCAGGGCAGTGAGCTAGCCCGCCTAAAAAATAAAAAAAGTTAATTTTAAAAAAATACAAACGTGATAATTAAAAAAAACATAAAGTTAAATAAAAGTAAATAATTTAAAACTAATGCTAAATAAATGATATCATGTGATAATTCACAAAATTACACCACTTGCAAATAGAATTTATGGATGTAAACTGTTCAAAGTGTAATATGCTAGCAATGAAAGACTATTTGAAAGTATCATTATCATAAACATTTTGATATTAAAACTTAGAAGTTAATTAGAATACGCTGAGAGTGCAAAAGAGCATAAATTAAAAGAACATACTTATTTCAAAATATGTTAAATATATCTATTTAATTTTAATATTTAATATTTTAAATAATATTGGTCCAGCGGGCAGGCCCACCCCGCCCACATTTGGCTTGTAGTTTTGCGGGCCAGGTACGCCCACCCCGTTTTTGATCAGCGGACTAATATTGTCAACCCAACCTGCATTTTTCGTGGGATAAACGGGCTGGCTCGGCGAGCCAGGCCCATTTTGCCAACCCTAATCCCACCTCACCATTAACTTCATCCTACGGGTTGAATGAATTAGTCTATGTGTGTGTGTGTGTGTCTATATATATATATATATATATATATATATATATATCATCTTTATTTTTTAATATGAATGTGTTAACAAGTTACATCATTGATATATTTTAATATATTATTTAGTTGTAATTTGTTAACTTACTTATACTAAAAAATAAGAGTGTGTACATTAGCAAATCCTACAAACATTTGTTAACGCATACATCGATGTCTTTTATTTTGAGTACATTAGCAAGTTACACTATTGTATATTTTAAGATATTCTCTAGTGATAGTTTTCTAATGCACTTATACTAAGAAAACAAGAGTGTGTACATTAGCAAAACTGTGTGTGTGTGTGTGCGCGCGCACATATGTAACCCTGCTTATTAAAATTTGTGAGTTAAATAGATTAACTGAGAGAGTTTGAATTACTTTATCAACTCCAACACCCTTAAGGTTGTTGTAAAGGGAGGACTTTGTATTGAAGAAGAAATTGAAGACCCTTAAGGTTTACTTAAAGGAGTGAAGTCAAACTTTGGATATCTGGAAAGAATATGTGAGGTTTTATGAAACAAGCTGGTGACCCTGGACCTGAAAGTTAAACAGCAACAACTATCAGCAAAGGGGGTTGCTAAAAAAATGAGAGGTGATGGCTGATTTTTGGAAGTAGAGTAAAAGGCCTGAGTTGGTCGGTGAAGGTTATGTGGTTGTGAGAAGGGGACTCAAACACCCGCTTTTACCATACCATGGTTAATTGGAGGCATAAGTCTAACACCATTAAAGACTTACATATGGAAAGGTAGTGGGTTAATGACCCTGAAACTCTAAAATAGGGGGTTAAACATTTCTTTCAACAGAGATTTTAGCGGTAGGTTGATGTGAGGGTGAGCTTAAATGGTGTTTTTGTTTGGTACTTTGGGTATATGTAGATCCCTAAACTTGAAGAAAAGGTGAGGTCAGTAATTTGGGAATGCAATGGACCAAAAGTTCTGGTCCAAATGGTTACAACTTCAAATTTTTCAAGGCCTTTGGGGATGTTTTAAAGTCACACATTATGAGGATGATGACTAAATTCTACTCTTTTGGGAAGCTTCCCAGAAGGACGAATGCCTCGTTTCTTGCTCTTATACCGAAAAAGGAATTTCCAAAAGGTCTATCTTATTATAGGCCAATTTTGCTCATCGAAAGCTTGTATAAAATTATTGGGAAAATGCTCTTTGGGAGGTTGAGAACTATCATGCATTTACTGGTAGAAGAAAGTCAATCAGATTTTGTGGGTGGGATGCAATTGCTTGATAGTGTTATGGTTGTGAACAAGGTCATTCATGAAGTAAAGAGTAAAAAGAAGGCAACTCTTTTTTTAAAGCAGATTTTGAGAAGGCATATAAGGTGTTAACTAACAATTCCTTTTTGTATGATGTCTAGAACAGGGTTTGTAGTAGGTGGGTTTAAAAGTGTATTGAGAAGTTATAAAGTTATTTCTGGTCTAAGAGTAAATTTCCATCAAAGTTGTTCGGGAGGGATAGCGGGGGAGGACAACATGGTGTCTCAATATGCAAGGTTGATGAATTGTACTATCTTTAAACTTCCTTTGAAGTACCTAGGCTTACCCATACGGGGTAATGCTCGTAAAGAGGGGTTTCGGAGGTCAGTGCTCAACAAAATGAAAAAAAAGTTGACGTCGTGGTGGCAAAAAAAAAGAACTTTATTATAGGGTTGGATTTGCTTGATTAAATCTTCTTTGTCAACAATTTCTTTGTTTTATCTATCCTTTTTATGATTCTAAGGAGGCAAAATATATTAATAGCATGCATAGTAGGTTTCTTTGGGGTGGTGGTGAGGACAAACTGAGTGTAGCTAGGTTGAGGTGGGATTTGGTGTGCCAAAAAAAAAGCATGGCGAGGTAGGAATGAGAGATGTTGGGAACTTTAACAAAGCTTTAATTAGCAAATGACGCTAGAAGATGTTGGGGAGAAAAGGTCTCATTGGGTACGAATTCTAGAAGCAAAATATGGGGCGATCGAGCATAAGTTAACTGTAACACAAAAGAAATTGGGGGTTTTGAGGACTCTATAAAATTAAATTAGGAGACAGGAAAAAGTGTTCTTCTGGAAGCATGATTGGTTAAGAGAGGGGTCTCTTTGCCAAAGATTCCCATGTTTATACTCTATATTAGTTTACAAGTTTGTTCCCATTAATGATTTGCGGGTTTAGGTAAGGGGCATTTTGGTCTAGAGAGGAGAGCATGTATGCAATGGGAGTAAGGGTGTTCACGATCCATTCCAAACCAAATTAAACCACATGGACCGGATCAAAAAATCGATAACCAAATTAACTGAAAACCAAAAAAAATCGCAATTTTTAATTGGATTGGATCGATTTTCGGTTTACCTAGAGAGAATCGATCCAATCCAATCCAAACCAAACCGAAGTGTTTTGCACATGTAGTACAAATACTGACTTGAAATTACCCTATTGTCCTTACTAAAATGTTATTTTCCTGTTACACCCTTTACCCCGGTATAATTTTCACAATTTGAGAGTTACAAACCCTCTGTCACTTCCTACCTTTCTCTCACATATCCTCTCTTTCAAATCCTCTTGCCTCCTCTCACAAACTCACAAAGAAACCCTTGAGCCATTGTTGTGTCGCATCATCACTGACCTCACAAAGATGCGAACCAGTCGCGACATTGCCAAGTGCCAACCTCGCGCAGCAGCCGTGATGTCACTAACCTCGCATAGCAGTTATGCCCTTGTTGTGTCATGTGTAACGACCCGCCACGTTGATAAGTGCCCTATTTTAGTAAAATCAGGCTTACAATGATGATACTTATCTTTTGATTTTAGTAAAATTGTTTATAAATGTGCCCTAAAACCTAGTTGATTTGTATTTAGTACTTATATAAATGTTGTTTTTCGCATTTTGAAGATTAGTCCAATCATATTTTGTATTTTGATAGGTTTTGATGGTATCCGAAGCATCCAAGCAAACAAAGCAAGTGAAAGGGACATAAGAATCAAATTTAGGAGGTGTCATAAGCAAAATGGCCCAGAACTCATCCAGGCCCATGACCTTTCTTCAACATTAAGTCTTTAACTCGCTCAAGCGAGTGTTAGCAGTTCATTTTGCTCGCCCAGGTGAAGGAACATTCCAGAAAAAGTGCATTAGCTCGCCCAGGCAAGTGAACCAAGGCCAAATTGCTCGCCTGAGCGAGTGAGCTTAAGCAGGTGACCAAATCCTATAAATAGGCATGCAAGGTGAAGATGGAAGCATGGTTTTTGGGGAGAGAAGTGAAGAACATCTTAGGTGGCTTAGAGAGAGGTGAGAGAAGAGAGAAAATGAGTGGAAACTTTGAAGGAACGGGCCGAGGATCGCTACCTTCGTCATGTTTTCTGTTGATCTCTTGCTTTACACCATGATTGGTTAGTTTCTCTTAAGGATTTGATGTAATCTTCTTACCTTTATGTATTTCTTTTGATATTTTATATATGTATGAATCTTTTCTACTCATTCTGGTGATTTCATTCTGTTCTTAATGTTTGATTCTACTTGATCACTAGTTTCATGAAATTGGATTCTAAGTTTAACTGGAAAGTACTCTTAGGATTTGAACTGAATGATTTTACTCTTTACATTACGTTGCTAGGAATAGAGTATAACATTTAGATTGCAAATAGCACGCAATTTATGATTGTAATGCTACGTTATTTACTTCGTATGCAAGGGATCGATATTCGATAAATATCCTTAGAATTCTCGATTGCAATGGATCGATTCGGGGTAAATTAATGTGTGCTTTGGTAATGATGGAAAATGATTTATACATGGTAATATTAATTAAATATTGAGGGTGTGAATGATGAAATTCAATCCTACACTCTCTTCAATTAATTTCATTTTATTAGTTTCTATACTTTTGAGTTATTTTCCGTTATTTTCACAAAACACATAAATTTCGCTTATAGTCGTTGTACATAACTATTAAACTTTTATTTTTATTTAAATTAACTGAGTAACTCAAGTCCCTGTGGAGACGATCTTTTATAAATTCTTTAACTTACAACAACAAATTGGTATGCTTGCCAAAGGTCTAATACATGTCGCTACTGTATCACTAACTCTTAATCACTCCATAAACATGTTTTAACTAAAGATCTCTTTAATTTGATTCTGAAAATGGTAGTAAATTTTTCGCAAGCACATAATGATCGTAATCATAAACAAGACATGTACGAAATATCCCAATTGCATAAATATACACAATAAAATGTGTTTTAGTTGTAAGTACAATTATCCATGTCTAAAATGTACAAGTGTTTTACAGGGAAGCAATAAATTAAACATGGGGGTGTAATTAGCAAAACACTGAGGTATATCCATCAAAACAAGGGGTGTGATTAGCAAAATACAACTCCTGCCCAGGATCTAGTCCATCGACATCCTAGCTACTCGGCGGCTCCAATCAAAAGTGGTCATCTTCCCGGCCACTTACTGCTGTCCATCTGCTCACACGAACACAGTTCGCGATCATCACAAACACCAAACCACCCGGTACAACAAAGCAAAGGTGAGTTCATTATGTAAAATAACAAGCAAAAGATAACATCAGTTAAGGAAGACAATCCAAGCGTCACATTATCATCACAAAATCCAGGTATATCAATGTGCAACCAACATGAACAAACATCCAGGGACATTCCACAAGTTAAATCATAATGCCTAGCATGATGCATGCTCCTAACTCAACTCTCAGCATACAATGTGGTACCATCCTGGAAATAGGTCATCCCTGTGGTCAGATGATGCAGTAGCTTATCAGGGTCACTTTGTCGTGCACAGGAAGCACCCCCATGGTGATCAGCCAAATGAGTGTCAGAAGGAATTCCCAATAGACGTGGTCCCCCAATACCCCGGTACCCTATAGCCAATCATCAATCCTATTTCTGTCATGCAAATGTTGTATGTCTCTCATGAGCACCATCAACGTATGGCTCAACATAAGAACAACCCCGTCCTGACAAGGATCTTCATACCCTCCCATGTACATACATACCGCCCCAAACGAGGATCACCCCAACACGAGCTCATTGATGCACTGACTGTGGTCCTTGCAAGGTTCACCACCCGGTCCCGACATCTCACGTGTCTATACATAGTATATCACCACAGCTCCATCAATGTATAGCCTGGCCCGGGAACAACTCATCCTGGCTAGGATACTGTCATACACCCTCGTGGGTATCTATGTATATCCATCTGCATTCAGATCACCATGGGCTCCATCAATGTATGGCCCGGCCTGGGAACAACTCGTCTTGGCTAGGATACTGCCATACACCCCCCATGTTATCAATGTGTACATCATCTCAATCCATTACATAGGTCGATCTCAATTATTATCACAGTAGACACATACGTCTCTTACACATCATCCACAAACACCACAACAAGTGAGCCAGTGTGAAGTATTAAGTGTCTGGGTTGGCACCTAGCTATATTAACCCGAGATAAGAATTCAAACAAAGTCGGACGAAGGCGAATAAGATCGGTCAAGGTCGGCAAAGGTCGGTAAAGGGATGTCAAAAAGGGGTAAAGGTTGAACAAGGGTAGGCAAAGGTGGACAAGAGCGGACGAGGTCGGTCGAAGGATTCTTTGGGTTTCTATAAAATACCAAAGGACAGACTTGGTACTATGAAATCGGTTATATAAGCGCTGTAATCAATTATAACAGATAGCGCATACAAGACTCGGGTTTGTATGAGTATTACCAACCTACCCAAGGTCATCCGGGTAAGGAAAACTGAGTAAAGGACCGGTGGTTTTAAGAGAAAAGGTGCGGGCTCTTCCGAGTAGGGAAACCCGGTAGCTTAGAAAGAAAAGGGCTTAAACTTAACAATTCTAAAGAGAATTGCCCGACCGAGTAGAGGACCCGGTGGCTCTCTTCCCGATGAAGCACGAGCTCATCCAAGTTAGGGAACTCGGTAGCTCACTCTCTCGAAGCAAACTTGAGCTCAACAGCTCTAAGGTGTCATCTCGGGTAAGGAACCCGATATGCCGACGTCCGCAACAAGGACTAAGTCACGTTCTGCATGCACACGCATGCTACGTAACCCGCTTAACTTGGCCTACCCATCCCGGTAGCTGACATCACAAACACAAAGGGTTGATACCTATGTGCAACACGGCCAACCCATCCCGGTACCCGGCACCTCCACGAACACTTCTGAGAAGTGTCTTGGGAGCTTTTCAACATCAAAATGTCAGCTTCACACACATGCACGGGGAGTTCTTACAACCTCAACTCCCCTTTCAAGAACACCATCAAACACCACACCCAAACATCATTAAACATCAACACAAAACACCAACCAACGAACATAAAGCGTAACCCTTTTCATCCACTCAAAGGCATAGTTTTCTGGAAAACAACACACACAGGGACATGCAATCACCGCCATGGTTGGACTCCCTGGTCCTCAACCATGTTAACTAAGCTGTTATCAAACATAATAAACTCCCCTTACCTAGCCAGGAGGTCCGTCTCGACGTCAGGATTCCATGGTGGTTCTCACGGGTTGAAGGTAACACAGAGGGGGTCGAGAACGAGAGGTTTTTTGGGTGAGTTTTAGAAAGAGAACGGAGAAAAGCAAAGGTTGAAGAAGGGAAGAGCACGCTTCCACTGCACACTCATGTACTTAAGTACCAGCTGATAGAACAGGTTTGTCTTTCGTGCAAACACAGCAACCGCAAGTCAACAAGGACAACTATCAACCACTAACACGCATACCAAGGCAGGGGCACTTAAAACAACAATTATCAAATAAAACATGCAATAAAGCATATAATTAATCACCATATCACACAAAAGAAACGTCCATTTTTTGTGACTTGAAATCTGGGGTGTTACATCGTGCACCAATTTTTCCCTCGGTGTGTCAAGCACCAGTCACGCCATGACCCTCTCGGCCTTTCCTTTCCTCAAACTCGAGCCCCATTTGTTATTGTTGAACACCGTCGTTGGTGCTTCTATTCAATGTCATGTGAGCCATTTTACCAAAAATGTCTGAGGTAATGATTTGAGCATATTTAATGTAATTTTTATTTAAGATACCATTTAATAAAATTTTAATTTGCTAGTGTTTTGTATGCACACTGAAAATATTGAGACAATGACGCTTGTATATTTTGTTGGTTATGCACTTAAATTTGCATTGCCTTCATTAATTTCTTTGCTTGCTATTAGACAAGTTTTTGTCTAAATATTGTATGTTGGTCCTGCCTTTCTCTATTATTCTGTTTGTTGTTAATTTGAGCTATTAGACATGAATGCTTGTTGAACCTTTCTTTTCTGTGTATGGAAGAATGAAGTAGCTAGATACTTCATACTTTGGAAGATGGAAGATACAAAGAATGCTACTTGTTTTATTTAGAATGCTACTTTCTATTTTATTAAGAATTCCACTTGTTATGCATTTTGAATCATGCTACTTATTTTGTACTTTTTTAGGATTTCAAGACAATTTGAACCTTAATGTTAGCATTATTATTGAACTATGAATTAGTGTTGTCAACTTATCATTGTTTATTAATCTATGTTCTATATAATTTAGTTAGAATAGTGAAATATTTTAAAGTGTGATCATTGATTTATAGTGTTTTAAATAAACCAAAAATCGAATCGAACCGGAAAAAAATTGGATCAAATTGGATTTGACTTTAAATGCAAACCAATCGGATAAAGAAATGACAAAACAAAAATTATTGGATTGGATAATCTTTCCTTTAAAACCAAAACAATCCAAACCACAAACATCTCTAAATGGAAGCAGGTTTTGCTACAAGAATTTATGTTGTTGATTCATAGGGCCTCCCCCAAAAAAGAATGTTATGGACTTGTGGAGTTGGGGGAGCCGAGCATAAGGGGTTTATCATAAAGAATGCATTCTCTCTTTTGCAGGTTAGTGGCCATGCTGATGATTCTAGTTTTTTCATACTTCTTTGGAAGATTAAAGCATTGCCCAAAACACTAGCTTTTGCGTGAAGGGCTTGTCACGATAGGATTCAGACTAAGAATGCTCTCTTGAAGAGGAACATTATCTCCATAGTGGATAATTTGGAGTGTCCTTCCTGTGGACAACAAGCAAAGGCATCCAAGCACCTCTTGTTCAATTTTCTATTTTTATATAGTGTGTGGCAGCAATGCTATGCATGGTTGGGAAGGTAGCTAGCAATCATTATCTATGGATTTGGAAGCACACTTTTGGCATAACTATGGTTGTTTTGGAGGTTAAAAAAATAGCAAATGGTTTGGATGATTGTTTGGACTGTTGGGATTTGCTCATTATAGCTCCACAAAAATGATGTCATTTTTAAAGGGGAAAATCCATGACTTCTAAGCACCTCTTATTCAATTGTCGGTTTTATATAGTGTGTGGTAACAGTGCTACACATGGTTAGGAAGGTAGCACTTGTTACCTACAAATTTGGAAGCACACTTTTGGCTGAACTATGGTTGTTTTGGAGGTATAAAAAATAGCAAATGGTTTGGATGATTGTTGGAATTTGCTCATTGTGGCTCCACATATGATGTTATTTTTAAAAGGAAAAATCCATGCAGGTAGAAGGAGGTGTTGGACCTTATCAAAGTCAAGTCATGTTTTTGGGTTAAAGTTAAATTTAAAAAACCTTGTTTTTCTTCTATAAGTGGCAAAATGAGCCTATTTTGTGTATTAATGCATCTATGTAGGCAATCGGATTGGGAGTATCAAATTGTTAGGGAAGAGTGTTGGTGAAGAGGTTTTGCATAATGCCTATGGCCATGGTGGTCTCTTATGTCACATGTAGCCTACCTGTGTTACTGTTTCTATAATAATTGGGTTTGAAATCATCACATTTTGTGATTGTGGTTCTGGCTTTTCCTTAATATAATATTTATCATTTGCCTTCCAAAAACAAATCAACTCCAACTAATAATTTATTGTGTTGATTTGGTCTATTACATAATGTGTTAAGTAGGTTAGTTCACCAACCTCTTGTTTTATTAGGAAGACAAAAGAAATGCAAATTTAAATAAGGGATCCTCATGTAATAAGTGCTAAATGGAGGAAGGTGAATGTAATTTACTTTAAGTCTTAACTTATCTTTAATTCTTATGAATAAAAAAATATCAAAAAAGATTCATAAAAAAGTGAACTTGAGATTATCATTTCTTATATTTGGTACAAGTTTAACAAGCATTCCTTGTAATTGTAGATTTTCAATAATATAAATTATCCAGACTTGTTTTACAAAAAGAAAAAGTTATTTTTTTTACAATAACTACTTATCTCTACTTTTATCTTCCACATTTCTTCTTTCTCTTTATTTTTTCATGACAGGTATCATTGTATGTGAATGCATAAGATTCACGACAAATTTTGAGAAGAAACCAAAAAAAAAAAATGCTTCATATATTTGCTCATTGTAAGATTCGAAGGTAAGTTGTAAGTTTCTTATAAATTACTTTTATAAGTTATTTTGAATAGCTTATCAAAATAAGTTAAAATGTGTTTTTTTACATAGCTAAAAATATGTTATGAATCAATTATAAGATATTTATATAAACTTTTAAATATTTTCAAAAATACTTGTAATATAAGTTTTTTATAAGTTCTTTTGAATGGGTCTTAAACTCTTTTATTGTTATCTTTTTAACGTTAAAATTTAAGGTGATATAAATAAATTTAGATTAACAATGTGTTGCAAATGATTATTAAAAATAAAAAAACTAATTAAGGTGGCCCAGACATAAACTAACCGCATGTGAAACAACAACAGTTGGAGGTCATGATTTGTGTTCTTTAATCAAGTGATTTAGCATTTAAATTATAGTTAGTTCTTGATATGAAATAAATCTAACTAAAAGTCTTCAATAAAGATTTATTAATTTTGTACTAATATCATAATTAAAAAAAATTAACCCGCGTGGCCAACCAATTTTCAAGTAAAAGTGAACTAAATTATGATACTTTTCAAAAACCAACTAACCTCCATTTTGACACCCATGATTGTCACATTTCACCTAACTGTCGCCATCTTCTCTAAGTAGGACACGTAAAACAAGCTAGAGGACATAACAAATTCATTATGAAGTTTATGAAATTCAGCAATCGAGTCGTTGACATTGAATTGATGAGCTCCTTTGGTCTACTATTATATTTCTTAATTAGTTGTCTTACTATAATACTATGTTGTAGTCAAAAGTTGATCCACTGATTTCATGGCGTAAAGTCGTTATAGCTTATCTATAAATTAAATATTTGAACTGAATGATTGAATGGATGATTGAATGGACCTTCAAAATTAAAACCAAGTTAGAATAGGCACCACCACACCAGTGCAGACAGGAAGGCTTGTCTTGATGAGTAATGCAACTATAAATTCTTTCAAGTAAAATGTATCCAAAAGGTTCATTCTTCGCAGGATACTAAAAAAAACTAGTTATAACTATAACAAATTTCATATAACTAGTTATATAAAAGTATGTATAAAATTATAACCAATTTTATAATTAAGAGTATTTTAAATAAATTATTTTTATTCATCCATAACTATTTATGCAATTGATTTTAAATATAATTTGTTATATAATTGACTATATAATTAATTTATTCATAACTAATTATATACTCATATTTTAAAAATAATAACTAATTATATAAAATTATACTCATACTTTAAAAGTTAATTATGATTATAGTTATAATATTTATTTATAATTTAGTTATTTATTAGATATGATTATGGTCATATAAATATTCAAATCATGAACATCCGTATTATTTTTTACGAATTTTGACGAAAAAGAAGTCAATTAATCGAAATAGAGGATAACTGTTTAATTTGCACTCCAATTGGTGGCAAAGAAGAAAATCATTAAAAAAAACTTAAAATTATAAAATGAGATGAAACTATGATTTTTTTTTATAATGTGGATGAAGAAATGATAAAAAGTATAAAAAAAAGTCTATATTTAACTTATCTTTTTTAATATAATAAAAAGAGAAAATAATGTTTGCACTTATAAGGTTTAAATATGTTTTTTTATCCATGTGTAAGTTAGTATTTTTTTTCATTTTTTTCTCCGGTAAGTTTATTTTTTTCAAATTTTAGTCTCTGTAAGATTCTATTTTGTTAATTTATAGTCATCATAAATTCATATTTATAAGGACCAAAATTGAAAAATACAAACTTATATGAACTAAAAATGAGTAAACTATTTTTAGCAAATAATGATGACTTAAGGAAAATAGCTGAGGGTCAAGCTTTTAGAGCTGAAGTTATCTTTAATGACAATTGTTGCAAATTTGGTGCTAGAAGAAAGAGTCATCTTAGCTTATGCAGACACGAATTATGCAGGTTGATCCATCGACAAGGAAGTTCATTTTGTAGAAGACCTTGAATTAGATGAATTACTATCGGATTAGATATCTTTCTCTATTGGGGTCATTGGCATGTTACCAACATAATCTCTTGTTGTGGTCAATGACTAATGACTCTTGGAAGGGATTTGCTAGCCGGAAGAGGGAAAATGACTAACTTAATAATTCCACATCATTAATTACAACGACTCCTTATTCTTGGAAGGACTAACTTTAGCCACTACAATAAACATATATTGGTACATATGGAAAAGACAAAGCAATAAGTTGAATATGATTGGTTTGGATATGGAAGACTTCTTGCTTGAAGTTTCCTTTTTGTACTTTTGATCTTGAAAGGTTAGTTGTAGAATCACCAAACCCATCATTTGTCAGTTGAAGTTCATTGGATTGCAAAAACTACTTGTTTGTTAGTTCTAGAAGAAGTATTTGCAGGTTAATACGTTCATTTGGATTGTTAATGAAATTGACAAGTCAATTTGTGGAAGCCAAAAGTGAACATAAATTTACAATTGATAACTCTAGTTCAAGATTTTGAAAATGTTTTCTATTGAGGCTAGTCGTTTATTGTCAGCTAACAACTAATTTAATTAATGGTCATCGACTAATGTGACTAAATCTAAATGGATTCTATCTTGGCTTAGTGCTAAAAATGATTTGTCAACTAAAAATAGTCATTTTTTATGGTTAACAACTAAAAGAATCATTTTTTTATAGCTAACGACTATTTTTTACGACTAATAGTTAACGACTAATTTTTGTTGGCTAGTGTAATAGAGTCAAATCATACCTATTTTAGGGAGGACCAAGTTGGAAGAGTTATTTAAAGGGAAAGGCAGCTACAAGCAGTTTTTCCAAGGCTAAATGCATATGGATCCATGATCTTCCTAAAAAATAGGAGAACTGGGTAGTGATAGTTAAAAACTATTTTTCCTTATGAAGAATGAAGTAAACAAAGGTCAAAACGTCGGAAAATGCTTAAGGACAGTTTTCAAGACAACTACCCATGGTGGAAGCATGCACCAAAAATAGTTGACAAAATCATAATAGATGACAGGTGCCGGCTAATAAATAGTTGTCAGTAGAACAACTATACCTAGCTGACAAAGGATAACAAGAGTAAAACTAAGTGTCATACCCATGATCTAAAGTGTTACTACTCTAGCAGATTTGTAGGGCAATGTTTGTAGACGGTAAGAGGTTGAAATCATGTAATCCATGATCTCCTAAAATCTAAGATAGTGGGTTAAGAACAATTCAGTCCTTTATTGCATTCCATTTAAGCTTTCAACTATTTACAACTTTGTTTACCAAATTTCCTTTAATCATTCAGTGTTTACAATTTTCCTTTACCGCAAATTTCATAGGAGTAACTTAACATAGAAAATGACTACTATAAAACTCTTTGAAATTGACTAGGAATCCAATTAAGGAACAAAATTCATTTCTTGAGTTAGTTGCCTATAGGGAAATCACTCGTTGGTAATTAACAGACACAACGACTAATTAGTTGATAGATTTTTACACTAACAAGCTACACAAGCCATATGTTGTTGATCCTAGAATACTTGGAAAGGGATTGGGTAGTCAATATTCAACATGTTCCTAGGAAAGCAAATGTTGTTGTTCACTATATAGCTAATCTTGGGACTCGACAATATGTTTTTTTTCAAATTTGGGATGATCCATCCTCACATCTCTTTATCCTCATATTGAGGGATAGTCCAGTGTAATTTTATTTTGTTTATTTCCAATGAAGTTAAAAAATATATGCTCACAAATATATTTTTTAATAAATATTTGTCACTTTGTTCCTTTATAATAGAAATATATTTTCTTAAAAAGTAAATAATGACAAAATGTAATTTAAAATATTTTTATTACTAACATTTTTTTAAAATTATGTATTTGAATATATTTTTAAAATAATATTTTAAAATACAAAATTATATAAGATATGTGCAAATAAAAAAAAAGTTTAAATAAATATCAATATCCATAATTGTTTTTATTTCTTTTGTGCGTGTATATATACTAACATATATTTTGTAAAATTTAAAAAATAATTAATAAATACATTAAACACAGTTATGGTATAAGCAATATATAAATTATAAGTTTAATATCTTATTGCACTAGTACAATATTTAAAATAAAATTTATGAAATACTTTTTTAATATAAAAAACTAAAATTATATATATATATATATATATATATATATATATATATATATATAATAGTAAAGTAATATATTTGCTTTTGTTAAGGGACAAGAGTGTACGTATTTTATCACGAGGATGGAGGGTGGTGTAATATTTACATCCGAGGTTGGTAGCATAAAGGATGTTTTAGAAATAAATTTCTTTTAAAATAATTTAAATAAAGGAATAAAATGTCATATATTTAAATTTTGTTGAAAAGAATGTCTTTTCTATTTTAGCATTAGAGGATATGACAATATAATATTCATAACTCTCAGTAAAGAAAAGCATGATAATTAAATTATGAGATTAGCATGTAAAGATCACAAGTGATTATAAAAAATAAATACATTTCAAATAATTTAGACTTAAATATGAATTTAATATATGTTACTTCGCACTTTTTTTCAATTTTTATCTTTATAAAAAAATTCATTTATTTTTAGTTTCTATAAATTTATTTTTTCTAATTTTGATCTTTATAAAAAAATTTATTCATTTTTAGTTTATGTAAACTTAGATTTTTTTCCAGCTCCTAAAATGTAAATTTATAGGGACAAAATATAAATAAAATAGAATCTTATATAAAGGGACTAAAATTAAAAAATATAACCAACAAATACTAAAAAAACTATTAATATTAAAAAATACATACTTACATGACTAAAAAAACTCACGAGATCAATTTTTTTCATAATAATAATTCATATTTAAATCTATATTTTAATATTATAAATGATGGATAAATAAACATGAGTGCCCAAACGAGGCTTTGAAAAAGAAATCATAAGTAACATTGACAATCTTAAGTAGACTTCAAACAATTTAAGGCTTCAATAAATGAATGAAAGGAAAGCTGGAGCATCTTACTGCACATATATGTAGATATTTGTTTTTCTTTATTTTGACTTTTAGTACCGAATATAGATATAGAATATAAAGCATACGCGGCAAAGAATGTATGTCACTATATAATAGGCAACAACTAGCGGCACATCATGTTACTATCTTACAAAGTACTCAAAAAACAATCAATTAATTAAAGGCGCAAACACCGAAATCAAAGAATTACAACTTACAAATCTGTGATTAAGAAGGCACCAATATAGGACAACGAAGCATGATTATCTTAAGCTTGCTTTCATGACAAAGCAAAACAAGGAAGATGACACGAGAAACCAAACACAAACACTGAAACTCGTAGCAGCATATACCTAAGACGGAACTTCGCAAGTAAGATTCGGGGTGTTGTAACTGTGAATATTTTAATAAAAAAATATTTTTTGTCAAAAAAAAAAGCTGTGAATATTTTAATACTGTGGATCATGTAACATTTAAAATTGAAAATCATGATGGGTTAGAACAGGCAAGGTCACCACGTTTAATTTCGTAAACAATTTTTATATATGGATTAGATTACACCATACCGAATCACGTTGCGGCAAGTGAGGTTGGGTTTTTTGGTTTTTCGGCAAGGCCGGGCTGTTTTACATTTTGTGGACGAAAATGCCCTTTCATTATGAATTAATAAGTTTAAGGTTTAATTATAAATTATACCATTCAACTTTTATTATTTTACAAATTTTATCACCCAAGTTTTTAACTTTTGTACATTTTACCACCATTAATGAAAGATGAATGATTTTGACTTTTTATATGATTCTAATTATTATCGATTCTAATTATTATTGATATAGAATGTGTCTTTTTACATCGGTTATAGTCACAATTAATGTAAAAATTCACATTTCTACATCAATTAAAACTATAACTGATTGTAGAAAAATTTAGAAAAGTGACTTTTTATTTCATTTTGTTATCAACGTGATGGTAAAATGCACAAAAGTTGAAAATTTGAATAGTAAAATTTGTAAAATGTTAAAAGTTTGATGGTAAAATTTGTGAAAAGAAACTTCAATGGAAAAATCCGTAAAATTATGAAAATTTGGTGGTAAAATTTTCAAAAATAAAACTTGAGTGGTAAAACAATAAATAATGAAAGTTTGATAGTAAAATTTGCAATTAAGTCTTAACTAAATATCAGGTTTTGATCTCTTGTGTGTGATTTGCTAATGTATAATGAGAGAAAAATATCAATCAAAGTAAAAGTATATTAGAATTATTAAAGTTGAGATTACAATGAGGATAAATGGGCTTTTATATATAACAGCTAATTTCCTATCTTTAATAGCCTACTAGAAGGTGTTTACAACACTTTTTAACTTGGGATGGACAATACAAGTGCATGAGACTAAAGAGAATACAATAGAAAATGTCTGAAATACATTAGTTAAAAATATTATAAACATAGTTGAAATGTACACATTGCCTAAACTATGGAAGCTTAACCACTTGATAAAGGCATAAGCTAGCAAATCTTAACCATAAGAGTAAACCATTCTAGATAAAGCTAAAATCAAAATTCCAATGCTTAACCATCGTACAAGGTAGAAGTTAAAACTATCAAAGTCAACAAGCAAAGCTTAACTATTAAGAAAAAGCCACAACTCAAGGCTTAACCACTTAACAAAAGCAAAACAATTTTAACCACCTAAAAGGTGGAAAAACTTAACCATCAAGAGCATAAGCCATTGTGCTTAACCACTAAAGACAAAATCAATACATCCGAAAACTTAATTATCTTGTAAGATGAAAACTAAACAACAATGAAGCAAAACACCAAACATTTTGTGTGCATGAGAAGCTATAACCAAAAAAGCCATATCAAAATAATAATGAAGCAAATCACCAAATATTTTGTGTGAAAGAGAAATAGGGACAATTGATTTTTCTTCTTCTTTGTAGTTTTGTAAGCAATTGGCGCATAATTGTGCCATACGTGTAATAATAATACAACCCAAATCCATCGAACAACAGAAAAGGCACTATCATTGTCATTGCAAGAATCGAAAAAATCAATTGTAGCTAAGTGAAGACTCTGAGAGAGGGTTATCGGAAGCAACAAAAACTGGAGACAAAGTCTCTTTTACTTCTAAGTTGAGAAAAAATGTAGTGCAACCAAGAAAATTGGAACAAAATAATGATTTTGCAATAGTGCTGATGAACAAAGATATGGTGAGGCCAAAAGTTGCCTTGGTGAACCACGAAGAAGAAGGCACAAAAAAAGAAGGGAGAAACTTAAATAGATTGAAAAGCAAACCAAACAAATCTTAAATGGTGTTGATTTGGCAAGAGTGCCAAAGAAAATATAACCAACACTAATGCGATTTAGATGGCAAAAATGATGTAAGTTGAAATCATGACATCGTGACAAATAATAAGAAAAATCAAAACATTGATCTATGAAAAAATGTTGTGATTGAGATTTGGAGTTTTCTTATGTAAAATTGGAAAAATAAACATGGAAACAGAAGATGAACGATCTAAAGAGAGAAAAGATTGAATGAATAAACGAAAAAAAGGAAAATGAAGGTGCAACAGTGAATCTCTTATGGTGGGTGGGATGACTATGATACCATGATAGGAAACATGATTTCAGAGGAAGAAAATGAGAGAAAAATTGCTCAATGTAAAAGTATATTAAAATCGGTGAAGTTGATATTATAATGAGGATAAAAAGAGCTTTTATATAGCCAAAATATAAGAAAAAATTTTCTATCTCTAATAGCATTTGTTTAATGAAATATCCAAAGTTTCCATTTCTTCTTCTTCTTCTTTGAAAATTCTAAAGCAAATTAAACTAAATAAAGGTCAAAGATAACAATGATATTGACAATGTATTTATGGTAGAAATTTGTTTAGGTAATCGAAATGTAATTTATCATTATTTCCACACTTAATTTTTATCAATTACAAAAAATTTATTTTATTTAGTGTTCTCTCTTTGTTTTTGTGCAAGAACTCCTTGGATCTTATCAATGGCTTCTCAAAGTTATTGTGGCGGTTCTTTCTAGACTCATTGGAGAGCTTCTCCATGATGTCATCCACCTGATTCTTGGTCTAATTCCATACTCCATTGCTTAATTCCTTTGGACCTAATTCATGCCACTCTTGTTTCAAATCTTGAGTAAGAGTTTGAGTTTTTGAAGATTGAGTTTCATTGCAAGGTAGATTGAAGAAATTAATGTCTAAGGAGTTTAGACATACATCAAATATAAAATAATCACAATAAGGAAAGGGATCACACCTAGTCTAAAATGCCAAGCCCTACGAATCATCTGTAGCACACCAAATTTATTAAAAATATAAAAGAGAAAGAACACAATCATAGGAGGACTAGGCCAAAATACATGACAAAAAATTCAAACAAATAAGAGTATTCCTAGTACCGAAGAAGTTCTCACTAATTCTAAATATAATAAATATTTTTTTATCATTAGAACTTAAAAAATGATTTTAAAAAACTAAATTTATTCTCCCTTTACATGATTGTAATATTGTATCTTTTATTTAATTTATATAAATTTTGTTTTGGCAATATGTGATCGGTTATTATGAAAATTTTAGTTATTGGTTAAAATAGATATATTAATTTTTAAATTATAATTTATTAAAATTTTATGTTTGTCTCCTAAGAGAAAATGTGTTAACTCTATTTCTATCATTTATCTTCAACAAAATATCATAATTTTATATTAAATGTTACTTTTTTTATTAATATACTAATTTTCAATTTTATTTATTTTATAATTTGAGTATTAGCTTGTGTTTCTTATCTTTTTTATTTTATTTAAAAAAAAGTAAATACTTTATGAAAGAAATTTAACTCAATTGGTTAAATAATGTGTGTTAGTTATTGCAAATTATACCTAAATCCAATTGCTATGGATAAGTAAAACAAATACTTTTAAGTCTTTTTTTCTAAATCCATTTCATGTTAATATGTCCATTGAGCCGAAAATTATTAAACATATATAGATTTATCTAACACATAAAGAAAAATTAACAACCAACAAAATTATACTTTTTAATCACATGTCATACTTTAATTTGGATAAAAAAGATATATAAAGTAAGACAATAATTTTAGAGGGGTAAATAGTTAATTCAGTCCTTGAATTTGTGATGTGCTAACACTTTAGTCCTTAAAAGATGAAAAAATAAAATTCTATCCCTGTATTTGCGTAAAGTGTGACATTTTAGTCAAAACATTAAATATATATGTCAAAGCAAATGGAATGTCCTATGTGGCATCTATAGACAGATCTGTCAGCAAAAAAATTTCTACTGTCTTGCTGACTCTGATGATGAGTAGGGTGGACTAATTTGTTAATAAAATTTCAATGGACTAATTTGTTTGTGGAGAGAAATGTCACAGGGAAGATTGAATTTTTACTAGTTTTCTTTTTTCTTTTCTTTTCATGCCTCTTTTTTTTTCACAATTACCCTTTATTTTATCTTTCTCCTTCCTTGCACTCATATGCAACAAAACTCTTGAGAAACCCTCAGCTTCTACACTAGCGATGACGACTTTAGCCTCGCTAACATTGTCAAATCCTTCAAGTTCGGCAACACTTCCAACACATCAACCACATCCTATTGGTCACGCCACCACAACAACTTCATAGCATGTTCTCATAATAGAGAAATAATAAACAAAACACACACACACACACACACACATACAATCCCTCCTTTTCCCACATTTTCGTTGTCTGCAAGGCCCTTGATGACGATTTGTTGGCGCAATTTTTTTTTATAAAATTGGAGTAAAATTAAAAATCTATTTTTCTACTTTGAGTAGATTGAAGGGAGAAAGAGGAAAGGACTTCAATCCATGTTCTAGCATGAGAGTGGCTCTGTTTGAGGGGTAACTAACTAGGGAAAAAATGGAAAATAAAAGTGTCACCATCATTCAGATCCATGATCGAGTATAACAACGTCGTGTTGTTGCGCATAATCAAAGTTGCAATAATGACAAACCTTCGATCGCAAGAGCATCCATGGATCTCGAATGTAGTTCCTTTGTTAGTGGTTCTTCTAATAACACTTCACGTCTTCACCTTGGTAACCCTAACCCCAATTTCTATTCTTCTTCAATTTTTTCTCTCACCTTAACAAACTTAACCTAAATTATTTTCTTTCTCTCTACTTTAGGTGTATTGGATTTACAGATTTACCATTGACAATAAGTCACAATAGCAACAACAACAACAAAGAAAGACTCACTGACCGACTACAACAACAACATTCTCATTCAATGACATTTTCTACAAAGAAGAATGAGGTTTCGTTTAATGTTAAAATTTGAGTGTTATTGATATGGTTGTTGTTTGCTTCTATGGGCTAGTGTGCCAAAATTGAATAAGGTGTGTGCAATATGGTCAAGCTACAATGCAATTTAGTTCATCTTATGTTAGTTATATTGTATGCTTAGAGGAAAAAGGATTTAGAAATTAAGTAATTCAAGTTAAGGGCGCAGGGGCATGCTCATGGTATTTAAGGATTTAAAACTACAATAGAAAAAAATATGACTTGGTTGATGTGCTGGAAGTGTTGCTGGTCTTGAAGGATTTTATGTTGTTGCTGAGGCTAAAGTCGTCATCGCTAGTGTAGAAGCTAAGGGTCTCTCGAGATTTTCAGTGCAAATGAGTGCAAGGAAGGAGAGAGATAAAATAAAGGATAATTGTGGAAAGAGAGGCAAAATAAAAAGTAATGAAAATTCAATATTTCTTGTGGCATTTCTCCTCATTGATAAATTAGTCCATCAAAATTTTACTGACAAATCAGTCCATCTTACTCATCATCAGAGTCAATAACATAATAGACAAATTTTCGCTAATAAATCCATCCACAAATGCCACATATGACATTCTATTTGCTTTGATGGAGACATTTAATGTTTAGACTAAATTGTCAAACTTTTGGCAAATCCAGTAACAAAAATTTATTTTTTCATCTTTCAAGGACTAAAGTGTCAATACATTACAAATTCAGGGACTCAATTGACTATTTACTCTTTAGAGTTTAATGGTCATGCATTAACAATGTAAATATATTTTTACATTGTTATCCACTCACAAATTACCATTGTTATGACTTTTAAAGTAGTTATCATAAAATGCAACAAAATTATCATTAAACATGGTGAATTTTAAATGGATGACGATGTAAAACTACTATACATTATTAGTGCATAACTCTTTTTTTTTCATAATTTTAATTCATTTATAAAAATAATTTAAAAATTGTTACATAACTATATAGATTTAATTGAATTTTTTTTATTTTTTTTAACCATGGACCTTGGCCATTGCACTTCTGGTTGAGGTCGAGGGTTGACATGCTTTTAGGCCTAACTAGACTTCAAATAAATTAAGTTAAAGCCTTTAAAATTAGTCTATAATAATTAACATGTTAGACTCAAGTTTAATAATTTTGAACCTAGGTAGAGTCAAGCATACCAAAGTTTAGCCTCTTATTTCCATATCTAAATAAAATTAATTTTAACATAATTATAATTATATCTAACAATTCAAAATTAATTAATTTTTTATATTTAAATTAGAATACACAAGTTGGAGAGTAACACTCTCATATATTTTTAATATTATTTTTCTTTTCTTTAAAGATATATTTCACACACAATTCTTCGCCTATAAAGGAAAAAAATTCCTTTAATTATCTAAAATTACCATCTTTTATTTTTGTATTTATTTTTTTAGCTATTTATCTCTTCCAATACCTCCTCTTATCACTATATTTAGATTAAATCTTAGTAGTTAAAAAAAAACATGAATGATTAATTATATTTTTATATCTAAATTTTAATTATTTATTGTAAATCCAAAATATAGATTACATATTTAAAATACTTGTTTGCTATAAATTATATAAAAATACTTTTAGTGACCCTTAAATATTTAAATACTAATAAAAAATATTTTTAAGTGCCTCTAGCAAAATCAATCGGACATTGACTTTACCTCTTCTCTCTTTCCCTCCATCTAATTCAAACACGAGGGAATATTCAATTTTAAAATAGGGTATACTTTATTTTATATTTTAAATTTCTGGGTATATTTTTTTTTAAGTCATGGGTTATGTGTGTATTGTTGCGTTTCTTATCCCTATAAGACAAAAAATAATAAAAAATCATACAAATAATACAAGTGTAAGATTATTTACATAAATAATACAAAATACTATTTGGGATAAGAAATCAGTTTTCCATATTCCGATTTCTCAAAAATACAGCTTAAAAAAATTTGTTTTTCATTGTTGGGAAATTGGTGGCACATGATTTGATTTCTCAACATGTCTTTTTTTTCATTTCATCTTATAATATTATATATTTCTTTTGGTTTTTGTTTTTTTAATGGTATATTTGTTTATTTATTTTATTTTTAAAATATTTTATTTTGCTTTTTTTAGAAAGTTTTTAATTGTGCTATTTATTTTTTTATTTTGTTCTATATATATTTTTTATTTTTTCTTGGGTGAATTTTCATTACCATATTTTTTATAAAATTATTTCAATCTTCCTATAAAAAAATAAGAATTTATTTGTTGTTAATAAAAATTATATTTAACCCTCAACTTTGATTCAATTAAAAAGGAGATTAAGTTAATATGAAATAGAATAAAATTACAAACAATACAATATAATATTTAAATTAATGTTGTTTTGACTAAAAATTAAAATTATAAATAATTCTACATAAGATTAAAATTATTGTTGTTGGTTGGAGCTTGTATTTCTAATACGATGAGAACATTTTTTTTTGAATAACTTGGATTGAAACACATGAAACATCTTTTTGACTTATCCAATTCTCTCATATTCATTTTGATGTTTATACTAGAAGATCTTGGACAACATTTATAATTTTTTAACATGTCTAAGTTTGGACAAATTAGTAATTCGTGATACCTTCATAATTTTTTTGTTTTTTGCATTTTCAAACATAATTTTGAAAACATTATTATATCTATTCAATATTTAAAACTTTTACAATCGAATTCATCAAAGTGAAATTTATGAGACCACAATATTATTTGATCGATAAAACATTATATACAGACAAAAAAGTGCAAAAACTCACATCCATAAATTTTTTTAAAGCAATTAAGTAATTCCTAGAACTAAATTTTTAAAATTAAATCATAAAATTGGAAATCAAAAGGAAATAAAAAATTCCAAAAAAGAAAATAAATGTTTTAAAAAATAAATAAATATACGATTGGAAAACAAAAAGAAATAAAAAAGAAAAAAGGAAATATTATTAAAATGAAATGAAAAAAAAGTTAAAAATCATATTGAGAAATAGGTGCATGGCCATCGATTTCCCATCATTGAGAAACAACTTTTTTTTAAGTTTTGTTTTGTGAAAACAGGGTGTGATAAAATGGGTTTCTCATCTCAACGATATTTTGTATCATTTGGGTAAATAATTTAATACTTGTATTAATTGAATAATTTTTTTTTAATTTATTGTATTTTGGGGTAAAAAACTCGTATTCGGTTAGGTGTATACCTTTTTTTTAATTGAAAACATGCTGGCGGGTTATGTAAATACTTTTTTTTAAGTCATGGGTCATGTGTCCAGTATAGAAAACTTGTTTAGCATTTATGCAAAGACAAAAATTATGAGATTTTTGCAATATTGGTTACATTTGGTTAAAATATATCTTTAAAGATATTTTGGTAATTATAATATATATTTATAAAAAACAACTTAATAAAATACATATTTTAATTATTTCCAAAAGTATAAAAAAATATTTTAAACTAATTTTAATAATTAATCAAATATTTTTTTTAATGATACTCAAAAATAACATTTTTATTCCCATGTCATAATCTCAAGAAAAAATATTCTTAGTACTAAAAAAATTATTCATAAAACAAACGTCCTCTTAGTTATTTAAAAATATATACCAACAATCTCTTAATTTTTTTTTGAGAAATATTACATCAAACTTTCCTTAAGGAAAATTAGTGTAAATATTAAAAAATCATGAAAGATTTATGTAATTTCAAAAATAAAATCTCACTAAAAAATTGGTGTAATTTACTCTTTTCTAAATTATAATAAAACAATCTAAGAGAGTAAAATTCAGTTTCTGATATAATTTAATTACTTTAATAAAATGTGTGAATATTATAAAATGATAGCACGCTAGATTTTTATAAATAAAAAAAACTATAGTAGGACAAAACCGTAATTTGGCATTTAGAAGTGGAAAAAAAGGAACAAAACACAAGGGCGTTTTGGTCACGCGGTTGAAACTGAGACAAAGGCTAAAACAGAAAAGAACGGCCTACAAGTACAACAAATATCGAGTGTCTGTTTCGGAAGACGCGAAATGCCGAAGATCTCATCACCACCACCACCCCGCAATAAAGTTACATCAAACCACAACAACTTCTTCACATCTCACACAACACTGTCTCTCTCTCTTCTCTTTCTCTGCGTTTCTCTGCAAAACCAGAACAAGCTCTGGAGAAACCGCCACAAAAAAAAGAAAAGAAAACGCAAACCTTACCCAAAACCGTAACCCCATTATGCCATGCTTCACACCACACCCCTCTCTTCTGTTCCTTCTTCTCACCCTTCTCTCTATTTCCTTCTTCTCTCTTTCCACCGTTGCAAGAACCTCTTCTTTCCATTCCTTACGTATTTCAGGTCCTTTTTTTTTTCTTTCACTTTTCATGACCCATTTGCAAAGTTTTGATTTTTATGAAATGGGTGTGTTTTGCTTGCGTTTTTGTTATCCGGGTTTTTTTTTCAGATGGAGTGGAGGATGGTGGTGAGGGAGAGTACTACCACGAGGTGCTACCATGGAAAACGAGGAGATCCATGGCTGAAGAAGAGGCCACGAGCAACACGTCTCTGATATTGGCTCAGAGAAGAACCACAAGGAAGGACCCTTTGGATAACTTCAACCATTACACCGGTGGCTGGAACATCAGCAATCGCCACTACATTGCTGTCAGTTCCTACCTAACCTGCTATAACCACTCTTCACTGTTTTCTTCTTCTTTTTCCTTTTTTTTTTTAATAAAAATCAAACTTCTGACGTGAAACTAGTCATTTGTTGGTTTCATTTGGTTTTAGATAAATAAATTTCTCTTTTAAAGTGAAAAAAAAAATAAGAAGATAAAATAAATTGAGTTTCTTTTCTTTTCTTTTTTTTCTATGGTAAAATTAGTTTATTAAGAAGCTGGAGGGAAGCATTTTCTATAAAAACTTGTATAAATTGATTTTGGCTTAAGGAAGAAACTCAATTTGTTTTACTTTTCTTATTATCTTCTCTTTGTTTTTTAAATCTCATGATTTCTTCTGTGTTTTGATGTCTTGCCTAGTTGGAACTATTAATAATGTTTGGCTAACTTGTTTTTGTTGGCTTTTTGGTGCAGTCAGTTGTTTTCACTGCGGTTCCCTTCTTTGTTGTTGCTGCGGTCTGGTTTGTGATTTTTGGGCTCAGTTTATCATTCATATGCTTGTGTTACTGCTGTTGTCCAAGAGAGCCTTATGGCTATTCACGTTTGGCCTATGCTTTGTCCTTAATCTTCCTCATTCTCTTCACCCTTGCAGCAATGTATCTCTCTTTCTCTATCTGTGTCTTCTATTGTGTTATGTTTGGTTTTTAAGGTAATCTAATTGTGTTTGTTTGATTATGTTAGAGTTGGATGTGTTCTTCTTTACACTGCTCAGGGGAAGTTTCATGGGAGCACCGCAAACACGCTGAAATTTGTGGTGAGTCAGGCTGAATTCACCGCTGAAAACCTCAGGAACGTGTCAGATTATCTTGATGCAGCTCAGAAGATCGGAGTCGAAGCGGTTTTTTTACCGGCTGATGTTCAGAAGAACATCGACGAAGTTCAGATGAAGATTAATTCTTCTGCTGCAGAGCTTTCCAGCAAGACTAAAGAAAATTCAGAGACAATTAAAGATGTCATTGATGCAATGTGAGTACACTATGAAATTTTGATTTTGGTTTGAGGTTTTGAAACATCTCTTTTGCTGACAATTATCTGTTGTGTTTGTGTGCTGTAGGAGACTGGCTCTGGTTATTCTTGCTGCTGTTATGCTCGTTCTTGCATTTCTTGGATTCTGTATGTTTGTTTTTCTTTTTTAATTCTTGTTTTGGTTTTGATTTTCTTGTTCTATGTTAAAGTTTTTTGTTATTGTCTCATTTGCTTATGATTTGTGGTCAAAACTCTCTGCAGTATTTTCAATATTTGGGTTGCAAGGTCTTGTATACTTGTAAGTTAAATTAATTGAGCTTTTTCTATATCTTCATTACTTCTGGTATTTTTAATTCCTGATAGGTTTGTCCTGTTAAATCTCCAGTCAGTAAATATTTTCCCTTCTATGGCTGCAGTTTGGTCATTGTCGGGTGGATTCTTGTTGCTGGCACATTTATACTTTGTGGTGTATTTCTCTTTCTTCACAAGTAAGTTCCTTGTTTCTTGTTGCATTTATTTTGATTTTTCATTTTTATGTTTCACCTTATTGCTGCTGTGGTTGCTCTGTTTGTCTTGTCCTTTTATTAGTCACTTTGTATTTCACCTTGGTTCAAATTTGGGATCTCTTGTTTCAATGTTTTAAGAAAGCAGGTATTCATGATTTTTAAATAAATATTGTGCTTGAATGGAACAAAATTAATTATTTACGATGACTGCATGCTTTGCTTTGATCTCTTGTTTCAATGTTTTAAGAAAGCAGGTATTCATGATTTTTAAATAAATATTGTGCTTGAATGGAACAAAATTAATTATTTACGATGACTGCATGCTTTG
>CM023949.1:12081248-12129792 GCA_013407115.1 Glycine latifolia | reverse complement strand
ATTGTGATAGTTGAAATGTCAAGGGTCGTTTAAAATTTTCAAAATATTTGTGAGACAAGGTGGGACTTTAGGTAGTACATTGTCACGTGTTTTTGGAACTATCTGCTGGCTTTTGATTATTGTTATATTTGTGGCATGCTACCTTTTCTGATTGAGAGGGTGAATAGTTAAAATTTGAGGAATGGGCTTTTGTTACTTATATAATCACCAGTTCATTGCGTCATTTGTTTTAAATTTTTTCTTCTGTGCTTATTTGGCAGAATAATATGTCAACATATAAATTAGAAAACTGGATTTATGATATGTTTTGGCTCTGATAAAATTATTGGTGAATGGCATTGGAGGAAAATGAAAAGCAAAGCAATTTTTCAAGTCAGATGTTTTCCTGTGTATTATCGTATATTGGATTGGCTTATTTTGTAGATGCAAGGTTTGAGTCTTGGCAATTGAAGCTGTATTTTTCAATTGTAATGATACATCAAAATCTTCCTACATGAGAACTGGAAAAAAAAAGAAACTAGATAATATTCAAATGCTTTTGGTAATTAGTTTAATACTTTGAAGCTCTTTAATTTATGAAATTTTCAAGGTATGAGGACTCTCATTTTAATCACCTGTGTCTATATCATTTGATGAAGTCCATTGCTGTTATAATAACCTGTTCCTATATCGTTTGACGAAGTCCGTTGCTGCTATAATCATTTGTATTGCATATTATAACATAAAACTTGTTTGTATGCATATTTGCACCAGTGTCGTTGCAGATACATGTGTTGCCATGGATGAGTGGGTGCAGAACCCTACTGCACATACAGCCTTAGATGAAATTCTTCCGTGTGTGGATAATGCAACTGCGCAGGAAACCTTGATTCGAACCAGGGATGTGACACACCAACTTGCTAACTTACTTGGCAACATTGTTTCCAATGTCACAAATAGAAATCTCCCACCTGCTGCTGGGCCCTTATATTACAATCAATCAGGCCCCTTGATGCCTCCTCTGTGCAATCCATTTAACAATGATCTCACAAATCGGTCATGTGCAGATGGGGAAGTTTCATTGGACAAAGCCGCAGAGGTAAGGGACTATTTAAGATTTTTAAAAGTGAATCTATATCAAACAAAAGCCTAGCTAGACACTTTCTTGATGAGTCCTCCTTTGTCACTTTTTCGTTTTGTTTTTTCCTAGCCTAAAACTTGTTCAGATAATTTTGTTGTGAGTTTGTTTTACTAGTTTTTATAACACTTTTACCATATTTACAAAACAATAAAAATAGGTTTTAGGATTTGGGAGGTGAGTTTTAAAAAAAGAACTGATGGCCTCACTCTCCATGCGACCCTCTCTCTTGCCACCGTTCTTCGCCGGTCACTGCTCGCTGGTCATCGCCACCTCTGATGACCAACAACACCTTCACCTCCCCCATTCCCACCTTTGATTGTTCCACCCATACCATACCAAACGACATAGTCTTGCTTCATAATTGCAGATCCGTCTCCCTCATAGATCTGTCACCTTCCCAGACCTGTTGTTGTCGCAGCTCCGCCTTCGTTGTGGCTCCGCCTTTACGGCTTTGTTGCTTCATAATTGCAGATCTGTCTCCCTCATAGATCCGTCACCTTCCCAAACTTGTTGTTGTTGCAGCTCCGCCTTTATGGCTTTGTCTTCGTTGCAGATCTGCGGCTTTTGTGGATCCGCCGCTGTCTTGATTCACTTTGTTCTTCTCCAAACTCTTACCCAAGCGATCTCTTATCCTTTTCTCCAAATCTGATTCTATTTTATTCTTCCTTTTTAATTTGGTTTTGGATTTTTTTTCTAGGCATAGATTAAAATATTTTTGATGTTCTAGATTTGTTTTTTTTTGTTTGTTTTTTATTATCGGGAACAACAATTTATGATACCATGTTTTGTAAAGGATTCACAAGCTTTAGTGAAGATAATTTTTCATATTTCCATATTCGATTGCCATGCGGGTATCGTGGCTCTTGGAGAAGAAGAAAAGAAAGAGAAAAATGGTGCCGTTGTCGAGAATCGCTTTCGGTTACGACACAGGCAGAGAGAGAGACAGTGAAAATTGGTGTGGACTTATTTTATCTAATTTATAACTAAAACTCAAACTCAACACTTAAAACTAAAACTGGGTTTAGTTTTTAATAATTTCAAAACTGGAAACAGAAAACCACCCCGAAAGGGCCTTACCTATAGGTTCAAAGAAAGGTTTAGCTCCTTGAAAGTAAGCCTTCACTTGAGATGAGAATGTAAGGAATCTCAGTCAACATCAATAGCACCAGCACCTTTAACTTAAGTTAATGGGGTCGGTGGTAGATGAACCCAATGATAAATCGAAAATAAGACAAAAGAGAGAAAAAAAAAGCTAAAATAAAAGAAGGGAGAAAAGAAGAGGAAAAAAACTAAAAACAAGGGCACGACTGGAACATAGAACTACTAATGAGTTTAATCTTCCACCAAGCTTATAGTTTTTCTCCACTCCGTCCTAAGACATACTGTCCGCTAATCTATATTCCACTCCATTAGGTCTTGTTTCACAACCTTTTTCCAGGTAAGTTTCGGTCGATCTCTATCTCTCTTTGTGTCGAGCTCTTGGTAATAAATTCTTGTTCTTACTGGAGCATCTAGTGGTCGTCTCATAGCGTGTCAAAACCATCTCAATCTATGCTCCCTCATCTTTTCACATACCGGTATCATTGATATCTTTCGTTGAATATCCTCATTTCTTATCTTATCCATCTTCGTATATCCACACATCCACCTTAACATCCTCATTTCTGCTATCCTTATTTATGCTCATGTTGTCTCTGTGCTGTCCAGCACTCTGCTCCATATAGCATTGCCGATCTTATAGTTGTTCTATAGAATTTTCCTCTTAGCTTAAGGGGAATTTTGCGGTCATACAAAAATCTCAATGCACACTGCCAGATCCACCCTGCTCTAATTTTATGATTTACATCTTCATCATTTTCATTACCTTTTCGCAACATTGATCCCAAATATCTAAAAACATCTTTCTTGGGTATCTCTTGATCAAGTAGATGCACTCTGTCTTGATCACCATCTTTTACCCGTGAAAACTCACATTTCATATACTCCGTCTTGCTCTTGCTTATCGTGAATCCTTTAGACTTCAAAGTGTTTCTCCACAATTCCAATTTCCTATTAACACCATCTTTGGTCTCATCAATAAGCATGATATCATCTGCAAAAAACATATACTACGGCACTTCCTCTTGAATATCTTTCATTAGTTCATCCATCACTAAGGCAAAGAGATAAGAACTAAGAACTAAACCTTGGTGGATACCTACCGTGATAGAGAAATACCTTGATGTTCCATTATAAGCTTTCATACATGTGGTAGCCCCATCATACATATCCTTGATAGGATTAACATACTTTAATGCTACATTTTTCTTCTCAAGAGTTTACCATAAGACTTCTCTTAAGACTATCATATGCTTTCTCAAGATCTATGAACACCATATGTAAGTCTTTCTTCTTTTCCTTATACCTTTCTATTAATTGTATCATCAAGAAAATAGCTTCCATGGTACATCTTTCTAGCATAAATCTAAATTGATTTATGGACACCTTGGTCTCTCTCCTTAAGCGATGTTCGATAACTCTTTCCCACAACTTCATAGTATGGCTCATAAGCTTGATGCCTCTATAGTTTGAACAATTTTGAATATCTTCCTTGTTTTTGTAAATAGATACAATCATACTTTTCCTTCAAGCATCAGACATCTTATTTGTTTGAAGAGTTTCATTAAAAAGATTGGTCAACCATTTTATTGCCACATCTCCCAAGCTCCTCCACACTTCAATAGAAACGTCATCAGGTCTCAAAACTTTATTATTTTTCATCCTCTTTAAAGCTTTCTTAACTTCATGTGTATTAATTTTGTGCACAAATCTTCTATTCAGATCATCAAAAACTTCCTCCAAATCCATCTCACTCTTGTCGCCATTCCCATTAAAAAGTTTGTTAAAGTAGTTTAGCTATCTTTCATTCATATCTTTATCCCTTATAAAAAATTTTTGATTTTCATCTTTGATATTCAATATTTGCATTGATAAAAAAAACTAATCATGGATTTGTCATTAATATACTCTCCTAGTTTTTGCATTAATAATTGATGTCTCACTTTTGTCTGTAAGTGAAATACTCATTTTAGAGGAGCTATGGAAGACGTGTAAAGGGTGTGATTGTAATACCTACCAAAAATGCAAAATTATGTTCAAACGTGCACACATAGTAAAAAAAAAACCATTAAATCAAATGTAGTGTTTAGTTAAACTCAAATGCAAAAGATCACACAACTCATTAGCAAGCAAAATACTAGAGGTCAACTAATATAGTTGATTTTTCCACCATTCACATTGGCACACCCTAGTTGCTGATGTCAAACCCACCACCTTACAATCTATCTTGAACGATCACTCCACTTTTTGAGGCCCTTGAGCAGATCAAGAGGGAATAAATTGAAAGGATTAAAGGCAAAAGACAAATTAGGTTCAGTAGTAGTCTTAAAAATTGGATTCCCCCCCACCCCCCCTCCCCCCAAAAAAAAAAACACAATAGGTAGGTTTCTCATCATGTCTAAAAGCTTAATGAATCCATGTGATCTCACAGATCATGTTTTTGGGCATGGTTCATTGTCAGGGTGTCGTAAAACTCATGATCCTACGAATATAATCATGATTTTGAGTTTTTGACTAACTTGAACCAAACTGCATATTCCTGGTATAAAATGTGTTAACATTCAGATTTTGTTTTGAGCAGGTGTGGAAGAATTATACTTGTGAGGTTTCTTCGTCAGGCGTTTGCAAGACACCCGGTCGGATGACTCCAACCGTTTACGGCCAAATGGAAGCTGCAGTGAATGTAAGCTATGGCTTATATCATTATGGTCCATTCTTGGTTGGTCTACAAGACTGCACTTTCGTGCGGAAAACATTCACAGACATCAGCAACGATCACTGCCCCGGTCTGCAGAGAAACAGTCAATTGATTTATATTGGGTTGGTTTTGGTATCAGCTGCTGTAATGTTGTCTTTGATCTTTTGGGTCATCTATGCAAGAGAACGGCGGCACCGCGTTTATACTAAACAGTTCATTGAAGGCTAAATGTGTTGGGACTTAAACTACATTAGGTACATTATGGTTGTCATGTACATTTGAGTTATAGATTGTATTCCAGAGTTGGGTCTCTTTTATGTGATGTAGATTTATTCATCCTACAAAATACCTATATGGAGCAAAAAGTATTCAACTATTCAAGGAACTACTCAATTTGGTATTCAAGTATTCACGTATTACCTGTGAGCAGAGATGTTTTCAAGTATTCAAGGAAAAAACAGTTTATATGGTGCAAAAGTATTTTGGTGTGTTTTGATATCAATTTTTGTTTATATTTTTTAATTTAAAACACAGATTGAGATTGATTGATTCGAGCCGACTTGGGGGGTTAAAAGGTTTTCATTCTAATTTGTCCAGTGCAATGCAACTACTCAATTTGTGGAGTAATGTAGGTGTATTTGGATGAAAAGATTGAGGTATTTATTACAAGTTGTGAATTTGACATAATTTTTTTTATTGAATAAGTATGAGTTTGTTTTAAAAGTTTATTGTAGCAAGTTGTTACTTCTGTACGGTTAAGTAAATTTTGTAAACTCCTTGAAATTCATGGAATATCAATAATCAGGCTTTTGATTTATCAATGACATTGAGATAAGGGTGTTGAAAAGGGCTCTGTGTGTTAAGTTTTGTATGTAGTGCATGTTTGAGAAAGTGGAAAGAAATAAAATTTAAAATTTTGAATTAAAATAGAATAAGAGTGATAGTTTTACAGGAATTTTATTGTATTTTCTTTTCCATCCTCTGTTGCATATCAAACGGACCAGTTCTGTACCTGCCAATGCTCACATGAAATTGAATGATGAATGCTGTAACATCAAAGGAAAGAATGGCAACCCTTACTAATTGCATATTCGTTTTTGTTAAATATATTCTAATAATTCTTATACTTATGTTTTTATTCACTGTTTGAGAAATTAAATCATAGAAATATGTAAACTTCTTAGTACTTGTTTTCTATTTCTATGAATGAATAAAATATAAAAATATTTTAAAAATTACTTTCTGAAAATTAACTTTTTATATTTTATTTTTATACATAAAACTTGATCGATTTTTTTTACTTAAATTTTGGAAATCCATTTTTCTTTACATTCCAGACTTTTCAAAACTATTATTTTTTAAAGGCATTTTAATACTAACTTTCTAACATCAATATCTCAATAAAGGGTTTAAGCTTTAAATTAAGAAAAATTAGATATACACGTATGAGGTGCGGTTACTTAATATCTTAAAAGAAAAAAAAGATTTATACTATTATAATTTATAAAATATTTTTATTAAGATGATTTTTTACATAATTGAGTATTAAGCTCATAATTATGAAGGTGTGAATATTTAAGTATTCAATGATAAACAGAAGAAATATATTATAAAATTTATTAAATAATAACAGTTGAAGTTTGAGTCTTGAATAACAATAAAAGACATTGATGAATAATAAAAGAAAGATGAATTTTGAAACTTATTTATGAATCATACATGAATGAATATGAAGTAGAGAAATGAGAAATTGAAGATAGAGGTGACATTTCCAGCAAGATGCACATTATCAATTAAAGAGAATAGTAGAGAAGTTGACTTTGTCAACTATAATCAACTTACGGCATTTTAAGAATTTGTGTCTCGGCTTATTAATAATAATAATAATAATAATAATAATAATAATAATAACTAGTCAGATTTTCCGTGTTTTTGTAATAATAATTGAATATGTAACATAATACATTATTATTAAGTGAAATTTAAATATGAACACTATTACAACATTATATTCTATAAAAGAGTACAAAAGAAAACAAGTTGTGTATGTAATAATAATTGAATATGTAATATATAATACATTATTATTAAGTGAAGTTTAAATATGAACACAATTACAACATTATATTCTACAAAAGAGTACAAAAGAAAACAAGTTGTGTATATACATACACAAATTGTCCACAACAACCCAAACTTTTCTTTTTCTAACTACTATTATTATCAAGTCTATCGAAAAATACCCTCCAAAATACATAAAATGTTAGACACATTTTTCTAACTTTACGCATGGACTATACCCAGTGGCGGATCCACATTTGAATAAGGGGCTGAACTTGAACCTCCTCAGTTTTAAAAACACATAAATTAAATATCTTAAATGTATATATTTTGCTCTTCTTCTTTTATATATTTGAATCATTGTCCTTAATTTTTTTACTATGATAATAATTTTTAATTTTCTTTATCACATTTGCCTAATAAAATAGAATAATATTTTTTTGGTATATAAAATAGAATAACAATTTTATCAATAAGATATAAGTATCAATATTTACCACAATCAATGTTGTTTTTATTATTCATTTTAAATTATATTTTTTAGACACTTGTCCTATGCATTACTAACTGGAGAGTTGAATGGTTAGGGGTTTCCAATGACAATAAATTAATAATGACTTCAAATTTATAAGTATCATTATCAAATAATTATGCACAGTTTTAAAGGTTTGCAAAAGAAGATAGAAAACCAAATGCTTTTATGACTGCGTGAGTGAACTTGAAGCTTATCTAGGTGCAGAATAATAAATGCATTAAATACTGGAAGAAAAATGGAATTGGGTGGGTAAAATTTACTTGTAGAATTTAGAACTTTTATACATTTCAAATGTATGTCATTCTACAACACTTTCTACTCCATGTCACCAGTTTAGGTTGTTTTTAATCTTAAATGTAGTGCATATCGTTGTTTTTTATGTATGAAGTATGAAACTATAAGTTTGAGCTGTTATAATCTTCAGTGTAAAACATGTTATATATAAATATAAATGATTATGGATAAAAGATAAATTGAAATGACTTGTCATCGATTATTCTTTTAAATCTGATACAAATAATATAAACAATTGATTTATTTCATTTGAATTGATATGGCTTAAAATTTCGACAACTAATTATAGCAAATTTAAATCTCTAACAATTGAGAATCAAATGAAATATTGAAAATTGTAAATGGATATTTGATACTAAACAATAGTTGTGCTGCAACTGTAGGGGAGAACTTGTTAGACAATATCTAATTCAACCTCAAGTATGGCACACTACTACAAAAACTACATTTTACGACAGCCAATTAAAGTCGGTTGTCATGGAATCGTCTTAGAAGAGAGTGCGGTGGCAGTTTCGTAATTAAAGTCAACATTTCAAAGACGGTCATAGCAAAACTGTCTTAGAAGGTTGAAAATGACGACAGTTTTGTTTTAACCGTTTTCGTTTTGGTGTATTCAAAGACGTTTCGGATATGACCGTCTTTGAAATGTTAGAAAAAAAAACTAGAATGACGCCGTTTTTGTGTAAAATCATGGTTGTCTCCAATTTCGTTCCACAAAATTGTGACCACTTCTTGTGCCCTAGTACAGTCCTCCCCTTAAAGGTGCTCTCCCTCTCCCACTGTCTGTCACCTAACTTGTCTCCGTCAACCGCACCCTCTCACTCCCTACCCACAGTTCTGGCGTCGTGGCCTCTCTCCTCAAGCGGCCTCGCCTCGTCCACGACCACGACAACAACCACATCCTCATGGTCGATGGGAAGCTCGCACTCTGGGACCGCCGCGCCGTCGAGGGGCACCAGTGGAGGTGGATCGATAACCTGTCCTGGAACGGCAACAGTCGCTACTGGGGGTTCATGTTCAAAGGGAGGCTTAATGATGTCCCCTGAGGATTTAGGGTTTCTGGCTGGGAATTGGTAATGATTTACTGGTTGATTTGTGGTTAGAATGACTTAATAATAGAAATAAAAGATCAGGCTTTCTATCACCCTTTCCAAATTCAGAAAATTTAACGCTTGCTATATTTTATTTTAGAAATTTTAATGATTATCTTGGATTCTTGATTTCATTTGTGGAAGTTTTAATATCTAGTATTCCCATAGCTTGACACCACCTTTTAACTCCGCGAGGGTATTATTTATTTTACCAAAATTAGGATATAAACACTTTGACAGCTTTGCTAGAATGACTTTAAAAAGAAGTTATGTGCAGTCACAACACACCCAATTGCTTTTGAATTTTTGATTTTGAAGAGTCATTCATAAAACAAGGGTTTGTTTGATATTTTCATATGACATAAACTTTCTTTAGCTTCTAACCTTGGGAGGATGTGTCATCCTAGCCTTGTTGTCCTTTCAGAAAATTTTGGTGTTATAAACTTCCTTTCTTTCTTCTTTCTTTCTCTGACTATTGAATTTCTTCCATTTGGCTTGTTGCTTCATGCTTGCAGATGCTGGTTTATGAATTTATGTCTAATGGCACATTGAGGGATCATCTTTCTGGTATACATTATGTTCTTATTTTCCAATCTTCTAAAATTGTTAATTAATTTCTTGGTTTCATTGCATTGTTCTGATGAATTAGTAGTCACAGATGCTGTGTACATCTTCCATTTCTCTAAGCTCGATGATGCAGATAATTTGTTAATCTCAACCTGCCTTTGCGCTCTTTTCCTTCTTTATTATTTACTATTTTTAATCTCATCTCTTGCTTCTTTTTTTAAAATTTCACTTTATAGAATTTTTCATTAGTAAGCCTATAATAACCTGTTTTGTTGTGAACAACAACCTCGATTTGTAGATCCCCTCAACATAACAGCAATGGCATGGCCTACTTTCCCATTATGTCCTCTGGCAATTACTGAAGCTGAACGTGGGATACCTAACTCATGTAACTGTTAGTTTGGTAAAAAATTTGCCAAAATATTGATATTATTGTGAGTTCATTCCCAAACACTTTTAGGTACCTGAATATTCTTACTCCCTTGATGAAGAGGGTATTTGCAAACATGCCTTTGAGTTGATTTTTGCATTTGATGAAATCATCTCTCTTGGGCACAAGGAAAATGTGACTGTTGCACAAGTTAAGCAATACTGTGAGATGGAGAGTCATGAAGAGAAGCTGCACAAGTTGGTTTTGCAGAGCAAGATTAATGAAACTAAGGATGTTATGAAGCGAAAAGCTAGTGAGATTGATAAAAGCAAGGTATGATTGAAGAGACTATGTTTTATTATTTGTTTATATTTTTGAATTATGGGATTGCACATCATTCATTCAGGTCACGTGTTCTCTCTATAGATTGAAAAAAATAGAGGTGATAAAGGAGGATTTGGTCCATTACAGTCAATGGGCTCTGGAAGAATTGAAAATAGCTTTAGTGATTTGAGCATATCTAGCAGTGGAACTAGTTTTGGAAGTGGCTCTGGTTTTGGATTGACTTCTGATGTTGATTCCTTTGCAACCAAGTCTAAAGGTTGGCTTTCATAGATTTTGATGCATTCTTCTATATGTAATGACTTAAAAGAAATTTCAATCACTCTGTTGTTTTCAAGAGTCCCGAATTTCCTTTTTCTTAGTCCACTGTATGCTTCAATATTACCTTATTATCTCCTGGTTTTAATTGTCCCACAGGATGATGGAATACTTGTTATTCCTAATGTAGCAGACAGTCAACTATTGAATGGTTTAATTAGCTGGTAAATTCCGTGATGTGACACTGGATGTCGCCAAATTATGGTGAGTTTCAGATTTAAATGTTTTCGAGTCTTTTGATAAGATGTGAACTGAAATTATTGTTTTTGTTTTTATTTCTAGTAGTTAGCAAATGATGTCTGAATGTGTCTGCAGTATCAACTTATATTTTCAGGAAAATACAGCATTCAAAGAAAGGCAGTGGAGTAAGGCACTCAGTTACTACTCTAAGGCTATCAAATTAAATGGAACGAATACAACTTATTACTGCAACCGAGTAGCTGCTCACTTAAAGTTAGGATGGTATGAGGTTTGTCATGTTTGTCAATTAGTACTGATATTTGCACTATTTGTATCATTTGTGTTTACCCTGTGAAATTATGTAGCTTTCAGCAAGCTGCAGAAGACTGCAGTAAGGCAATATTGCTTGATAAGAAGGCAAGAAAATGGGCACGCAATAGTGGCTATGGGAAATTTATTTTCTGGTATCTTATTTCTAGTTATTATAATTTTTAAACTCCAATAATCTCCAATCCTAGGAATGGGATCATCCTAATGTTGTACCAATGTCTTATATCCTTTCATTTTTTTTGGTTTGAAGTTCTGACCACAACATCTTACCTCATAGATATATGTCATTCAAAGATGCCACTTAAATTTTCCAACATTGTTGGTGAATATAATTCTACTGAATATCAAGACTGCAGGTTTTCGCAAGTGTTTCTGCCAGGCGAACCCCCCAGGAATCAAATTTGGAGGGTACATGCCCAAAAGCAAGGGATAAAGCTAAAATGAGATACAATGAGAAAAAGAAAACTTGAACGTGTGTGGCGTTGGTCTGTCTAGTTTTGATTCTAAAAAACATGTATGTGTTTGGTTTTGATGCTTCGAGAGCTTGTTGATTAGAAGTCTGCAATCTGAATTTGACATATCCATGGAATTCCTGTCATGTTTATATGTATTCTAATGCTTATAATTGGCAAGCCTCCGTGGTTCAATTGTTCAAACAAGGCATGCTCTAGTGCCTAATTGGTATCTATGGAAATAAAGTTAACTTTATTCAGAATTAGCTCTAGTAAAAAAAACCTTTATTCATAATTAGAAATCTTAAAATTTCAAGGTTATAGGCTTAACATATTAAAAATGACACACACAAGAACCCTACTTGTGCAATATTCCCTTGACTGACATGTTTCTTTGGTGAAGTAGGGACACAAGTGCTTATTAAACTTGGGACCAGTAATAGTAAGATAACCACTTATGAACTTGACCAGTAATTGTAATGGATAAAACTTCTCTCTTTCCTTTTATTCTCTTTTTGAAAATCTGTAGGTAAGGCTGCATTTCTTTCTTATTTAATTTTTAATACTTTTCTTAGCTTTTGTACAATAGAAGCATTATTATTTACACTTACTTGCTTGTGTACTAACCTGAGCAAATCCCAAGTGGGTCAAGGGTCCATTTCTTAGGTATTTGAAGTATTAATTTGGCAGGCAATAATATAATTTTATAAGTCAGTATTAGAGTACCTCACCCTTCATGTTGCATGAGATAGTGCCACTAACTAGCCATTTCAGCAAAACTTCTTCATAATGATTGTCATTCACTATGTCCAGTGCCAAAGACATACTTTTATGTAATTCATAATGATTTTACTTTGATTGCACCTATTTCTATTGTCCTGACTCCTGACTTTCACAATGTTTCTTATATCAGTGGTGATCTAGATTCAACTTCATCTAAGCCATTTGATCTGCTAGGTACTGAAGGCAGCTCTGGAGGTGGGAATACCTTATTCTCAAGTTCATCTAAGCCATTTTTTTATTTCTAGCTTATCTTTCTAATGCTCTGTTGTGTGTTTAGGTGATGATTTGAGCAATCTTGTTGTGGAATATTCATTGTAAGCATCCAAGGAAGCCGGAAGGATGCTTAGGTTGGTTACAAAGGGACAAATAGTATGGCTTTTAGATTAGGTTGGAGTAGAGACTTAAGTATGCTTGTTTTTATCTCAAGTTTCCTGCCCGTTGTTTTTGCACTTTTATACATTTTTTGGTTTTATTTAATTATTAGTATATCATCTCTGTTTCAGGGTCTTAATGTGACGTGACTATGAAAATAATTATATATGATATGTTGATAAATAATTACTTTGCCAATTGTTATTTCAATTCAAACTATCTTTAGAACGAATAAAAATTACACCTCTAATTTTTCTGCAAAAGTCATATTATTGAAGGGAACAAATGTCATTTAAATAGCTTGTGATTTGTATTAATTTATTAATGGAATTATGTCTCCGTATTTATAAAAAAAAAAATAACACATACAAAGATGGTTCTTCCTCAAAATCGTCTTTGTATCTCATTTAAAAAAAAAAAAGACAAACAAAGACAGTTTTTGGGGAAAAACCGTCTTTGTATCCCATTTTTTTTAAAAAAAAAATTTAATAATACTAACAAAGACGGTTCTTCCTAAAAATCGACCTTGTATCCTAATTAAAAAAAAAAATTAAATATACATTCGAAGACGATTTTTGGGTAAAAATCGTCTTTGTACGTGTACATACAAAATGGTTCTTACCCAAAAACTGTTTTTGTATCTCATTTAAAAAAAAAAAATACAAACAAATACAGTTTTTTGGAACCGTCGTCGAAAGCGCTAATTTACAACGACACATGGAACAAAGATGGTTCAACAACCGTCGTCGTATGCCCTTTAGAACCGTCGTGGAAGGCTATTTATGTAGTAATGGCAGTGCTTTGTGGCTTTATTCAATTACTATAAATCAATTTCATTCTACTCCATGCTTTATAGAAGTTCCTCTAGCAAACTTGTTAGATTGGCATCACATTTTCCAACCACTAATAAGATCACAATAGAGAGGATTATCAGATTTCTAGATTAACTTGGAAGGCCATTTGTGGCCACACTCATATCAAATAGCCGAACCATATTGCAATGCTTAGAAAAATCATGTTCACAAAAACCATATAACATGCTGAAACGAGTACAAAGAGACAATACAACTAGTACCAGAAAAAACAAATATGAATACTTTTACTTAGAAAGAAAAATGATGATACCAAAACTGGAGAAGAAACATCAATTGCAAACAATTTTTTATCAAGGAATGAAGAAAGGGAACTTCATTATTAAAAACATCCTTCGATGAGGATTTAACACTTTTTAGAAGACCAGAAACCAAAATTATTTTTATCAAATTGTATCTAATCTTACTATTACATGATGTATTTCACAATTAAAAGTAGGTCTTTTGATGTCATTTATGCATTCACAATCCTTTTCAAACAATGGATAATCTTCCATCAATGAAATATAACATTTATGATAATACAAAATAATTCTATGCATAACTCATATAGAACAACAAAAGATTATAGGAAAGAATAACACAAAACAGAAGATAGTGCAAAATTTAGAGAGAGAGAGAGAGTGAATTCTCGTCAATTGAAAGGATGGAAATGTCATGAGTTCAGAATAATTGGAGAGTTGAATGGTTAGGAGTTTCCAATGACAATAAATTAATAATGGCTTAGAATTTATATGTATTATCAAATGGTTATGCATATTTTTAAAGGTTTGCAAAAGAAGATGGATAGCCAAACGCTTTTATGATGTCATGAGTGAACTTACGTTGATGCTTATTTAGGGGAAGAACAATAAATGCATTATATATCGGAAGAAAGAATGAAGGTCTGTTAGTTTTGGGCAGGTAAAATTTACTTGTAGAAAAATAGAAGTAAGAAGTTTTATATAATAATAATAATAAATATTATTTGTGCAAGTATTACAATAAATTTTACTTGAGAAAGAAAAAAAAAGAAAATTTAAGTTATGATAAATGATATAACGAAAACAGATGTTAGTGGCTCAATCCATGACACAAGTAGTGTAGACCCTTCAAACATATGTTAAGGATTTGATATGTGACAATATGAATAGAATAGTACATGTGGGGAGAAGAGTTTTCTTTTAACTGATATTCTATTTCTTTGATTAGTCTCATGATTTTTATCTATAAGAATATTTTGCTGCTAGAAAAAAAATGATATATAAATATATAATGGTAATAAATAGACACATAAAGAGCTATATAAATAACAACTTTTCTTGTTGTACTTTCTCAATGATAAAAAAAAATAACAACTCTTAAATTAACGATATCATTACTTGTTTTACCCACTTGTTTGGTCTTGTATCGATAGATGATGTGATTCCAGAATTACGCCTATATGGCTATATTTTTCATGCTCAAGAGGAATTAAATTCTAACTGATAATGGATTGAGTACATAAAACTGTGAAGAGTTGGCCTGTGTTTGGTTTAGGGGAGATAAATAAAATATAAGGAAATAGAAGAGAACTTATTTGAAAAAAGGAGATATAGAGTAAAAATAAAATTATTTGTTATATTATTTGTTTGAAGAGAAATATGTGAGAAATATTCTTAGAATGTGGGTTATGGACCTAATTCAACTCCAAAAACTAGCTCGTAAGGTAAGGGTTGTCTCCAACTTATATACTCTATCTTGACACTATCTCTAGCCGATGTGAGACTTGGATTTTTTCCAATACACCCTCTCACGCCCAGCACTTTTGGGCTTGGTGCGTGGATAATATGGTGGGTGACCCGTTAATGGATCTAGGATAGACTTTGATACCATCTTAGAATGTGGGTTATGGACCTAACTCAACCCCAAAAACTAGCTCGTAGGGTAAGGGTTGTCTCCCACTTATATACTCTATTTTGGCACTATCTCTAGTCAATGTGGGACTTGGATTTTTCCCAATAAATATTATTGTAAAATTGTTTAGTAGGGATAAAATAGGAAATTTGGTGCTCTGGGACCACATTTTTTAAACTTAATTCTTTGTTGAATATGTTGTAACAACTGATGTATGAATATTTGGTGAATAGAGGAAAACAAACACGAAAATATCGTGAGCTCTGTTAGGGTTTTGGGAAAAATGACTCGGCCTTGACCATTGAGGAGGATGATATTCTCCACAGAAGTACCAAGAAAGTTAATGAAGGTCCTGAAGTGTTTGCTCCAAGGATATCAGCATCCTTTGCAGACAAACTGCTGCACCCCGCAGGGAGTGAAGAGAAAGTTACGAACTTGGGTGACGACGTGAACAGGGAAGTGATAGATGAAGTTCCAAAGGAGAAGGAAGGGTCTGGGAGTGAAATGATGGACGACCCTGTGATTCCTTTGTCAGACGTGGAACTGCTAAAGTGGGCTTCTCCATGGCTTAATACTTTAGTGGTAACCTGTTGGGTAGAAGACTGAAATTTCGAACGATTGATTCCAAAGTACAAAGGGATTAGGCGCGATTCAAATCATCGTCCTCTATAATGGTTACTATCAAATTGTCTTCATTAGTCCATAATTTTAAAATTGAATAGAGACTTTAGGAGGGAGCAGTCATTGATGTCACGTCCATCACGAAGATATGCTGTGCGAGGAGGTTGTTGTGGGTGCGCTTCAACGAAGACTCGTAGTAGCAGTTGTAGTTGTCGATTCCAACCACACCATCTCCATGTCGCTTCAGAGCGCTGCCGTCGCGAAGGGAGTAGCTGCGGTGGGAAGGGGAAGCGAAAGATGGGCGGGGTGCGAAATCTTGCATTGGAAAGGAACAACCATCTTCATCGTTCAAAAGGAAAGTGGTGGGCCTAGTCTAAATTTAACAGCTCGGATGGTGAAGGATAATTTAAAAAGCAATCAAGTATTGAAGTAGGTCAAGACTCGAAACGCTAATGGCGATAGGAATTCGCAAGGAGGTAGAGGTAATGAAGTTTCAAAGGGAGGCAAGGAAAACTTTAAGAAGTCAATTACACTGAACATTTGATATAGTACGCAAGTTGGTGCGAAGGTCATAGCAAAAGTGGGCTCGAAGAAGAAGACAAGTGAAGCTTAACCATCCTTGGAGGAAAGTTTAACTTTTTTCAAGATGCAAAATTCTACTCATGGGACTATGGAGTGCGAATTTCCTATTACTCAACTATACATAGTGAGCTATGTTGCTAATAAGTGAGCCGGGGGAGATCTCAATACCCCACGTGGATGCAAACATAGACCATGTCATTATTATCATGGATATGGATGAGGAGGTTAAAGTTCCCCATGATGATATTGGTAGTAAAATACCAAATCCCACAACTCACTCCTTATGAATTTGATCAATTGGAATTCTAGAGGCACGAACTCTAAAGGTTTTGGTGTTCTGATTAGAGATATGATGAAGCAAAATTCATCTTTTGTTGTTATGATGAAGACTCATATCAATGAAAATAAGCGTTTGTCGTGTCGCTTCAAAACAATTAAACTAAGCTAATTCTATAGAACATGATTAACCTAGGTCGATTCAAAGACACTATCAATATGGTTCTATCTTCAATTCACTACTAACAGTAAAGGGGATTTTTGTCGAACTGTTTGCAGGCGCGAAGTAAAAATTACAAAAACACAAACTACGATTAAAGATCAATGCAGAAACTAACAGAATTGATAACAAGTAATGTAAAACAGATTAAAGAGCATCAATCTAATTCACCAAACCAAGATATTTGAATCATCATCGTTCTCAGAAATTTATCCTATTGTGAAAGTTCATTCAATTTCATTAGAAGTAGTTCATTCGAATTAACCCCTAAATTAAATGAAACCACAACCCTAATTGAAATATCATCCAATTAATCTGTGATTTATATTCGAAATTAGGAAATGAATCCATAACCTAATCCGCTTTCAATCCTAAACGCATTCATAATCATGAAAACAGAATAGCAATTGAAGAAGAAAGTGAACATTTACACAGAATTCAAAATACTAAACCAAAACTCAAATTCTTCTCTTGCTTGGGTTGGATCCTTGGATTGATTGATTATTTAGCCTTCCATGATCATCATCAATGAAAGCCCCATGAAATAAGTGCACGAAAATGGAAGAAGGGAAAATGAAAATGAAGAACAGTTGAGAGAAAATAAGAGAAAGGCTTTTGATTCTAAAAACTTAAAAAGAGAAATGTAAAACTGTTTTTGCAAAATGAAATGTAAAGTAATAATTCCTCCTAATGTCACTAATATATAGTGACTAAGTCTGAAGAAAAGAATGGGCCATGAGCAACCCATCAATTCTAATTATTTATGCTATTTACACCAATAAAAGTCCAACTCGCAGCCCAAAATACAAGTGCAGTGATTCTGACTTGAAAGCCAAAAATGACCCTCCAAATGGAAGAATTGGCCTTGACTTATTTCTGGAAAACTTGTAGATACTTTTGTTATCTTTCCAAGGACTACAAGAAAACTCAATTTAGAGTTCCGTAGAGCTCTGTATGTCCTGTACAAGGCAGATACATCAAGTGAGCAAAAAATCCGAAAATACGCAACAATTAGCAATTAAGCCCACTAACTTGCCTAAGACAAAAACTGAATTAGAATGGGAAAATAAAATTCCAAGAGAAGTCAAATAAACTAAGAATGATAGAAAAATATTTAACTAAAGGCACTCCATCAGGCCACTTTAGGTGTATCTTGTGTTTATGGAGATTGGAGGAGTGAAAGGTAGAGGTACTTAGAAGCTCGACTCGGTTTGGTCCACATGAAAGTCAAGTGGAGAGATAAGAGAGAATGACTTCTTACGGCGATATATGGAGCACCTCAAGTAACTCTAAGACAAGTCCTTTGTAAGGATCTTGGAGATATTAGTAGTAAGGTGACATGAGAATGGGCTATTATAGTGAATTTTAATAGTACTTTATCCCCTTTGGATAGTGTTGGTGGTGCCAATCTATAGGGTCATCGTGATACGGAGAGGTTTCATGATTTTTTTGTCCCAAGGAAACTTGCTTGATATGGGTTTCCAAGGTGATAGGTTGACTTGGAGGAATGAGAGGAATTGGGAGTCAGATTGGACAGATGTTTGATCAACATGAACTGGAGGTTGATGTTCCAAGACTGTGCATCTAGGGTGATTAAAATATGATCATAGACCTATCCTTCTAAGATTAGAAAACCACACTAGACATAATATTTACATGAGGCCTTTTAGATTTGAAGTAGCTTTGATTATACATGAGGATTTCCCAGGCTTTGTGAAAAGGACTTGGGAGCATGGCTCTAGCCTCTAGGAACTCATCTTGGTCTGGGAATATCAGACACTTCTCAAATCAGGTGAAGCCCTGGAATGAGGAGGTGTTTGGTTTTTGCTGAAGGAGGAAAGTAGCTCTAAAGAAGAAGTTGGACTCTATATATGCCAGAAGAGGTGTTGGGTTCAATTCCTATCTTGACTTGGAGAGCAAGAGAGTTTGGAAGGAGTATGAACTGGTCCTAACTAAGGAAGAAATACATTGGTATAAAAAATCTAGAGCCAAGTGCTTGTATAAAGGGGATCACAACACTATTGAGTAAACTTAAAAGATTAATGGGTTTAATTAGTAATTTTTAGGAGAATGAAAGGTCAAGAGTAAAAAATGATGGTAGTTTATGGCTATGAATGAGTATAATGGGTTTTGATGGTGGGTTATGGCTATTAATAGGATTTAATCCTTTTAAATTGTTGAAGGGCATATTATAGTCTATAAATAGATCATTGTAATGTTTGACAAAAAGAGGGAGGAGAGAAAAAGAAAAAGAGAAAAAATTTGAATAAAGTTTTTTTTTATAGAAATTGTTTTCTCCATAAGCTCTCCTGGCATAAATTTTTTCAATTCTACAAATTGGTATTAAGAGCCAATGACGAGTATGATCAACAATGTGTCGTTGCCTCAACTAACAAAGGTGAACTACAAAAATTGGAGCATCCAAATGAAAGCTCTTCTCGGGTCTCAAGATGGTTGGGAGGTGGTCCAAGAAGGTTTCGAAGAACCGGCAACTACCACGGGATATATGGCGACTCAACAAAAGGCGTTGAAAGAGACGCAATTGAAAGATAAGGCAACTTTGTACATGTTGTTTTGAGCTGTTGGCGAGTCTGGATTTGAGAAGATTGCGAGTGTGACAACTTCAAAAGAAGCGTGGGATATTTTGGCGAATGTCTATAAAGGAGCCAACCGGGTTAAAAAAGTCCACCTTCAAACACTTCATGGTGAGTTGGAAGGCATGAAGATGAAGGAGTCGAAAGGGGTCTCTGACTACATCACGCGTGTTCAAACCATGGTGAACCAACTCAACTGAAACAGAGAAGCATTAACTGATGCGCGAGTTGTAGAGAGGATTTTGAGGTCGTTAACCGATAATTTTGAGAATGTCCTATGTGCTATAGAAGAGTCAAAGGACCTAACAAAGCTCACGGTCGATGAGCTTTTCGGTTCTCTAGAGGCACACGAACAACGTAAGAAGAAGGAGGATGAGACACTCGAGCAAGCACTTCAAGCCAAGGCATCAATCAAAGACGAAAAGGTACTCTATTCTCAAAACTTTTGAGGTAGAGGGCGTGGCTATGGAGGTCGAGGAGATGGTTGCGGTAGTAGAGGCCGTAGTAAAAAAGGGTATTATGAGGAGAGGGAGCAATCAAACTAACAAAATTGGCGTGGAAGAGGACACAGTCGTGGGAGAGGTGATCGATTAAATTATTCCAATATTGAGTGCTATAAGTATGGCAAATATGGTCACTATGGGAAGGATTGCTACTCTGATAAGTGTTACAATTGTGGCAAGGTGGGGCATTTTGCAAAAGAATGTCGAGTCGAGAAAAAGATGGAAGAGACAACCAACCTAATCACAGAAGATGAGGAGGTGAAAGAAGATTTTCTTTTGATGGCACACAATGAAGTCAACACCAACAAAGACACGGGTGCAAGCAACCATATTGTATGTCTTTTGGCAGATTCCAAGAATATAAGTTTTGAAGAGGCGGTGCAAGACAAGAAGTGGCAAACTGCCATGGATGAGGAGATTAAAGCAATTAACCGCAACAACACATGAGAGTTAGCGGAGTTGGCGAAAGGAAGTCAACCCATTGGTGTAAAGTGGGTGTTCAAGAGAAAGATGAATGCTCAAGGCGAGATAGAATGGTACAAGGCGCAACTTGTTGCAAAGGGATACAAGAAAAATGAGGGAATCGACTATGACGAGGTGTTTGCTCCCATTGCAAGAATGGAGACAATCCGATTGCTCATTTCACAAGCGGCTCAATTCAAATGGCTGACATTTCAAATGGATGTCAAACCGGCATTCTTGAATGGTGTGCTCGAAGAAGAAGTCTACATCAAACAACCACCCGGGTACATGAAAAGTGGAGAAGAGAAGAAGGTGTTGAAATTAAAGAAGGCGCTTTACGGGTTGAAACAAGCACCGCAGGCATGGAATACTCGTATCAATACATACTTCAAGGAGAATGGGTTCGAACAATGTCCTTATGAACATGCCCTTTACGTGAAGAAATATGGAGGTAATATATTATTTGTTGCTCTTTATGTTGATGACCTCATTTTATGGGGAACAATGGTGAGATGATACAAGAGTTTAAGAGCCCAATGGCATAGGAATTCGAGATGACAGATCTGGGTTTGATGAAGTTTTTCCTTGGTCTAGTGGTAAGACAAGAAGAGACGGGTATTTTTGTGTCACAGGAGGCATATGCAAAGGAGATTTTGAAGAAGTACAAGATGATATGTTGCAACCCAGTATCAATACCAATGGAACCGGGTGCAAAACTCTCGAAATTCGATGGAGGAGAAAGAGTCGACGCGAGCAAATACCGGAGTTTGGTGGGAAGCCTTCGCTATCCCACATGCACAAGACCGGATCTTTCGTTAAGTGCTAGCATTGTTAGTCGATTCATGGAGGAGCCGGTTTATTCACATTGGAAGGCGTTGAAGCGAATCCTACGGTATATCCAAGGAACGATGTCACTTGGGTTATTCTATTCGAATGCAGAAGATTACAAGTTGATTGGTTACTCCGACAGCAATTGGTGTGGAGACTTAAATGATCGAAAAAGTACATAAGGATATGTGTTCTTTATTGGTAACATGGCATTTACTTGGCTTTCAAAGAAGCAACCGATCGTGACACTCTCGACATGTGAAGCTGAATATGTGGCAGCATCTTGGTGTGTATGTCATGCAATATGGCTCAGAAATCTATTGGGCAAGTTGGAGCAACAACAACTAGGTGCGACTGTGATACGAGTTGACAATACATCAACAATTGAGTTGGCAAAGAACCCAGTGAATCATGAGAGAAGCAAACACATTGATATTCGCTTTCACTTCATTCGAGATCATGTGAAGGAAGGAAGTGTGGAATTAGTGCACGTGGCAAGTCGGGATCAAGTCGCAGATATCTTTACGAAATTGCTACCGACGGTACTTCTCGACAACTGCAAGAAATTGATCGGCATGAAGGATGGTAGAAAATTTTAAGTTTACGGAGGAGTTTTGTTGAGTAAACTTAAAAGATTAATGGGTTTAATTAGTAATTTTTAGGAGAATGAAAGGTCAAGAGTCAACAATGATGGTAGTTTATGACTATGAATGACTATAATGGGTTTTGATTGTAGTTTATGACTATGAATTACTATAATGGGTTTTGATGGTGGGTTATGGCTATTAATAGGATTTAAGCCTTTTAAATTGTTGAAGGGCATATTATAGTCTATAAATAGATCATTGTAATGTTTGACAAAAAGAGAGAGGAGAGAAAAAGAAAAAGAGAAGAAAAAGAGAAAGAAGTTGAATAAAGTTTTTTTTTTATAGAAATTGTTTTCTCCACAGGCTCTCCTAGGATAAATTTTTTCAATTCTACAAGCACAAAATACTTCCATGGTGTTACAGTTATTCAACGCAGAAGAAATAAATATAATATGCTGAAAGATGGGAATAGATCAAGAGGTACTGGAAAGAATGACTACTGATTTTTATAAATTCTTGTATACTAAAGAAGATTTTTTCTATCTTTTTGTTATTTCTAATGCTTTTCCTAAATTAGGGGAAGTAGATAGGGAAAGGTTGAGAAGATTACCTTCCTATGATGAAATTCATCAAACAATGAGAGGAATGGGTAGTCTGAAAGCTCCAGGTCTGGATGGCTCCCAAGCTGTGTTCTTCTAGCATAATTGGAATATGGTGGGGAGAGACTTTTGTTAGTTCATTCAGGATGTTTTCCAAAATTACCACAAGGAAGCAAAAGTCAATAAAACCTTTGTAATGTTGATTCCCAAGAAGGAGGAGGTTAATTGCATGAAGGATTTCTAGCCCATTAGTTTGTGTAATGTGATGTATAAGACTATCACTAGACTATTCTCTTTAAGGATTAGACCCTTCCTGAGTAGGTTGGTTGGTCCTTTTCATTCAAGCTTTGTTCCTACGAGGCAAAGTGGAGATAATATCATTGTCGCCCAAGAGATATTCCAATCTCTTAGGAGCAAGACTGGTAAAAAAGGATCGATGGCAATCAAGATAGATTTTGAGAAAGCTTATGATAGGCGATACTCTCCATGATATAGGCATGCTTAATGAGATTGTAGATTTGATCTGACATTGCATCTCTTATTCTTCCATGAAGGTGTTATGGAATGGAGAAGCCTTGGATGAATTCTCCCCAACCAGGGGAATTAGATAAAGAGACCCCCTCCATCCATACCTTTTTGTTCTATGTATAGAGAGATTGTTCCAACTAATTAAATTAGTTGTGGAGCAGAAGACATGGAAGCCAATCCTGTTAATAAGACATGGATCCCTTATCTCTCATATGGCCTTTGTGACTCTTTTTATAATTGTAGTGATTGGAAGAGATGGTTGGAGAAGAATCTCTCATAGTGCCATTTGGTTCATATGCTTTGAACTGTGATGCTCATCATCAACTGCTGGAAGAGATTCACAGAGTTACAGTAGAGTTTGATAATGTTATTTGGAACCATGTGTTTAGAGAAGCCAACTAGGTTGCAGACAAAATGGCTAAGCAAGCTTTGAAGATGAGTTCTGATTTTGTTATGCATGAGATTGCACCTGATTGTATTTTACAAGCTTTATTGTTGGATTATGTTCCTATTTTTCCTCCTAGAGTTAGTGCTCTAGAAGTACTTCACAAAAAAAAAACAAAAAAACAAAGCTGATGTATTTCCGTCTACGCCACAAATTTTCGTCTCCGATACTGAATATAGCCTAACAACTCAGTTCTTTTGACTTTTATTGTTTCCTAAATAATTTATAGAGTAGCTTCCTTAAATTTTGCAACAATCATGGCGAAGTTGGCACGACATTCAACATCAATAATTTCCTTAATTCATTTGCAGACAGCTACTAGCCTTCAACATAAGTTTTTTGGATTTTGTTTATGAAAGTGTTAACATTTTGTATGCTTTTAAAATTTGGTTTTTGGAAATGTAATTTTTTTTAATGTTTTAGAAATTTAATTTTTAAAACTATATAATTAAATTATGGATAAGAATATTATTGGAATGAAAATTGAAAAAAATGCTATTAGAAAAAAGGGAGGTGCAAAACGTATCTCCCCAGTCCCTTAAAGGAATCAATAGGTAGGCCGTTTGTATTTTACTTGATGCACACCATAAACAATTAATAGTCTTATGGGAGTTGTTATTCTCACATTCCAAAATGTTATCATCACAACTTTTTTTTTATAGATTTTTTTACTAAAATATTCCTGATCGAAATATTTTTGTTGTATACAATACATTATGAAATTATGTGTCTGTTGTGTTAGTGGAGGTTGAAAACACAATGAACACACTACAAATAAACCAAGGAGGGGGGGGGGGGTGAATTGGTTTAAAACATATATTTAAAATTTTCTAACACAATTTGCGGAATTTGAAATCTGGATCGTATCACTTAATCACCTTTTGAAAATCAGAACTTTTCTTTCAATCAAGATCAACCTTGATATGCATGTAATGACAAAAATATTTTCTTGGCTAATAGTATTTTGATTACCCAAATATAAGCAATGAAAGATATACAAAATTAGAACAAAAGACTCATCAATTTATATTGGTTCACCTCACTAACATGGAGGCTATATCCAGTGTCTTCCAACCAACACTAGGTTAGAGTTTTCACTATATCAAAACATCCTTTACAAGTAATGTACAAGTGATCATCTTTATTAACCCTAGATAAAGAATCTGAATTCTATAACACTATTAGAAAATAAATCACAAAGATCCTGAGAACCCTACTCAGATCTTCAACCCTAGAGAACCCTACTCTAGAAAGCTTGAAAAGAAACACTTTGATATATCACAACAAAATTTTACTACACAGAAAATTCTAAAGAAAGATTCAAGAGACACAACTTGTGATCCTTCAATGTATGTATGAATGAATGAATTTACCAATCAATCAGGTTGTATGTAATTCAATGCTCAGAATCAAACTCTTGAAAAACTTCTTTTCTTTAACACATCTCTTCAAAAACTCAGAAATCTTGATCTCACAAGATGTGTTTCACATTGAGAACAAATCATAGTCTTGGACACTTTAGAAAGCTTAGTATCTTTTGGGTAAGTCACACATATACCAGAATAATTCATTCAATATCTATTTATAGAGAATAGACCCATAAAGCTTTATATAAAACTGATTTAACTGAAAGTAATCGATTAAAACAATGGTGTAATCGATTATTTTACCATATGTAATCGATTAAAATACTAGATAATCCATTAATATGTTCTTGAGCTTTCTGGAAAATTTTTCATGAACAAGATAATCAATTAATACGCAATGTAATCGATTAAAGCAGTCTTCATGTATGTAAAATAAGGTGTGATAATCGATTAAACCAGTAAAGCTCAAAATATGAAATATGCCTGTGTAATTGATTACAGATTGTGGTAATCGATTAAGCCAGTAATGCATCAAGACTAAAGAACTAAGATAATCGATTACATAACATGGTAATCGATTAAAACAGTGATGCATGATTTTCATATTGCACTATGTAATCGATTACAAGAAGCCTGTAATCAATTAATATGTTCTTCATGGCTTTTCAAGATCTTGAACAAAGTCACTTAATCGATTAAAGCAGTAAGTTTTCATTTTTCCAAAAACTTAATCATGAGAACTTGTATTCTTCTAAAATCATTTGAACAGCTTTAGTACTTTAATCAAAACCATGTATGCATAAGAATGAGAATGCAAATGCAATGCCAGGATCACAAGGCAATGAATCTTGAACCACTTAGACAAATTACAAATGCCTTTAAATTGATTAGGCATGTAAAAAGCTAAAACAACAAGCCATTACTTCATCATTGCTTTAATCTTCTTGCAGCTCCCCCTAAATCCAACAAAGGTGAGACTTCAAAAGACACAATTAAAACATATTTTTTTTTGTTGTATGGTAATTCAAGATATACAACTAAAATGTGTATTAATTTAAAATATATGACAAAAAACTTATTTCCATTGTGGATTTTGAATTCTAAACATTTTTGTTTAATATTTTTAGTCACCAATAACAATATTAACAACATTAACAATATCAATTATCAATATTAAGAATGGTGAAAAACAATATAAATATCAATATCAAAATTCATATAAAAAGTATAATAGAACAAGAATAAATAAAAAAATAGATAAAAAACAAAACATTACAAATGAAGTCTAACAAAACACAAAATAATGGAAAATAAGTTCATAATATCACTCGTGATGGGTCCTCCTCCTCCTCTGATATGTGCATCATATTGAAGTGTTTAACTGTGTCAGTGTTAAAGTGTGTATTGTGTGATATTATAGGCGTCAATGTCTACATGATCCATCCTTAGATTAGGGAGTTATTATATTGCATGTTGTTTTTATGAATACAAACAACACACTCTTTAACACAAATTCTACTATTAATTAAAATTTATTAAAAATTATAAAAGTAAAAGAGAGAGTCATTAAATAAATTGTGAGACCTATTAAAATCTGTAATTTTTAATAAATTTAAGTCAATAAAAAAATTTAGAATAGTGTGTTAGAAAATGTATTAGTTATATTTCTCTCGTTTTATACTACAATCTTTTCATGAAGATTTTGGGAAATCGATGGGGTAAATATCAGGGAGATTTACATGTGAGTAACCATATAAGTGAATTAGACACCACATCTTAACCCAAAACTTTAAGACTCGGGTTCATGGATCTTCTCCTCACTTATATGGTGCTCAACTTTTCCATTTCTATCCAATGTGGAACTTTACCTCACACTTGTACTCAACAATCTCCCCCTCAAGTGTGAGTCTCTTCCACATGGTAGCCTCCCCTCGAGCGGAAGTTGTTTTCAATTCACAAGTAGTGGCCCTTTAGAGCTTATGCTCTAGTACCTTGTACCGTCGCAAAACTTGTGGGACTCGCTGTCTGGCCTTCATGCATGGACTCACCCGCCAGAAAGACTTTCGATACAACGGATCTCCATGTCCATGGATCCACAAACGCCTTCTTACTTGTCCGAGCCGGTCACCAAGTCGAATCATCGACTCTGATACCAATTGTTGGAAAATCGATGGGGTAAATATCGGGGAGATTTACACGTGAGTAACCATATAAGTGAATTAGACACTACATCTTAACCCAAAACCTTAAAGCTCAAATTTTTGAGTCTTCTTCTCACTTATATGGTGCTCAACTTTTCCATTTCTATCCAATGTGGGAATTTACCTCACACTTGTACTCAACAGAAGCTAGTGCCTTTCTTGTTGGCAACGTGGTATGCTTTCGCACCTCTTGTGATATGCGAAAGGTTGTAGCTCTGATAATTTTTTGTCATCACCTTGTGCTTTGTTGTATAGCACCAATACTTGATGTACGGTTTGATTTTTGAGTTATTGGATCGATATGTGTTTGGGGGTCTATGTAAGGCTTGCCTTGAACAAAAAGTAAGAAGTTAAAATTAAGGAATGCTTTCGTATATTTTTTTAAAAGTACACTATATTAAGATAAAATTCTTATTAATTAAAATGTGCAATATAAATCGAAAAATCTTGTAATTTATCATTAGTAAGAGATTGTTTCACTAATATTAAAAAAAAACATTATATCCCCGATATAAAACTATAGAATCTAATAATTCAAGATCGACACACTAGTAAAAACAAAAGCATTTGATATTAACCCCTGAAAGTTTGTTGTAGTATATTAGCATGAACATTTTGAAATTAGCTCGTCTAATGTGAGGGAGTGTATTTTATACAATTACAATCATTATTTAGAAAATTAATGGCGAAAAATCATGATAAAATTAAATATATATTTAACAAAATATAAAGCTAGTTAGGGTTATGTGGATGAACATTCCCGACATGAGTTATGTTATTGTTAGTCAGTATAATATTGTTTAGATATCCTTATTTATGTTCTAAAGTTGGATTTTCTTTCCGTTCAAGAGTTTGGTATCAACTTTGGCACATCAATGACTTATTGTAATTGAGTTCATTAATGGAAATCACTTTGTGCAAGTATATAATATATACTTACGAGACTTTTTAGTATCGTAACTGTTAATTGATTTGTTCACTAACTCAAGTACACCCTTTTTCGGTGATAATATAGTTGTATTTGAAGGATGATTGTTCTTTGCCTCCTATTGCACCAAAGTAACATACATACTTTGCACATGAGACTTGTTCATGACAAAAATTGTATATACGACGCATTCGACAATTCAACATATTGATGTTTCATTCAACTATAAGATCTCAATATCTAGTAGACATCACTAAGGATTAGTTTTAGTTAACTCCTCTTGTATTAAGTACTGTTATGTGTATTCATTTGACACTTGGTAAAACTTTAGCTAATGTTTTTATTTGTTTAATGTGGACAACAAAGTTTGCTAATTTTCGTAAGTCATGTATATTATGTTGCAAGTTAGATTGAGGTCGTTAAACATTTAAATATTTCGGTTGACAAGAAAAAACAAACAACGAAATTGTGTTTCTATTGTTTATTTTTTTGCAAGCATTTTACAAAACGAGAACATGTTTCCGTTTTGCAAAATGTATGTAAAAAAAATAGAATCACAATTCAATTTCATAATTATACATGTCAACAACAAAATCGTGTTTTCTTTGATATATGAGGGTGAAAAATAACAGAACAACGAAAACACGATTTTGTGTGAACGTGTTTCCGTCCAAGGACAACTTGGGATACAACTAAAAGGCAACCATATGGGTAGTACCAATAGCAATACCATCCAAAACTGGCAACAAGCCAGCTAGCTCTAACATGTATAGGTCCAATTCTCAATTAGGCTTATTAGCCATTAGCCTCAAGGCCATTTCTTCTTGCACCCATAAATTACTCCTTGCACTTCCATAATTTTTAATTTTCTCCCATTGTTTTCCCCATTTTTATAAGTCCCCAATAATTTTTTTTTATTTTGATTTCAATTCCTTTAAAATTTAATATTTTTATTGAGAAATGCTACCAACTTTCTCTTTCCAATACTTTATATGTGAGTGGTTGAAATTTGTAGAAAATCAAAATCAGTGAATTTCAATAAAATTTCAACCAATCATAGAAAATATTGAAAAATTTTCATAAAGAATCTCACTAGCATTTTTTTTTATTTTTAATTTTTGTTGTCAAATAACACTATTATCGAATATTGTAGTCAACCTTATCACCATAAACCTTATCACCATAAAAACATACCCTTAAATTAATTTTAATAGCATTCAAAACTTTGAACATGAGTTTATTTTAAAAAAAACTGCAAGTAAATTTTAAAACTCAGCTTTTAAAATTTTTTAAACTAAAACTAAAAATTTGTTGTTCTTAAGTTTTTTAAAACTTACAATTGAAAACCACCACCAGCGGGTCCTTGGTCTTTTAGTTTAACTTCGACTCATTTTTTGCTTTTTTCTTTTGTTTTTTTAATTTGGTCATATTTCTCAATTAAGATGGATTTTGACGGTTAAAAATAATAATTTATTTCGAAAAATTCGATTATTTTATGTACGTGATTGACAAATAGGGGAATATTAAAAATATAAATAGATAAAAATGAAAAAAAAAAGAGAAATAAATTCACTAAAAAAAGAGTTAGAACACCAAATAACCAAGTTTAGGAAAAAAGTCTATTATCTTATTCACTTTTCGTATCACTATATACTCTCGTGATATGTGACATACAAATTAGCATAAGTGGATAAAAATCCAAAATGAAACATTCTTCATCGGTATGGATTGTTTTCTTGACATTACTTTTTCTGCTTGGTGGGACAATCTTCCTCAAAGAGATTCACTGACACCTAGAAATTAATTGAGTGGCTTTAACTAAATAGACGTAAAATTTGTTGTGATTGGAATTTGTGCAATAATCCTCTGAGTTAACCTTTACTAGCAACCCCAACATGCCTTTCCCTTCTATTTCAGCGGAAAAAAAAAATACTCATGATCTCAATGTGGATCTACTCGTCTGCATAGTCAACCGCGTTTAAATTATCATCCGTACACATATGTGTGGCAAATCAGCAGTGGTATTCTCTTGGTATGACAAAAGACAAAAGGTGAATATATCGAGCACATATCAAATGATAACAATATGTTACCTACCAAAGACAAATATAAACTTAAAAAGAAGAAAAAAGACACAAGACAAATTACAAAAACTACTCATAAGTCAAAAATCAAAATACATATTTTTAACTTTAGGAATGAAGTTTCTAGTTTCCTTACTCTCTCAAATAAATATATATATTTTTTTTATTTTCTAATTTAGATATGCATGTATCAATTTGAATGTTTTATTTATTGAAAAATATTTTAATTACTTTAACAAAGCATTCTAAATGTTAAAATAATAGTTGATTATTATTTTTATTCTAGGCTATTATAAAAATATTTTATTTTCTTACAAATAAATATTATCATTAATTATATGTCAAATTATCACATCGTTTATCACGTTAGTATGTTAGAATTATATAATCATTAATATGTCATATCAATAATTTTGATTAAATATTTATGCTATGCAGATTTAAAATAAATCAAAATTGTTAAATTTTAAAGATGTGAAAGAGTAAACTTGTAATAAAAATTTTTGAGGGATGAAAACTATCCAACCGTAAAATTATACTAACCAAAATTGGATTTAAGTTCATTATGTAATTAAAACAAGTCAATCCAAAATTTGAAGCATGTTCAAAGGAAATATCTGAATGAAATGAGTATAATTTACTTGAATAAATATGATGTGTGAATATTATAAATTTTTTAATATTATATTTGATTTCTATCGATTAAAAAATTAATGTGAAGTGGGTACGCGATGTGGATTTACACGTTATGGATGTCTGCCAGCCTTTCACTTTCACTTTATTAAGAACAGAATACGTCTTCGCTACTAATTAAGCATGGTTAGGTGCCCAATACTCAACTAACCTAGAAATTCTCCTATGTTATTTTTTCAGAACTTCAGGAGACAGCCATTGTTCTCCAGTAGGAAATAAATTGGACAATAACTTATATTAAGCAATAACATCTTCACACACACACACACACAAAAATCACACGATAATGAGTGATAAATTAATTTTGGATTAAAATACCAATATTACAGATTTGTAGCATCACTCGTACCAATATTACAGATTTGCAACATGACTATAGGCCCTACAAAGAAAATTGGTCCAATACACTAGAATAACAAACATTAAAAATTATATAAAATATTAATTGTAAGGAATATTAATTTAGGGGGCCTAAAGCAAGGATTTGGGCTGTTTTATGCTTCAACTGCCCTGCTGAATTCAGAATGAAAAGGAACATCAAATTCATGAATATAAAATAAATAATGGGCACAAGAATTAGCAAAAAAGTTACTCTTACCTTTTATTTTTCCTTCAAACAAATATTAGAGATAGGCACTCACAATGGTGAATATCGAACAAATTCAGCCAAAATCTAAGAATGAAAAAAAAAATTGATCGATTAGTGTAATATGAAATCTGAAAAGAAAAAATAAAGTCTTAAACTTAGTAACTTACATGAAGAAATAACAAAACAATGACACAACAAATATTGCAGAATTAGGTGTTAGCGTGAAGAAATTCGCTAAACAAATGGTGTAGCAAGAAATTACAAGCAATTGAGAAAAAAAGATATGGAGTGGAGAAAAAAAATAAATGTGTGGCAATTGAGAAAACAATAGTACCCGAAGAAGGGAAACAATCGGGAAAAAGAAAATTTTACAGTATTCTACGCTATCAAAAAACTTACAAAATTACAAAAGTTAATAATATTTTTTAAGTATATCTAATCTAATATTTACATTATAAACTTTTTGAATAATTGAAAAGATAATAATATCTTTTTTAAGTATATCTAATATTTATTTTTAAAAAAGAAAAATTGACTACAACAAATTGTTGATACATATATCTTTTACAAAATATATATTGTTACAAGTATACATTTAAAATTAATATTAATATAATTATAGTTTTTTAATGTATGTCGGCAAATATTTGGAAAGGGAGGGAGGGAACCCGTTCATAAGTTATTTTCATAAATTTTCTAAAACACTTTCAGAAATATTTGTCGTAAGATAAATCAAAGTCAACTATTATAAATGCACCCGTATACTTAAGTTGAACAAAGTAATGGAAAATGTTGTTTGTTACGAAAATGGATTTCGTTATTATCACAAAACAGTTGATTTCCATGAAATCCCTGCCTGCATTATATGCTTTTTCAATCTTTTAATCAATATTTATTTAAAAAAATTATAACGTTAATCGTCCATTTTATATTTCGTACAATTCGTGTGGTTTTACTTTTATAATAAACATCACTCTAAAGTAATTTACGATTAATAATATGATAAATAATATAAAGTTCTATTATTCATAATTTGGAGTACAAAGCAACATTTTTTTCCGTTTTACATCCATGATACTCTTATCTTTGCCATAGCACTGTAAAGTGTAAACAAATGCTTGAAATGAAGAAGCTAAGAGCAACCTTGCAATAATTGGTAAACTATAAACTACACTTTGAGCACCTCTTATTTAGCATATACTCAATACACCTCTTGACATCCTTCAGAAACGGGTGTCATCAGTTGGAGGGTACTTTGGGTATGGTGGCTTTCCATAAGGTGGCTTGTAGACTGGAGGCTTCTCTACTGGTGGCTTGTAAACTGGGGGTTTTTCCACTGGAGGCTTGTAAACTGGAGGTTTCTCTACTGGTGGCTTGTAAACTGGGGGTTTTTGAACAGGGGGTTTGTAAACTGGAGGTTTTTCTACTGGGGGCTTGTAAACTGGAGGCTTCTCTACTGGTGGCTTGTACACTGGTGGTTTCTCTACAGGGGGCTTGTACACTGGGGGCTTCTCATATTGAGACTCAAGCACAGGTGGCTTCCCATATGGTGGCTTGTAAACAGGTGGTTTCTCAACTGGGGGCTTGTAAACTGGAGGCTTTTCAACTGGGGGCTTGTAAACAGGTGGTTTCTCTACTGGGGGCTTGTACACTGGAGGCTTCTCAACTGGGGGCTTGTATACTGGGGGTTTCTCAACTGGTGGCTTGTATACTGGGGGTTTCTCAACTGGTGGCTTGTACACTGGGGGTTTCTCAACTGGGGGTTTGTAAACTGGTGGCTTCTCTACTGGGGGCTTATAAACTGGGGGTTTCTCAACTGGTGGCTTGTACACTGGTGGTTTTTCAACTGGGGGCTTATAAATTGGGGGGTTTTCAACTGGAGGTTTATAAACAGGAGGTTTCTCAACTGGGGGCTTGTAAAGTGGTGGTTTCTCAGTGGGAGGCTTGTACGTTGGGGGCTTCTCATAGTTAGCAAGAACTTGAGGGGATAGAATTAGAGCTGCAAGGAGCAGCACTAAGGAGCTTAAGGACGCCATGTTTCTCATGTTTTAGTTGCTGATGAATAACACACCCAATAACCGGTTTTTATACTAGTTGGGGGCCTTACTCTTAAGTGCATGTCTCAGTCCAATAGTTATCACTTGTGACGCGGTTTCTATCACCGTTGTACAAAGGTCAATCTTCGGTGTGGATTTTCAATGGCTGTGTAGGTGAATGCTGTCTTCTTGTAGTTGCAAAGTTGGAAATTTACGGTAACATTGACAAGTCCACACTAGTGAGAATATATTTTTTACATTTCTCAATCCACCGACGTCTTTGTCTCCTTTGGAAAGGTGTTAATACAAATAATTGAATTGTTATGCGCATTATGGCATGGGAGCGTAGTAGCTAGTTTCTGGTTTTGACTCATGATTACTTGCTAACTAACAAAGAAAAAGAGTCTTAACACTGGAGAATTGATTTAGATATATACCAAATTAGAGCCAAGCAATGCTTTCTGCATATATAATTTAGTTGTATGAGATTTGCTATATTTGGCTAGGCTCAAATCACTTGTTAATTGTTATACACTTCCACTTAAGTTTATGGACATAATGGTAATATAAGTAAATTATTAGTTAATAGTTTAGTACCTTTTTTTCTTTCTTTCAAGAAATAAACCATTAATCCTAATGAAGGAATGCTACTAAATAATAGCATAAACTAATTAAGGCCAGTATGCGGATCTGCAAACTACTCTAACTGAAAACATATATGATATTTGGCTCAAAAAATTGAGTTAGCTAAATTGAAATTAGAAACATTATATTAGATTCGAAATTAACACAAACAAGGCTTTCATGTTGAATTGCATTTGCAATTTCCATGATTTGGCCTTGAATACTCATAGTACTTGATCATATTTAATTCTTTTCAACTATTTTTAGAAAACTCCACGCACACATTTTGTTTGAATGAAACAAGTGCATAAACTATCAAGTTAACTTTTTTTTCCCCTTACCTTTTGGTTTAATAGGAGAAAGAGACGCTATCGTGTTTAATTCGGAGTTTGTTCCAAAAATAAATAAAGTCTCGTCAAAAATTGTTTTTGTCAATAATCAAATTTAAATAGTATGTCAATAATTTAATCTTAACTTTAACACATTAACTATGTAATCAATAACTTAATTTATCGGCTTAACTGATATCATTCTTTATTTTAATTACTTCATTTAAATACCTAAACTAATATTACCAATACATTTATATACCCTTTTAAGCTCAAGTAGCGATTTACTGTATACTGATCTGAGCTGCGTAGCATCTTCCTCTTAATCATTTTAGCTCTATTTTCTCTGCTAGCACCTTGTTCTTTCTATTTCTTTTTATTATTATTATTATTATTATTATTATGATTATTATTATTATTATTTTACTTGATACTGATCATATGGGGCTAAGTTCTTGAGTTTTGCATGACAGGAGTTTGTATTTTGGATAGCGGTGGAAGAGGATTGTTGATGTCATTGGAGGGAACTCTAGGATTGAAATAATTGTCCTCCAGTATCATTAATTTTTCGAACCTGAAAGGAGATCTTTGATTCAAAGAAATTTTTATTTTTCATATTTGGATTATTTTTAAAAATCTGACTTTTCCAAATTAAAAAAAAATTATTGCAGTAAAAAAACTACATTATTCTTATTAAATCTTTTAATATAGTAAATAATTAAAATTAATTAAAGTTAGAAGAAAGAAAACTCTAAGATAAAACTTTGAAAATTTAGAAGACAAACAATAAAAGCTAAAAAAAAAAGTATAACTCAAAAGGAATATCAAACAAGACAAATAGAAAAAAAATGGCTAAGTATAAACCACTAAATTATGCAAAAAGAAAGTATTAGAAAGAAACAATAAGCACACACTAAAAGAGATATGGTTGTTAAATTTTGACTGCAACTCTTTTATTTTTTTATACTTGGGTTCTCATAATTTTTGATATTTTCATTTTGACCCAAAAATATTTTTGAATATTTGTTCTTTAGTCATTCGTATTTTCTTTTCTAGGATAAAAACTTTTGATATTTGCACAAACACCCCAATACTCTCTAGATAGAATTTTAAAGATCTACCTCAGAAATTTTCCAGTAGTGAGTTTCATGAATAACACGAAGAACATGAAGAACAACCCATACTCAACTCAACTCCGAGTTCAACAAAGAGATAAGGTAATTGAAGGTAAATGCAAGATAAACTCAGAAAAACACACAAGAAACATAAAATTAAACCCAAACAAGAAGAAATAAAAGGAAGTTAATTTTCTGGGTTTTTTTAGTTTTTTTTTTTAAAATTAAAACTGCACCTAAATTGATAGAAATCTTTTAAAATTGCTCTTTGGATTCAAGCTCTGATACCACATGATGAAGACCAAGGCATGAATGCTTGGATTGGATCATTTTCGAAGGCCAATTTTACGATACCGATAATAGATATTAGAACATAAAGATAAAAGGTGGGAAATATAGATAAGAACACCACGATCCGTATTGGAATGATAAGTTGAGGAGGATTCACCAAAAAGGAAAGCTTCCTTGATAAGAATCAATTTGGGTTCAACCAAGAACCAAGAAAAAGCTAAGCTCTCAATTCAAGCAAATGCTTAATTTCATTAATCAAAAGTTCTTCAAAAATAGCAATGTCTAAGTACTTATAGAGTTAAGCCTCTAATAAAACTTAAAAAACATAGTTTGGGCCTATTTTAGTCCACATTGAGGCTCATTACACAAATAACAAATTAGTAAATTACGACAATATGAAAATTACAAAAATTAAGAAAAGGAATTGCGCTAAGCGCGACATTCGCGCTAAGCGAGATCTCCTACAATCTTCAAGTTGCTCCAATTCAGCTCTTTGTGTCTTCCTTCATCCTTGCCTTTGTTAAATAGTACAACCATGATTCTCTTGGTCACCTCTTTTTGTAGAAGCTTGGTTTTGGACACTTTCATAGGAACCTTCAATTCATGGAGTGCTTCTAGAACTTCATGCTCTTTGGATAGTCCTCTATCACAAGGCTAGACCTTGCATACCTTGAGTTTCCGAGTGGGGAAACTTAGCAAAGAGGAGGCTCACCAAGGGTGGACCTTGGGTTTGTCGAGCCTCTAGAGGGCGAGGTTCACCAAGGGCGGACCTTGGATTTTATAAATCGTTGGAGATAGACCAGCGACGCGTCCGCCTTGGATGTTTCTAGAGGTTCACTAAGGGGCAGGACCTTGGGTTTTGCGAACCTTTGAAGACTACCAAAAGCTGGTCCTGGATTTTGCTGGAGGTTCACTAAGGGGCGGAACCTTGGGTTTTGCGAACCTTTGGAGAATCGACTAGGGGGTCGCCTTGGATTTTTCTACAAGTTCACCAAGGCGCAAGACCTTAGGTTTTGTGAACCTTTAGAGACTACCGGTGACGCGTCCGTCTTGGATTTCAGCAAGGTTCTTGTGAACTTGTATCCCTGCAAAGACAAAGTATACACATACCTCAGATTTTCATGAAGGCGAGACTTGGCTTGGAGGGCTTCTCAAGAACAGACCTTAGGGTTGATGAACTTTTGATGATACAACCAAGAACACGTTTGTCCTAAGTTTTGTCTTGTCTCACCAAGGGCTTACCTTGGGTTTTGTCAAGCCTTTGGAGATGAGACCAAGGATATGCTCGTCCTGGGTTTTGTCTAGACTGGCCAAGGGTGGACCTTGTGTTTTATCGAACCTTCAGAGATTCGACTAAGAACATGATCGTCTTGGGTTTTGTCTAGTCTCACCAAGGGTGGACCCTTGTCTTGTCGAAACTTTGGAGATGGGACCAGGAAAATGCTCGTCCTAGACTTTATCTAGGCTCACCAAGGGTGGACCTTGGGTTTTATCGAGCCATCGTACAGTTGACATAAGTAAAATTTAAAGGGAAATATATTTTATTCAATATATTATTTGAGTACATATTCCATTTTATTCTTCGGATGTGCCTCGTTAAAACCTCTTAAGCCAAAACTCTGATTTTTTTTGGGACAAAAGACTCGAGTAGGGAAAAGAGTACATAATCCGGGCTTCAATAGGTCAACTGAAATAGGATCGTCCTGAGGGTTACAGTGTGTCGAGGGTGTCATTCCCCTTGAGTACGCTCGATCGCAATACGAGCCGAGTGTTCATCACGTTGCAGGCGTCTCACTCGAGCCTCTAGCTGATCATGATCAGCCTTCGATTAGCTTTTAGAGTTCTTCCTCCTATGTTGTTCCGTCTCTGCAATGCGGGTTTGGAGTTGCTGAAGGTAACTGTATTGGGCATGGTTGTCTGGGGAGAATTGGAATTTTCAAGGGGATACAATGTCTGAGACTAGACTGTGTACTGACCATTGGTGAAAAATGGGAAAAGAAAAGCGAGGCCGCAGGGTAAGTTTTATTGCGGTCCCACGGTGGGCATCAAATGTTCTTACAAAAATCTGAAAGTGGATCACGTCAGGGTGGACGTTGCCAAGGTAGGCTCTAGACTTTGCACATCAGATGATTAGTCGGCCTTGTTAAGAGGGGAGACCTGCAAAACCAAGGAAAAGACTCTGATGCTCAAGTAAGTACATCAATTATATATAGAGAAAAATATATAACTAAGTGTGTTAGTCAAGGTGAGAATGTATGAGTGTGTACTTAGGTGTGTACTCAGGTGTGAATTGGTGTGTGAATGCATGCATCAATGTGTATATCTCGAGTGAGAATGGAATAGATGAAAGGTTAAATGGAACATGATATTTATAGAATGAGCATGGGCCTTGAGCCCTTGTAGATAATTATTAACATGTAGATAATGACTAACAGATTACAGACAATGTGTACCTTATAGATAATTGTAACTAAGTACATTATATAGAGAGAAAAACATATAATTGAGCGTGTTAGTCAAGGTGAAAATGTATGAGTGTGTACTCAGGAGTGAATTGGTGTGTGAATGTGTGCATCAATGTGTATATCTCGAGTGAGAATGGAAAGGATGAAAGGTTGAATGGAACATGGTATTTATAGAATGAGCGTGGGCCTTGCGCCTTATAGATAATTATTAACATGTAGATAATGACTAACAGATAACTGTAGACTATACATAGTTAAGCTTACAGATAATGTGTACTATATAGATAATTTGTAACTTGTAGATAAGTTGAAACTTATAGATAGTCTGGTGAATTATAAATAATCTTGTGCTTATAGATAATTTAGTACATGTCATTTGATAAGGTGATTGCAATATTATTAATAACCTTTGAATAATAAAGCATTAAAGATAACCTGTTGGCCCAATTGGCCAGGCTATTGAGGGTAGACGTTCGTGCTCTTGTAGCAGGACTGACGTGAAGGGTTGACACATATATGATGTCCCACATAAGTAGCTACGTGTACTTTTTAATATTAGACGATACAATTTGGACTCACAATTGATTCAAGTTCTACTGTCTTTGATTTTAGTCCATTATTAATTTGTATTGTTGTTAAGGCTGATTTAGCCTCTTTTCTTTTTCCTTGTGGCTTTTTGTTTGGGACCTTAGTCCTCTTGATCACAAAAAAAGAATCAATGAGCTCTTATAGGCTTTTAATTTTTTTTCTTAAAATGGAGTTACATGTTTTTTTTTTTATAATAAGTGTTGCATTTTATGAAATTAAGTCATTGTGTTTAGTTAATTGTTCCACCAAATACAAATTTTAATTTTTTGATTATTTTAATAATTAATTAATTTTTTCAATAAATATTAAGCGTCATTAAATATTAATAGGGTATCATTAAAATAATATTTTATTAATTGAAATAATTTTAAAGTTTTTCTAAATTACTTAATTATATTAAATATTAAAATTTTACACTACCGTATATTTATTTATAAATTTACACAATGTATTAATTAATTAATGTAAAACATTAACGAATCTGGCAAAATGCGAAGAAAGTCATGTAAAGCATTATATTTGGTTTATATACCAAAAATAAAAGCATTATGTTTGGTTTAGCGTAAAAATCACGTAACGAGCACAAAAAAACAAATATTGAAAAATGAAAGTTTGGCAGAATTGCATCATTATTCATGTAAAAAAGTTAATCGATTTTTCTAATTAAAAGAAAAGCAATCCAAGAGCGACAAATGCATGAATACCATTACTGATAATCGACCACGTTCAAGTTATTATCCGTACACTAATGTGTGACAAATCAGCAATGCTATGACAAAAGTCAAAAGGTCGATCTGTCCACAGCACATATCAAATGATAAAGACATGTTAACTAACAAAGACAAATATAATCCAGAAAAGAAAAACAAAACACAAAAGTCTAATTACAAAGATTTTTATATTATAGTAAATCAAAGTACGCAACTTTAATTTTAAGACTAATTTTCCTCACTCTCTCAAATAAACATTTTTAATACTATTTTGTTCTTTTATTTTGATGTTTATTTTACATACTATTCATCTTGTTAAAATTTTTTTATCGATCGACTATATCACATTACTTTCTTTTATTTTTACCTATATATTTAGTATTTTATTTTTTATTCTCTTCCAGTTTATGATTTTTTATATTTATCTCTAAATTAAGTTTTAATATTTTTTAAAAGAAAACTCCTTATTATTATGTATAAACATGTAAGTTTATATATGTTTATATATGCATGCTCTCCTTGTTTAATTCTCTCCACTATTTCACACATTCACTTTCATTTCAATATTCTCCTCTCATAAATAGTGAACTTCACTCTCATAACATATTTCTAATATATCTTGTACTTTTAATATCAATAAAATGGTTTAACTATAACTATTTATCATAATATATATATATATATATATATATATATATATATATATATATATATTATCTTCAAAATTTAAATTCACTCTTAACATGTATTTGATGTATCCTCTTGTGTTTTTATATCAATTAAATTGTTTTATAAGCTTTAACTGAAATTTTAACCTAAAATTCAAATGTGCTTTTAACACACACACATATTTGATATATTCTCTAATATTTTAGCGCGCGCGCGCGCGCGCACACACACACACACACACACACATATATATATATATATATATATATATCACTACTAGAAAAAGCAGTTTTAACATCGGTTATTTTAGACATTCAACATCGATTTTGAACCGATGTTGAATCAGGCGACATTGAATGTCTGGAAGTTAACATCGATTTTCAAAACCGATGTTAACAAAACTCCACAACATCGGTTTTCCATAAATAACCGATGTGGATATATGACAAATTTAAACATTAAGGTCTTATAATGATGGAATATTAACATCGGTTTCTGGTAAAAACCGATGTTAACTTACACGACAACATCGGTTTTTATGTAAATCGATGTTGTAGTTTAAGTTAACATCGGTTTTCAAGAAAACCGATGTTGTTTCTTTAATTTTTTTTTAATATGTGTTTGTTTTTTAAATTTTAGCAGTTCTTCAACCTGTAAATTAAAAACCAAATCCAGATCTAGCCAATTTCAGAATACATTAAAATAAATTGTTGAATAATAACAAATAAAATTGAATAGTGTCAATGTACATAAAAGAATTTGCTAACCTAATATTTATACAATTTGAAAATCCAATAAGCTAGCACCTAATCTACTAAAATGTCATCTCTAATTTTAAGAAAAAACTTCGCCCATTGAACCCTAATAGCCTTTAAGGTGTCGGCTTCCAATGGTCTTTCATCAGTGAAATACTGCATGACATAAAAAAACATAATTTAATAAGCACACAACAAAAACAAGTAAAAAAGAATCAATTTTGAATTAGACAATTAATTACCATGTCCCAGTTATCTGAGAAGCCTCCTTGGACTATTGTCCACATCCAATGCATGACATAATAGCCACACTCAGTGCTTCCTTTTTGCTTATTACACTAAATTGAAAAACATAGTCAAAGTTAACAGTGCTGTTAGTGTAAATAGTAATAAAAATATCTTTCAATACATAAACCATGATTTATTAGAAGACTTACTTTAAGCGCAATCCATTTAGTAGTAGCCTTTGATTTATTTCCTGGAGTGTCAAGGACTCCCTTCAAAGCACTGCTTAAGAGAAACAAGCATGCATAGTGTAAAATGAACATATTCATGCCATAGAAATAAGATAAATGTGTTACAAATTACAACCTACCTGTTAATAATGCCTTTAAGGTAATTATCAGGCCTATTATGCAACGAACAGAACCAGACAACTACATTGGCCTTAGGACAAATAACCACTAGTTGCCAATGTGCACTGCATTGTCCAAAAACAAGTTATTATATTGCATACATTAATTAAATTGTGATATAGATTGATACTTACCCATTCAAATACGGTGCAAGGTAGACATCTTTCTGTGAACTCTGCATCCATTTCTTCATATAGTCCTCGATGTGAAATTGAGATTGGCCAGATCTCTGTATGGACTGTGGCTCGAGGAATCTATACACATGGGCATGATCCGATTGCAGGCTTAATTCATTCATATGCCTATTGTACCGTGAAAATAAAGTCAATTATGGATCAACATAAAACAATTCAACAAGTAATGCTAGTCAATTGAAAGTAGCTTATAGAATCCACAATTGTATAACGGATATGTTGAGACATTGACCACCATGGATGATCTCCGAAATATCCTCATGCTTGATGTACAAGGGGAAGTTGTCATTATGCACCTCGAACATCTCCGGGTCCCATGGCACCTGGAAGGGTCTGAGGAATAGATCGGGGATGGTCAATGCTAACTGGTACAAGGGATCAGAAAAATGTTCCGGCTTATCTACACGTTTCACCGGTCCCTTGGGTTGTTCTTTATCCTACACAGTTAACAACCAAAAGTGAATCGGATCAGGTTAACTTGATATGTGACAAATCATTCATAAATGACAAGAAATAAGGCAAAAATGATAAACCTGAAGCAAAATTGTCTGTACAAGGTGTGTCAGCCAAGCAAGGAAAGTGTTAAGTGCCTGCCCCACTAACTGAACCTCGTCAGTGGGAACAGGGACGCGAGCATCAGCATCGCGTACTTCCTCAACACTCACCTTTACCTGATCAGTGCCAAGAGGGACGCTGTGCACGGTCGTCGATCCCTCATAAACTCTGCCAAGGGCAACAAGGTGGGGAGGATTGTCATCCACATACAACCCACGCCTGTCAGATGCACCCTTGTCAGGGTCATTGCCCGAGGGATCGACACAGCTTCCCTTGGTGCTGACACGGGCACCAAGAGGACATGACTAAACCTCCGGAGGCTGCATGGCACCCTAAGACTGCATCTGGGACTGCAACTGGCTGAAACTCAACATCACTTGTTACGTAACTCTTTCTGTGATCGACTGTGTAAGTCGATCAGTGATGGACAGCTCCAGCTCAACCCTGATGTTGTCTTTCAGGCGCCATGGATGCGGACTTCGACTTGCAAGAGGATGATGGAGCCGGTCCGAAGTATGAGGTGATGGTAACACCGGCTCCAGCACCACGGACACGGCCAGGGTGCTCTGGTCATCCAATGGCAGCAGTCAGGACATCTTGACGTCCACTAGCGACAAAAGAACCCTGTGTGGATTGCTCATCCAGGGAATCCTGCAATCAAGATAAGTAGAATGTTAGTTTTGTCATTTGTGCTGCGAAAAATTCATTAAATGTGTTTGACTTACAATCCTCTTAGTAATCTCGCGTGCCGCCTCCGAAGTCATCTCCCCGGTCTTTTTCGTGCGAGCTAGCTTCCACTTGGCGTGTCGCCTCACAGGGGACGGAGGATGAATGATGGTCTCCGTGCTGTCATCACGAGTTGCTCCCTCCAATTGCTTCTTCGCTTTTTCTCCATCAATCTCTTCTCGAGCAACTCGTAACCCCCGCGGGACAACACGTGAGGGGCGGTGTTCAGCTTCTGGATCGCCTGTGCCTTCTTTCTAACACCCTGTTACAATTACACACATACGTTTACAAATAATTAACATGTTTGACTACATAATTGTTAAATTGTAAGGTTTTGTAAAACAACTAACCTCTCAGGAAGCCGCTCGTCGAGTACCATAGAATTGGGTCCACTGTTCCTTACTAATGCCGTATTTTTCGCATACAGCATCGGCATCATCGTCCTTGCCTTCTGTGAGGACCCATTTCCGTGTCAAATCTGATTTGAACTGCCTCCAGCGCTCGCCCATGATCTGCAGAATCTTCTTCTTTGTCCGATGGTCAGATGCCTCAGGTATATCAAATTCAGCCTGCATTAGAAAGAAGTCAGTTATAAAGTAGCGTGAACAAGATTTTAATTGTATAATTACAACAATCGACAGTACACCTTTAAACTATGTATACCTGAATGTCCTCCCAAATCAAGTCCTTCTGCGCTGAAGGAACTTCCTTCCAATTAGGAAGGGTGCACATCGACCTTGTCCCTAGCCACAATCCCTAGATATGTCCTCAATTTCTTTGCCTGAGGACCATCAGCCTTCCCTGTGACAGGATCCACATGGACCACCGGTCTGTCAGCACCAAGAGCTCGAGTAGCCAGTGACCTCAGCAGTGTTGCTTTCCTTGTCCTTTTCGCTGTAGACGAGGAAGGTCCTGACTCAAGCGGAGGTGCTGACTCAGCATGAGCTGCTGCTGACTCAGGAGTAGGATGTGGTGCCTCAGCACGAGGAGGGGAGCTGGGTGGTGTAGTCATGATCCTGTAAAAAACAAATAACACAGATAAGTAAAGTTAAGTCACAAGTTAGGTTAATCATGAAACTGTACAAGTCAAATGAGCTTAAAAAAAAATTTACATGAAGTGATGTTAATTAATTCTCCTTCATCATGATCATTACGATTTGCATGAACGTCGTCCACCTCGTCTTCTCTGATGATGTTAGGGATTTGTGTCGAGAATTGAGTGACACTTGTATCGGCGGTTGAGTCATGATCGTCAACATTAATGCCAATGGTTTTTCCGTGTAGTACCACTGACCACCTTTCGTCACACGGATCTTGAACATAAAACACTTGTTTAGCTTGTTCTGCCATGATGAAAGGTTCATCTTGATAAGCTAGCTTGTTCAGATCTACCAAAGTAAATCCCAAGTCCTCGGTTCGCACACCACTGTTGATATCAACCCACTTGCATTTGAAAACACACACAGTGAAAATAACATAATTAAGCTCCCAGATGTCATTAATGACTCCAAAGTAAGGCAAGCACGCCAAACGTGGATTGTGGTCATGCACAGAAGCGAAGTGCTGGGACTCAGCCCTTAGGCTGACCCCACTGTTTTGCATTATGCTCTTGTCATCTTGTTGTTTGGTGTAGAATGAGTACTTGTTGATATCGTACCCCTGCCAACTTCTAACATTTCTTTTAGGCCCATCTGCTAACTTCCTCATTGTTTCAGATGAAGATTCATCACTAAAGATTGTATCTTTAAACCAATTCAGGAAAGTCTTGTTATGCTCTTTCAACAACCTATTCTTCGTCATTCTTGGATTACTTTCCTTGACTAATGCTTCATGACGAACCATGTATGGCAAGACTTCATGACTGTTATTTAGGACATACAAATGAGCTTGTTGCAATTCATACAAAGCGGGCGTTATAACATGCAGCCCTCGTGTACCCTTTCCTCCCACTCTGTCCTCATGCCGCGACTCCGGAAGCCCAACAGGTTTTGCCTTTTCAAGGTACTCTGAACAAAACTCTACAGCTTCTTCTGCAATGTACCTTTCAACTATGGATGCTTCAGGACGATGTAGGTTTTTTGTATACCCTTTCAAGATCTTCATGTATCGCTCGACCGGGTACATCCACCGTAAATAAACAGAACTACACAATTTAATTTCCCTTACCAGATGAACAAGTAAATTGAACCATTATGTCAAAAAATGAAGGAGGAAAATACATTTCCAACTGACACAAGATAATTGCCGCCTCTTCTTCCAAGTCATCTAACTTTATCGGATCCACGACTTTCGAACAAATGACATTGAAGAAAAAGCACAGGCGACTTATAGCATGCCTGACTTTGTTAGGCAAAATGTCTCGAATCGCCACGGCTAACAATTGCTGCATCAACACGTGGCAATCGTGAGACTTTAAGCCAACTAGTTTCAGATCTTTCATCTGTACAAGGCTCTTAATATTTGAAGAGTATCCTTGTGGCACTTTCACTCGGCGTAGACACTGACAGAAACTGATCTTTTCCTTTCTTGACAAAGTGTGGCATGCTGGAGGCAAGTAAATTTTCTTACCATCGGACCTAGGATGTAACTGCTCACGTATACTCATCTCAGCAAGATCTTGACGAGTGTTCAAACCATCCTTTGTCTTGCCTTGAATGTTAAGCAACGTGCCGATGGCACTGTCACACACATTTTTCTCCACATGCATAACATCGATACAATGTCTAACATCTAGATCAAACCAGTATGGAAGATCAAATAGTATCGACCTCTTCTTCCATATGCAAGTATCACCTTTCTGCTTCCTTTGAGTCTTTCCAAATACAGTATGGATGCCCTCAACCCGCTCAAGAACCTGCTCACCGGTTAACAAAATCGGTGCAATTTCATGGTCTTGACTTCCATTAAATGCTTTTTTCAATCGCCGATATGGGTGATAAGGTTTTAAAAAACGTCGATGTCGAGTGTAAACTGTTTTTCTTCCATGTTTAAGTTGCATGTAACTCGTGTCTTGCTCACAGATAGGGCATGCACGATGACCCTTTACACTGTATCCACTCAAATTCCTATACGCTGGAAAATCATTAATGGTACAAAATAACATTGCATGCAACTTGAATGTCTCCTTTCGATACCCATCAAACATGGCAACCCCCTCATCCCACAAGTTTCTCAAGTCCTCAATCAAGGGACTAAGATAAACATCAATGTCATTTCCCAGCTGTCTTGGGCCCGATATCATCATAGACAACATCATGTATTTGCGCTTCATGCACAACCAAGGAGGCAGGTTGTAGATGACTAGCAAAACAGGCTACGAACTGTGCTGAGTACTTAAACTGCCATAGGGATTCATTCCATCACTGGCAAGTGCAAGCCAGAGATTTCTTGGGTCTTTGGCGAATTCCGGATACAAACAGTCAATCTTCTTCCATTGAACTGAATCTGCCGGATGTCAGAGCATTCCATCACAGTGTCTTCCCTCTGCATGCCATGTAAGGTCTTTTGCGTCATCTTCGTTAGCAAAAAGACACTTAAACCTTGGAATGATCGGAAGATACCACAACACCTTTGCGGGAGGGCCTTTCTTTGAACTCTGATCATTGCCACAGTCATCATCGTCCTTCACTTTGTACCGTGATACCCCACACGTGGGGCATTTATCCATTTGTTCAAATTCATTTCTGTACAATATGCAGTTATTAGGACAGGCATGAATTTTCTTATACTCCATACCCATCGGACAAAGTATCTTCTTCGCCAAATAGTAACTGCTTGGCAACGTGTTTTCCTCTGGAAGCATGTCCTTAACTACCTCAAGCAGTGAACTGAAGCTTTTGTCACTCCACCCATATCTGGCTTTGACATTAACCAGATTTAACACCGCGGACAACAATGTCAATGACTCTTTGCACCCTGGATACAACGGCTTCTTCGAATCACTTTCCAACGTATCATACATTGGGGCATGTGCTTGCTTAAATGACTCATGTCCCAAATCACGAATCATATCATCTAATCGATCTCCGATGTCAACATCAAGCGGTTCAGTTTGCGAGACCCTCTGCGTGTCTGTCAATTCACCATGCCATATCCATGTCGTATAAGTCTTCTTAATCCCATCGCACAGAAGATGCTCCCGTATGTCGTCCAGTGGTTGGCGTCTTCCATTCAAATAATTGATACAGGGACATAAATATTTTCCATTCCCATCCGGTCGACTTCTTTCGGATGCAACTTGCAAGAATTGTTCAATGCCTTCCTCATACTCAACCGTGATGCGACTTGCATTCATCCAACTTCGATCCATGTAACTAATAACTCTGTGATACTCACAAAGTTATTCCATGCATGAAAACCTCTCTTTTTTCATTCAAGGTGTGACCCTATCCCATTCAGGAAGACATATTTTTATAGTATATTCATATGTATAGGTTGCGTTTGTTATCTTAAATTAGATAAAATTTCGGTAGCATTCCGCTTTGGTCTCCGAGTACACGACATGAAAGCGGTGACATGAGTTCCACCACAGTCAAGTATGCACCCGGAGAACAAAGTGAAATGCATTGTACCGAATTTTCATCAAATTTAAGAAAAGAAATGCAACCTATACATATGAATATACTATAAAAAATTGAGTCTTCCCAAACTGTCCTAACGAACAATTCAAGAATCAATACAATGATTAATCCAAACTATCCGGAAGAATCAATGTCATGAATCTCAAACGGGAAACTAAGGTTCACTCATAATGAACATTAATTGTATAGAAAAAGCAACATGCATACTTGACATACAAAATATTTTAAAAACAGTCATAAGACAAATTGTACGTGATTGCATGAAACACATTCACACCTGTGATGATGATCTATGTGAAATGTCCAACAATGAAGCTCCTGATGACGAGGCAAACGGGAAAAAGGTTCACTCTCCTACAACCTACAATGAACATATATAGCTTGTTTATCCGATCATGTTTTTGGAATGCAAGTGATTTACATAAAGCAAGGGTTAAAAGGGATGTGGACAAAACAATCAATGACTATTAGTTGCATTCTATATTTATTTGGTTTACATTTAAGTACCTGAGAGGATGGTCAATGACAAAATACTGGTCAATGCAATCTGGTGATAACGATGCAAAGAGGCAAATGACAACTGCATACAAATCATACATGTGGTGTCAGATTACAAAAGTTGGTTTGAATGAAGACAAACAAAAGAGCACACACCGTAGTCTATCAAAGTATGAAACACTTTTGTAATTACCTGAGAGGATGGTCAATCACAATCTCCAACTATGAATCTGGTGATGACGATGCAAAGAGGCAAATGACAACTGCATACAAATCATACATGTGGTGTCAGATTACAAAAGTTGGTTT
>CM023949.1:12020994-12081238 GCA_013407115.1 Glycine latifolia | reverse complement strand
CAATCAAGACAAACAAAAGAACAAGGAAGAATTAGACTTGAATGCAGCTCTACAAAGGTGTGTAACAAGCTCGAAAAGAATACAAGTTAGAATTGTTAGGTATTGTCTAAGGAAAGGGGACTAAAAAGAACCACTACTAAAAAGAACCACTAGCTATTGTTAGCTATTCTAATTACTACCATGTTCAACACAAGCACTGTGCAGCCATACACATAGATGACCTCTTTGACCACAATGCTAATTCTGTGTCCATGCATGCCACCAACAAGTGCAAGGGGAAACAAGCAAAGGCAATGAGGTTTCAAAAGGCAGAAATGAGTCCTCTTTCATGGGAAACCAAACAAACTTCATTGGTGGGTTTGGACAGTACCCAATTGGAGATATTGAAAGGTTTGATGCAGAGCAATTTACATCAAGGTTTTCAAGTAATGGTGAAGCTTGGACATTGGTGAACCAAACGAGTTTATCACATTCAACCTATTCAAAAGATATTACATGGTTATAAATGGTCAACCGTTATTAATTAGGAGTTATATAAGCCGAGAGGCTTTGCAGGCTGCGGTTGGGCCAAACCCTAGTTCAGAACAGTCACCACCTTGACTGCAATGGATAAACCTAGAACTGCAGACAAGAGTAGCACCAGAAAGAACTGCATTCAAAAGTTACAGCTCTTGCTATAGAGGAAGGTACCATAAATGACTACAAAACTATGATTCCATCCCATGATTTGTCCCAAACCAGCACCATTTCCCAAACACAAACAGAACAAAGGAGAAAAGTAGTATAGTAATAAGGAGAAACACTTCTATCTCAAAATCAATCTCAATCTCACAAACGCACAACAAAATTCAAACACAGAGTAAACAAAACTAACCACAAGAGATTTCATTAAACTTCCATCTCAGAATAAGCTTCATAATCTAGAATTTAAGATTAAAGAGTTTAAAGTTCCGACAGTATAACTTCATCCTTGCAGCTACATACATAATAGCAGCTTCAAAAGCAAAGTAGTAAACTAAAGCACATCACTGTTCAGAGATTTATTCTATAAACAAAAGAATGAAACTATTATATTTCTGAAATTTCAAAAACGACATTGAAATCAACAAAGGCACCCGCATCAACTGCTCCTAGGAAACGCCTAGCTAGTGGTTTTATGAAACTATTATAACTAGCTTCATCCTCTCGGCTTATATATACGTATTACCCATATTATCAAGAACTCTAGCTAGTGGCCAACAAAAGTGAAATCCAGCCAATATCACATTAAACCTATTCGTCACACAGAAAAATGCTAATGCAGAACCATACCTAAACTATTCGACAACAATGGCATTGAAATATCACGATGTAAGTTGATACCAACCTGGGATGGAGACGCGTACAGTGCGAGAGCAAGGATAGGGATGGAGACGCGTACAGTGCTTCAACTCTGGAAGATGGTGAGACTGAGGTCGCGTCCGTCAAAGCTGAGGTTAGGGATGCAAAATGGGCAGTGAGTATGAGAGTTGAGGTTAGGGATGAGGGAAAAGAGAAGCACGCGACAATGGTGGTATTTGATTTGGGGGCCAGTTATAATAACAAGAACAACATCGGTTTTCATTCAAAAACCGATGTTAACTACTGAACTTTAACATCGGTTTTCTTAAAAAACTTGAAAACCGATGTTAACTAGTCCACCTTAACATCGGTTTTCTTAAAAAACTTGAAAACCGATGTTAATAAAGACTACTTAACATCGGTTTTTAAGTGTTTTAAAGGAAACCGATGTTAAAATACTCCTTTTAATTACGAATTTGCCACTACATTTTCGTTAACATCGGTTTTCATACAAAACCGATGTTAACGTAGCGATGTTAAAAGCTATTTTTTTAGTAGTGTATATTTGATATATTTTGTAATATTTTAGTTTGAACTGAATTATTTAACTCAAGATTTTTTAATCAATGAGTTTTAATATCCTTAGTTCAAACTTGAATTTTAATATATTTTACATATTATTTTTGTCTCATAAGTGATTAAAAGAAAAAGAACCTAATTATATAATTACTACGAGATTATTGAAATATCTAATCATGGTTAACTTTGTCTCACAAGAAGTTAATAGTCATAAGGTTATTAAAATGTTCAATAGTGATTAATTTTACCATGTAAATTGCTAATATTAACCACATATCATAAATACACATAATTATATTTATTTACTTTTAACCATTTATAAAAAACAAAAATAGGCTATGACAAAAACTAGCTTAAAATCGAATTGGTAGTTGAATGTTGGTAGTTGATAGTTGAAAATTTTTAAATTAGTTTATTAAATCATAAATGTTTAGTAAACTATTTATTTGATGTTTTTATATAAATTTTAATTTTATGGATAAAATATATTTGAGGTTTTATAATTTTAGTTTTTTAAATTAATTTTAAACTCTTGCAAAAAAATTTATTTATAGATAAGCTATATATTTTATTACAATTTTAGATTCAACTATAACTTTGTTTTTCATATTATGTATTCTGATATTAATCTTACACTATATCTTAAAAAATATATAATCAGCTTAAACAAGTAAAAAATATACACTTAAGTAGACATTGTATTTTTATTATGTCAAGTAGCATAATAGTTACAATAAATTCAACATCAACATTAAAAACACCTTAAATCCAAGTTAATTGTGGTCGATGTATAGTTACAATAAATTGTCTAATATAAAATTATTCAAAAACTAATAGAAAAATAAAATAAATCTAACATTTATCATTGTCAATTTGGTGATGTACGTATAATGTTTAAATAATAAATTAAAAATTAAAAACTTACAAATAGAACAATGATTAAAATAAAGTGTATTGTAAAAATAGAAAATATAATAAAAAAATAAAACAAAATAAACTTAGCATCTGTCATCATCAATACTAGTTTTTGAGCCATGCGATGCACGGGATAAAAAAATTTGTTTGTGTAATTGTAGGATAATTTTGCATTATTTAATATAAATTCAAACTTATAATTCCAACTAATAAGTAAAACAATGGGATTTTTTGCTTATATTAAGATAACCCATCTTATTTATATTCAACAAAAAAAACATCGATTTTCCTAACAAAAAAGATGTTGTGGTGCACTCACATCATTAGTTTTTCTTAAAACTCAATGTTCATTTATGCACCACAACATCAGTTTTCCTAAAAATTGATGTTGTTTTTTTGTAATTTTTTAATATCCTGTCTATTTTTTTAATATTATCCAAACCTGCAAATTAAAAAATAGGCCAATGCAGGCCGTTTCACAGTACAAATTTTATATTATTATTGAATAATTAGTATCAATTATAAGAAATAGTTAAAGAAAAACATAATGTCAATACATAAAATCATTTACTATAACCGATTCTAATTAAACTATTTATACAATTGTAAAATTCCTTAAACACCTAGTTTTCATTTTTAACTCTGAGATAAAGTCTTGCCCACTGAATGTGAATTTCCTTTAATCTCTTTTGTTTCAATGGTATTGGAACAGTAAAATATTGCATGATATAATAAAACATAACTTAATCAATATAAATAATAACAAGTATAACAAATAAAATTAGTTTTGAAGTAAACAATTACCATTTTCCAATTATCATTTAAACCTCCTAGGACTATTGTTGACATCCAATGCATCACATAATAATCGCATTCAATGTTGTCTCTTTGCTTATTACACTAAATTCAATAATATATTAAAATATTCAAAATTAATCAAAAATTAGTGTACATAGTAATAAATGTAATTTTTAAGACATCAACCATTGTTTAAATGACTTACTTTAACTTGAATCTATTTAGCATTATCCTTGGATTTGCTTCCTTGAATATCATTGAATCCCTTCAAAGCATGTTAATAATTCCTTTCAAGTAGTTGTTGGTCATATTGTGCATGGAATAAAACCAGACAACTGATAAATGCCATATATACGTCAAAATAAGGACATAATTTAGGCATTTATCTAAAGATGTACTGAGAAATCCATGAAAAATTACCCTAATTCAGCTTGATAAGATGAAAAGCTTAGTATCAATGCCATAATTATAAATCCGGAATATTAATCCAATCATATTTCATATTTTGATAGATTCCGTGGAATGCTAGAGCTTTCGGAAATAAAAAGCAAGCCAAATGGATTAAACAAAGCAAACAGGGGAGGTGCACTAAGCAGATCAGGCCCAGAAGCCCAAAACAAGATTCCCTGGTGCATTTAACTCGCCTGGGCGAGTGGTTCCTTTGAATTTGACTCGCCTGGGCGAGTGGACGTCAAGTAGTCCACTTGGGCCAGCTGTGAACAGCCAGATTGAAGCCCAAGTTGAAGGCTGCTCGCCTAGGCGACTGGAATAGGCTAAAATAACTCGCCTAGGCTTCTAAGGTGCTCATAAAAACCTTAGCTTTTCTTCTAAAATTGTATTAAGGAGTGATTTAGGTTAGGGAGAGATTAATAGAGAGTGCGGAAGCTCTGCCGGATGAGAATGATGATGATACTTTTCATCTGTTTTTCTAAGGAGACCTGCTCCATGGTCGGCTAAACTTCGCGCACACGGATTGGATGTAATCTTCTTACCCTAAACTATTTCTTTTAATATTTATTCATGCATTAGTTCTACTATTTATTATTGATAAATTTATTCTGCGCTTAATGCTTGATTCTACTTGATCAATAGTCTCACGAAGTAGGGTTTTAAGTTTAACTGGAAAGTACTCTTAAAACTGGACTTGAATAAATTTATTCTTTACGTTATGATCACTAGGAATAGGGTGTATCGTTTAGATTGCAAATTACACGCGAATATAAACATAATGCAGGGATATTTATTTTATATGCGAGGGATCGATATTTGATAAATATTCTTAGAATTTCCAATTGCGAGGAATCGATTTGGAATGATTTTACGTGTGCATCAATAATAAAAGGAATTAACTTATGCATGGTAATATTAATTGAATACTAAGGGGTATGAATGATGAAATCCAATCCTGCGCTTCTCTTTAATTAATCTCGTTCTGTTTATTTCCATAACTTTCTGTAATTGTTCGTAATCAAGTCATACTAAAGTTATTATTTCCGTCTTTTGTTAATTTCTATTTTAATCAACACTTGAATGAATTCCGTCCACCATCATTGTACATAAACTATTAAACCGTTAAGTTTTATTTAAATTAATTGAGTAAAACCAATTCCCTGTGGAGACGAATCTCATAAATTTTGTAACTTGCAACGATAAATCGGTACGCTTGTCGAGAAAATTCCTAACAACAACAACATTGTCTTCAGGACATATAACGACCCGTTGCCAATGTGCATTGCATTAGAGAACATTAAGTTATTATAGTGTGACATTATTTAAATTGATTTGTTCAATTTTACTTACCTATTCAAGTAGGCTCCTAAGTAGATATCTTTCTGTGAATTCTGTATTCATTTCTTAATATAATCCTCAAATTCAAATTGTGATTGCCTATATCTCTGTATGGACTGTGGCTCAATGAATCCATACACAGATGCATTCCATGATCACAAACTTAACTCATTCATATGTATATTGTTGTTAAAATAAAGTAAATTACGCATCAATTAAAAACAATCATGTAATGGACTGTAATGTAAAGTAACTTTCAAAATCCACATTTGTGTAATAGAGATAGTGAGAAATTGACCATCGTGTATTATTTCAGAAAGATCTTCATGCTTTATGTACAAAGGGACGTCATCATTATACATCCCAAACACAGTTGAATCCAATGACACCTACATAGGCTTGAGGAAAAGTTGCGGGATCATCAATGTCGTCTGATATAGGGGATCATCATTAGGTTTCAACGTGTCTATAGGTTTCATTGATCCTTTAGGTCCTTGTTTATCCTACACAGTTAATAAACATAAGTCAATGACAGTCAACACTTTATTTGTAAGAAATCATTTTTTAATAATAACAAACACAACAAAAGGAAATACCTATTCTGAAAAAGGTTGTACAAGATGTGTGGGCTAAGCAAGGAAGGTGTTAAGGGTCGACCCACTAACTGAACCTCTTGAGTGGGTATAGGGACACAAGCATCAACATCTTGAACTTCCTTAACACCGACCTTCACTTGATCATTGCCCAAAGGGATGTTGTGGACCCCTCATAAACTTTTCCAAGGGAAACCAAGCGGGGAGGATTGTCATTAACATACAACCGATGTCTGTCTGATGCACCCGTGTTTGGATCCTGCACTAAGGGATCTACACAACTTCCCTTTGTGCTGATACATGTAGAAGAAGGACCAACCTCTGGCTCAGGAGGCGTTACGAGTCCCTGTGATTGCATATGAGACTGCATCTGGCTGAAGGACAACATTAGTTGTTGAGCCACTTTTTTAGTGATAGATTGTTCCAGCTCGTCCCTGATTTTATGTGTCAGCTTATTGATAATATTTTTATGTTAATCGATGTATCTCTTCAGTGTTGATCGACATATACGTGTAGGAGTTTGTTGAAGATGGTCCAAAGTATTGTCTGATCGTGACACCGACTCCAACAGCACGAACACGGCCAAAGTGCTCTGGTCGCGCAATGACAACAATGAGTACATCCTGACGTTGATGGGCGACAAACTACCCTGTGCTGACTACTTTTCAATGGAATCTTGCAGTCAACAAAATACTTGAAGAGTTTACGGACTACTATTGTTATTATAAAGATTGACAATTTACTTTAAAAAAATAACTTACAATCCTATCTGCAATTTCACGTGCCACCTCAAATGTCATGTCTTCTGATTCTTTGGTGAGAGCCATCTTCTACTTCACGTGTCGTCTAATGGGAGATGAAGGATCAACGACTGTTTCTGTGCTCCCGGATTGGGCTGCTTGCTCCAATCGTTTCTTTTGTATTTCCTCCATTAACTTTTCTTCTAGTAAATCATAACCCCCACGAGACAACACGTGAGGGGCAATGTTTAGTTTCTAGATGGCCTGAGCCTTCTTTCTAACATGCTGTCACAATTATAATGAGTAACTTGTGAACAAAATGTTCTTGAAAATAATGCATAATTGTCAAATTCATAAACAACGAAAGTGAAATAACCTTCCATGAAGGGTCTTTACAACTCTGACAAAATCGGTTCCACTTTTCTTTGTTGATATCGTATTTCTCACAGTCAGTGTCGTCGTCCTCCTCCTTGCCTTGTACCAAAGCCCATTTGGAGGTCAAATCTGACTTAAAATGCGTCCATCACTCTCCTACCATCTTAAGAATTTTCTTCTTCGTCCTTTGGTTAGATGCTTCTAAAATATCAAATTCAGCTTGCAATATAAAAAATACATTTAATAATTAGTTAATAAAATTCAACATTTTACAATTTTTAGTACAACCAATTACAATAACATTCAACATTTAATTCAAATACTTGAATGTTCTCCCGAATCAAATCATTCTGAGCTACATGAACTTCTTTCCAGTTAAAAAATGTAACATCAACCTTGTCCTGAGCAATGATCCCCAAATATGTACTTAATTTCTTTTTGTAAGGACCATTAGCTTTCCTAGTGGCAGGATCCACATGATTCACTAGTCTCTCCATCCCGCCGAGTTTGGTAGCCAATGATTTGAGTCGTGTTATTTTTCTAGTGTTCTTCAATGTAGACAGTGAAGGTGCTGATTTAGGAGGAGGATGAGAGCTTGGTGGTGTAGTCATGTGCCTGTTATAAACAACATTGATTAAAGTCAACTCAAAAGTATAGTAAGTTATGTAATTGTAAATGTGGAAACAAGTAAATATAAATAGGATTACATTAAATGATGTTAAATAGTTCTCCTTCATCATGATCATTACTATTTGCATGGATGTTGTCAACTTCTTCTTCGTTGACGTTAGGCATTTGTGTCGAGAAAGGAGTGAGATAAGTATCAAGGGTTGAATCATCATCTTCAAGATTAAGACCAATTGTTTTTCCATGTAGAAACATTGACTACCTTTCACAAGGATCTTGAGCATAAATCACTTATTTAGCTTGTTCTTCCATGATGAAAGGCTCATGTTGATAAGCTAGCTTCTTAAGATCTACCAAAGTAAAACCTAAATCATTGGTTCGCACGCCGATAATGCTATCAACCCACTTACACTTGAAAACACACACAATGAATTTAACATAATTAAGCTCCCAGATTTCACCAATGACTCCGAAGTAAGGCATGGATGCTAGATGAGGATTGTGATGATGTATAGTAGCAAAGTGTTGGGATTCAACCCTAAGACTAACCCCATTATTTTGCATTGTACTCTTGTCATCTTGTGATTTGGTGTAGAACGGATACTTGTTGACATCGTATCCCTGCCAATCTCTGACATTTCTTTTAGGCCCATCTTCTAAATTCCTTAACGTTTCAGAAGCATTATCGTTAGCAAAGATTGTATCTTTAACCTAATTTAGTAAAGTCTTGTTATGTTCTTTCCTTGACTAAGGCTTCATGACAAACTATATATGATAGGATTGAACATTTTTAGTTTAATATTTTTCTATTCTTCTTATCGTATTTGACTTCTCTTGGGCTTTTATTTTCTCACTTTAACTCAGTTTTTGTCTTAAGTAAACAATTGGGCTTAATTGATAATTGTTGCTTATTTTCAGATTTTTTTGCTTACTTGACCTATCTTCCTTGTGCAGGACCTATAGGATTTTACAAAACTCCAAATGGAGAATATGAGTAGTCCCTAGAAAGATAAGGAAAAGAGCTACAATTTTTTCACAAATAAGCCTAGGCCAATTCTATAATTTTGAGGATCATTTTAGGCTTAGAAGTCAAAACCTCTCCACTTGAGTTTTGGGCTGCGAGTTAGGCTTTAATTGGTGTAATTAGCATAAGGGCGCATCCTTTCCTACTGACTCAGTCACTATATAATAGTGTAATTAGTTAGTTGGAGGGAGTTACTTCATTTGGTATAAACATAATTTTTATCTATTTTTACAAGTTTTCAGAATTAATTTTTTTTCTTTTTTTCTCTCAACTGTTCTTCATTGTTCTTCTATTTTCTTGCACAAATCTCTGTTAGACTCAGAGGGAACTAGAGAGGATCAAGAAGCTGAGGTTCTTAGACATTGAAATGTTTATGCTTTTACATGCCAATTCAATTGAATGACATATGTAATTTGTGTATGTCTAACTAATGCCTCCTTTGATCCATTGCATAAAGCTCATTCATGTTTTTGCATTCATATTTTCACAAAAGCAAAAGTTTCAAAAAAATCTTTTCTGAAACACAAGGTTTTCATGAATGCATAAAAAGCCAAGTGTTCAATGTTTCAATTTTTGAAAAAATATTTTCTCACTGGTTTAATCGATTACCAGTAAGTGGTAATCTATTTCTTGAGAACTAAGAACATTTTAATCGATTACGAGATTATCGTAATCGATTACACAGTTCAAGATCACATAATGGACTTCCTGTGATAATCGATTACAACATGGTGGTAGTTAATTACTTGGCAAAGATTTTGAATAAGGTTTCTTGTGATAATCGATTACATTGTGATTTAATCAATTACATTGTTCATAAATATTTTCCATAAAGCTCAAGAACACTTTAATCAATTACATAAGTGATTTAATCGGTTACTAATAGTTAAAATATTTTTCTATAAATAGATGTTGCTTGTTTTCACCAAAAACAACAACGAAATATCAACGAATTTCATAACCTTTCTGAAGAGAGAAAAGATACTACAAGCTATTTTGTGTTAGAAGCTCAAATCCTCAAGCTTCAAGATTCCTTGAGAGGATTTGTATTTAGGCAACTTTCTAAAAAAGAACTTGGAGAGAATGCTTTGAGATTTGTCTTTCAACCTTGATTCAAGTTTGGTAATCATTTGCATTCATCTATAGTGGATCATCAGGTTTTTTCTCTCCATACTACTTTGGTTGTAATTCTTTTTAGAATTTTTGGTTTGTGTAACTAAAGCAATAGTCTTTCTTAAATCTTGTATAGATAGGTGTTTCTAGAGGGAAGAGTAGAGAAGGATGCTCTCTATGTCTTGCTCATAGAGAATCTAATGGAGTTAGATTTCTTGTTCTTAATCTAGGTTTGATTGAGAGTGATTGTATAAGCTTGTAAGAAACAAATTGCTATTAGTGGAATTTTTAACTAGTTGGTTAGTAGAACTGGATGTAGCTTCTCTAGGTTGAGAAGTGAACCAATATAAAACTTGGTGTTGACTACTTCTTCTTTATCTTTTATTGTGGTTATTAATTTTCATTCGTTGGTATAACTTTTCATAATCAACATAAATATTTTGTTGTCATTGCATTCTTTAAAGATTGGAGTTTAATTGATTGAAAGTATTCAACGGTTATTTTGAGATATGATCTTTTTAACTCTGATTGTTTAAGAAATTTTAATTGGCCAAGAACAACCAATTCACCCCCTGAAAAAACAATAGGAATACCCACAATTAACCAAGAGAGGGGGGTGAATTGGTTTATAACTTGGTCTTTTAAAATTTTCTTTTCTAAATCAGAGTTAGGATCTTAATCACTTTAAACCAAGAAACCTTTAATTCAGTCAATCCACTCAGCTCAAAGAAACAATGTCTCAAAACTGAACTTGTTGAGTAATGATAATAATTCAAAGAACCAAAGAACAAGATAACCAAAAGGGATTAGAGAGTAGAGAATCAACACAATAATTTATACTGGTTCACTTCTCAAGAGAAGCTACATCCAGTTTCTAATCAACACTAGATTAGAATTCCACTATTGAAAATTTTAGTTCTTACAAGCTTGATTACATTTACTCTTTATCAACCCTAGATAAAGAAAGGAAATCTAAAACCCTATTAGACACCTTAACAAGAATCAGAGAACATTACTCTGTTCTTCCCTAGAGAACACTACTCTAGTGCAAGCCTCAAGAACAAATTACAATAGCACCCAATTACAAAACAATTCAAAACAGAATTACACCCAAAGAGAATGGAGAGAAACAACCTGATGATCCAATGTTTATGAATGCAAATGAATTACCAACAATGTTGAATCATCTAATGAAACTTCAGAATTAGCTCTCCTGTTATTCTTTGAAAGACTCTTGCCCAAGTAATCAATCAAGAACTCATGTGATTTAAGAAGTGGGACAAGAGATTTGTATGCTCAGAAAAACTCTTTGAATCTTGGTGAAAGCTTGAAGATAATCAGAAATTCGTAATTGACAAGTTGTAAAACAAAGCAAGCTTCACTCCTATTTATAATAAACTTTCATAACTAACAGTAATCGATTAAACGCGCCAAATAATCGATTAAAACGCTTAAGTAATCGATTAAATCACCACTTTAATCGATTAAAGTGTTCATGAGTTTTCTGGGTTTGAATAACGAGCAAAATAATCGATTAATACGAGGCGTAATCGATTATTCCAGTAGCACAACATTTCATAAAAGCTTGTGTAATCGATTACGAGAATTGGTAATCGATTAAAGCAGTGCAACATGTTTTTCTGAATGCATTGTGTAATCAATTACAATTTCTGGTAATTGATTATTGCAGTAGGACATGCTTTTCAAAAAGGCTTATGTAATCGATTACAGTAAATGACAATCAATTAACGTGTTCATCAAAGCTTTTCCAGATTTTGAAAATGAAGCAAATAATCGATTAATACGCTGTGTAATCGATTAAACTAGTGCATTTTTCATTTTCCCAAAAACATTGCTTCTTTGGTTCTTTTGTAAAAACATGCTTTGATTCTTTGTTAAAACACTTAGGCACATGAATGATTAAATGCATGCAATGCAAGGATAAACAGATTGGACTCTTTAACACTTAATTTGATTTGCAATCTTCCAAGGCATTCTAAGGCATGTGAAAAAGCTCAAAATCATTCTTCAAGTCCTAAGCTTCAAGCTTTAAGATGCTCCCCCTATATCCACCAATCTCCCCCTTTTTGGCTTTGAACATGCCAAATATTGATTGACCATTTGCTTGAGTTGGAATTGCTTTGAGGATGAGCAATATGAAAGTCTTGAACTTTGTTAACCTGAAAATCAAATCAGCGTTTTTGCTAAGAGCAAGTGTTAAGTGTTAAGCTTGCATTCATCATTTATTTCCATTGGGTTTGCTCCCCTTGACTTGATTTACTCCTTTAAACTTAGTTAATTTCATGAATCAATGATTGGCAAAAAAACCAGCAAAAAAAGAGTACAACAGAGAGCAAAACAAAGTTGCATTTTGGTCCACAATCAATCAATTTTTCTCCCCCTATTTGGCTTATCAAAGACACAAAAGATAATGGCACAACAAATAAGGATAAGAGAGAAAGCAAATTTCATTAATTGATAAGGAAAATGCAGTACATTGATCAAAAAATGAAAAATAACATAAAAACAGAGTAAAACAAACATAAAATACTTAGAAGCCTAGTCTTCATTTCCTGAGTAGTCAAGGATAATCCTAGCTTCTATAATTTCTATCCTAGATCTGATTTCTTCTAAAGTTGTGTTGGTCTCAGCCCTATGTTCATGATGGAGTGTTAGCAAGGCATCCATCTTCTGAATCATTAAGGATTCGAATGGGCTCTAGGATGGTGCAGCAGGGGCAGCATCTTCATCATCATCATCATCATCAGCAGCAACATCATCTCCTTGCTCAGGTGCAGGCAGTTGTTGACCAGCCATTTGCCAACCATATGGGGTTTTGGTCATCCCCAATTTGGTGAGGTGCTTTTCTTTGATGAGGTTGTTGCTAGAGTTGGTGTTGTCAACAACCTCATTTGAGACATCTACTTGAAAATAGTCAATGAACCTAGAGATAAGGACAGCATACGGGAAATGATAATTCATCAACCTTTTGGATTTCAGCATTATTTCCTGGAGAACAAGTATCCAGTTCATCTTAATGCCATTCTTCAAGGCATAGACAAGCTATAAATCATCATCAGTGGCTTGTGCATGGTTTGTTGCTCTAGGGGTAAGGATGTAAGTGATGATGTAATGGAGAAGTCTATCCTTATGGGTCATGGGTCTAGTGCTTAGCCTAAGCCTCAACCTCATTTGAGGATCAAGAAGCATCCCCCTATAGATATCAATCCTATTGTACCCACCCACTTCTTCTTCAAACCTTCTCTCACCATCAAAAGTGAGGCCAACAACCTCTTCCCATATTTCCTGGGTGATTTCTATAGCAACCTCATTAACTTGGGTCAAAATTGTTCCTTCCATTGAGAATTTGGCACAGGTATAGAATACCTTGACCAATTCAGGGTAAAATGTAACCTTCATCTCCACAAGTTTCTGAAGATCTTGGGGTTCTATATAAGTAGGAAATTGGAAACCCTCATTTCTAAACCAGTCAAGGGAGAGGAATTTAGGAGGACCTATAAGCTTGGTTGCATTAAATTGAAGGTAAGTCATTTTGTCTTGCTCATTGGAGAACCAATGATCTAACCTATTTGCTGCTGGGTTGGAGGATTCAGCTTTTCGCTTTGAGGACCTTGGTCTTTTTGGTACAGACATGGTTATAGAAGAGAAGAAAGCTAAGGTAAGGTTTCTAAACCCTGAGAGAGAGAGACACATAAGTTCTTAAGGAGGAAGATGAGTAAGGTGTGATTTTTGCTGAGGAACATAAGCTGTATTTATAAAAAATTTAGGCTCCAAGTTTCAAATTTGAAAAGGAAAACAGTTACCACGCATTAACCACTCAATTGAAGGCTCAAAAGATTCAAAATTTGAATTTGGTGGCAGTTGGGTAGTTATAATTTTCGAGAAAATCTTTCAGATTTTGCAGATTCTCCAGTAACTCCAGGTTTAATCGATTATTTTGCATATGTAATAGATTAATCCTTAACAAAAATCAATTTTAGAACATACAGTAATTGATTAATTCGCAATGTAATCGATTATTTCATACCAATGCAGTTGAGGAAGATGAAGTGTAATCGATTATCCTCACATGTAATTGATTATCACAGTATGAATGCAAAATTCAATGTGTTTCAGAACAATTTAATCGATTATTCCGTAAGGTAATCGATTATTCCAGTGAGAGTGATAATTGGTAAAACTTTTTAATGCTTGTGTAATCGATTATTTCGTTGTTGGAATAGATTATTCCAGTGGAATGGATTTTCTGAAAATGATTTCTATATAGAATAATCGATTATTTCGCTTGTGTAATCGATTACATAAGCTCAAATTCCATTCGCAATGGCTTTTTAAATGATCTTAATCGATTATTCCGTGCCTTAATCGATTATCACAGTGAAATATGCAGAATGAGCAGTTCTTTAAGCAGCACAACTTCAAATTTTCAAATGCAAATGATTATTAAGCAAACATTCAATTATTTCTCATGGTTTGGCACAAATCAAGCATACATTAGTAGATATTGGATTCATCAAGCATGCCTAGCATGTTTCTTAGAGTGTAATATCTATCTCTATCTAAAGGTTTGGTAAATATATCAGCTAATTGAAAATTGGTTTCAACAAATTCAATTTTGATGTTACCCTTTTGGATATGGTCTCTGATGAAGTGATGTCTGATTTCAATATGCTTTATCCTTGAGTGCATGATAGGATTTTTGGAGATGTTAATGGAACTTGTATTATCACATAGCAGAGGTATTTCCTTTAGCTCAACACCAAAGTCCTAAAGTTGTTGTTTCAACCAAAGGCTTTTTTCACAGCAGCTTCCAACTGATATATATTCTGCTTCAGCAGTGGATAATGCAACACATGATTGCTTCTTGCAGTGCCAAGAGATCAATGAGCTTCCTAGCAAGTGACATGTTCCACTTGTGCTCTTTCTATCCAACTTGCATCCTGCAAAATCAGAATCAGAATATTCAAGTAAGCTGATAGGTGTACCTTTTGGATACCAAAGTCCTACTTTTGGTGTGGACTTGAGATACTTGAGAATCCTCTTGACTGTTGTTAGATGGGACTCCTTGGGATTTGCTTGATATCTAGCACACAAGCAAACACTTAGCATTATATCAGGCCTACTAGCAGTGAGGTACAATAAGGAACCAATCATTCCTCTGTATTTGGATTCATCAAGACTCCCGCCTTTGTCATCTATGTCAAGATAAGTAGAAGTTGTCATAGGTGTTGCTGCATCTTTGCAAATTTCCATATCAAACTTTTTAATCATCTCTTGATAGTACTTTGATTGACTTAGGAAGGTTCCACTCTTTAATTGCTTGACTTGTAATCCTAGAAAGAATGTAAGTTCCCCCATCATTGACATTTCAAATTCACCCTGCATTGTAGCTGAAAATTCTCTGCACATTGATGGATTAGTTGAACCAAAAATTATGTCATCTATATAAATTTGAACTAATAGTATATCATTTCCTTTTCTCTTTATGAACAAGGTTTTATCAACTTGACCTCTTATGAAAGATTTTTCAACCAGAAATTTACTTAACCTTTCATACCAAGATCTAGGTGCTTGTTTCAAACCATACAATGCTTTTCTTAATTTGTAGACATGATTTGGATGCTTATTATCAATAAATCTAGGAGGTTGTTCTACATAAACTTCCTCTTCTATGTATCCATTTAAGAAAGCACTTTTGACATCCATTTGAAACAATTTGAAATTCATCAAACAAGCATATGCAAGCAATAACCTAATGGCTTCTAATCTGGCTACTGGAGCATAAGTTTCATCATAGTCAATGCCTTCCTCTTGGTTGTATCCCTTAGAAACCAATCTAGCTTTGTTCCTTACTATGATTCCACTTTCATCCAGCTTATTTCTAAAAACCCATTTAGTGCGAATATGTTTATGAGTTGATGTTCTAGGGACTAACTCCCAAACTTCATTTCTTTTGAATTGATTCAACTCATCATGCATAGCCATTAACCAATGTTCATCTAAAAATGCTTGATCAATACTATTAGGTTCAATTTGTGAAACAAAAGCCATGTTACAACAGAGATTTCTTAATGAAGATCTAGTAGAAACTCCCTTTGAAACTTCACCAATTATGTTATCAAGGGATAGGTCTCTTGTTGTTCTCCAATCTTTAGGCTCATGTCTAGGTGTTAATTGTTCTATTTCAGCACATGGTTCTTCCTTTTCTTTCATCAATGAGTCATTCAATTGAATAAATTCTTCCATAGGACCTGCATCAATATCACACTTCTTTTCCTCTTTAGAGGGATTAGATTCATCACAAATAACATGAACTGATTCTTCCATGCATAATGTTCTTTTATTGAAAACTCTATATGCTTTGCTTTGTAATGAGTATCCAAGAAAAATGGCTTCATCAGCTTTGGCGTCAAATTTTCCAAGTGATTCTTTGCCATTATTTAACACAAAACACTTACAGCCAAAGGTTCTCAAATGGGAAATGTTTGGTTTTCTACCCTTGTATAGTTCATAAGGAGTTTTCTTTAAAATAGGCCTTATTAGTAATCTATTCAAGGTGTAGCAAATTGTACTTACAGCATCAGCCCAAAAATGTTTAGGCAAATTAGTCTCATTAAGAAGAGTTCTTGCACCTTCTTCAAGGGATCTATTTTTCCTCTCCACAACACCATTTTGCTGAGGTGTTCTTGGAGCTCAAAAATTGTGGTTGATTCCATTTTCTTCACAGAAATTTTCAAAATGTTCATTTTTGAATTCTCCACCATGATCACTTCTTATTGAGATAATTTTGCTTCCTTTTTCATTTTGAGTAAGTTTGGCCAGTTTTCGAAAAGCATTGAAAGCATCACTCTTGGATTTCAAAAACCAAGTCCATGTGAATCTAGAGTAATCATCAACAATGACAAGCCCATAGAAATTGCCTTCTATACTCATAGTTCTAGAAGGACCAAACAAATCTATGTGAAGTAATTCAAGGGGTCTTGAAGTAGAAACAACATTTTTACTTTGAAAGGAATTTTTAGTTTGTTTCCCCTTTTGACAAGCATCACATAATTTGTTCTTCTCAAACTTGAGTTTGGGTAATCCAATGACTAGATCCTTTTTAATTAACTTGTTCATATAATGCATGTTAATGTGACTTGCCCTCCTATGCCATAACCATGATTCATCTATTTTACTAATTAAGCAAGAAGTGTTATGAATATATGCATGATCAATAGAGAGTAAGTAGATATTACCTTTCCTTTTACCTATGTGAATTACCTCACCACTTTGTCCATCACATATCATACAACAATTGTCATTGAATGACACTTTGAACCCTTTATCACACAGCTGACTTATGCTTAATAAGTTGTGCTTCAATCCTTCCACATAGAGAACATTTTTTATCTTGGTTTTGAAGCTATCTCCAATACTTCCTTTACCAATTATTTTACCTTTGTTGTTATCTCCATAGGTGACAAATCCTCCATCTTTAAGAGTCAAATTTGTAAGCATGGATATGTCACCGGTCATATGTCTAGAGCATCCACTATCAAGATACCATAATGAAGATCTTGCTCTTAGACATACCTGCAAAATTCAAATCAATTTACAAAGGTAGGTACCCAATTGAAATTGGGTCCATAGGGGTTAGCTTTTTTTCTTTTCCTTGCCACCCAAATGCATTCTCCATTAGGCACATAGAATCTCCTAGCATAGCATTTATAAGATGTGTGACCTTTCTTCATACAATAGTTGCAAGTGATAGTTCTTTGTGTGTTTTCAAAATGTGTCATGTGGTTAAACCTTGGTTTTGAAGTTGCTTTTGTATATTTCTGTTTTGGAGGCACAAACTTGGTTCTTCCATTGGATTTTGATCCATGTTTATAACCCAAACCAGAAGTATCTCCAGCATACTTTTGAACACTTAGCATTTCAGCCAAGTTGCATTTACCTTTGTAAAGCATTTTCAAAAGATCAACCAAGTAATTATTTTCAGAAAGTATTACCATAAGTTTTTCACCATGACTCTTTTTGAACTCATCAAAATCTTTTTGCAAATCATTATATTTGTCAACATTAGATGAAGAAGAAGCACATACACAACCATTTAATTTGTAACTTGAAATAAGTTTTTGATTTTCTTCTTTCAGTTTACAAATTTCAGATTGTAATTCACCAAGTTTTGTGACATGCCATCTAAGATCTCCTTTTAGCTTATTATTGGATTTTGCAAGCCTTTGAGCTTCTTCATGCATTTCTTGAAAGGCATCAATAGCTTGATCAAAATTAGAGCTTACCTCAGTTTCAGCAATTGATAGATCATCATCTTCTTCAATTGTAGAGGTTAGGCATACATTTGCTTCTTCATCTTCACTTGATGATTCAAAAGTTGTTGATTCATTTTCTTCCCAGGCTATGTAGGCTTTCTTGGGATTTCCTTCTTTCTTCACCTTGTTTTCACTATGTTGCTTCTTCAAGAATATTGTGCATTCAGATTTGATATGGCCAGGTTTGCCACATTCAAAGCAAGTGAAATTGTTGTCACTTCTTTTGTTGGTGCTGTTGTTGTTCTTTATGAATTTCCTGTTCTTATTTCTCCTTAAGAATTTACTGAACTTTTTGGCAATTAAGTTCATGTTGTCTTCATCATCTTCTTCACTTGAATCTTCCACCTTTTCCATTTTTGAGGATGCAGCTTTTAAGGATATACTTTTGTGTTTCTTTTCTGCATCTTCAGAATTGGTTAGTTGTGACATTTCAAGCTCATATTCAAGTAGCTTACCAAATAGTGCAGCCATTGACATTTTGGAGAGATCTTTTGATTCTTTGATTGTTGTCACCTTTGGTTGCCATGGTCCTTTAAGGAACTTTAGAATTTTGATATTCAGCTCTTTAACATCAAATATCTTTCCAAGACCAAGAAGATGATTTACTATATGAGTGAACCTTGTTTGAAGCTGAGATATGTTTTCTGTGGGATTCATCTTGAACATCTCATACTCATGTATTAAGGCATGCTTCTTTGATCTTCTAACTTCATCAGTACCTTCATGAGTTATCTCCAGCATCTCCCACATTTCCTTTGCACTATTGCACCTAACTGTTCTAATGAATTCATCAGAAGAAAGTGCAGAAGTAATCATATTCTTAGCTTTAAAATCATATTGAACAGCTCTCTTTTTAGCATCATTCATTTCATCCCATTCTTTGGGAATTATATCATTACCAACAGTTTTAGTAGGAATCATAGGACCTTTTTCTATTGCATTCCAAGCACCTGGGTCATTTGATTGAATAAAGATTTTCATTCTATTTTTCCAAAAACTGAAGTGCTCTCCTTCAAACATTGGAGGATGATTGAGGGAGGCACCCTCCTTGAAGGTAATTTGTGAGGTATTTATTTTCTTTTTAAAGAAAGATAGTGATCTTGAATAACTCTCAAGAACCAACTCTTGATACCAATTGAAAAAATAATAGGAATACCCACAATTAACCAAGAGGGGGGTGAATTGGTTTATAATTTGGTCTTTTAAAATTTTCTTTTCTAAATTAGAGTTAGGATCTTAATCACTTTAAACCAAGAAACCTTTAATTCAACCAATTCACTCAGCTCAAAGAAACAATGTCTCAAAACAGAACTTGTTGAGCAATGATAATAATTCAAAGAACCAAAGAACAAGATAACCAAAAGAGATTAGAGAGTAGAGAATCAACACAATAATTTATACTGGTTCACTTCTCAAGAGAAGCTACATCCAGTTTCCAATCAACACTAGATTAGAATTCCACTATTGAAAATTTTAGTTCTTACAAGCTTGATTACATTTACTCTTTATCAACCCTAGATAAAGAAAGGAAATCTAAAACCCTATTAGACACCTTAACAAGAATCAGAGAACACTACTCTGTTCTTCCCTAGAGAACACTACTCTAGTGCAAGCCTCAAGAACAAATTACAATAGCACCTAATTACAAAACAATTCAAAACAGAATTACACCCAAAGAGAATGGAGAGAAACAACCTGATGATCCAATATTTATGAATGCAAATGAATTACCAACAGTGTTGAATCATCTAATGAAACTTTAGAATTAGCTCTCCTATTATTCTTTGAAAGACTCTTGCCCAAGTAATCAATCAAGAACTCATGTGATTTAAGAAGTGGGACAAGAGATTTGTATGCTCAGAAAAACTCTTTGAATCTTGGTGAAAGCTTGAAGGTAATCAGAAATTCGTAATTGACAAGTTGTAAAACAAAGCAAGCTTCACTCCTATTTATAATAAACTTTCATAACTAACAATAATCGATTAAATGCGCCAAATAATCGATTAAAACGCTTAAGTAATCAATTAAATAACCACTTTAATCGATTAAAGTGTTCATGAGTTTTTTGGGTTTGAATAACGAGCAAAATAATCGATTAATACGAGGCGTAATCAATTATTCCAGTAGCACAACATTTCATAAAAGCTTGGGTAATCAATTACGAGAATTGATAATCGATTAAAGCAGTGCAACATGTTTTTCTGAATGCATTGTGTAATCAATTACAATTTCTGGTAATCGATATTGCAGTAGGACATGCTTTTCAAAAAGGCTTATGTAATCGATTACAGTAAATGATAATCAATTAAAGTGTTCATCAAAGCTTTTCCAGATTTTGAAAACGAAGCAAATAATCGATTAATACGTTGTGTAATCAATTAAACCAGTGCATTTTTCATTTTTCCAAAAACATTGCTTCTTTGGTTCTTTTGTAAAAACATGCTTTGATTCTTTGTTAAAACACTTAGGCACATGAATGATTAAATGCATGCAATGCAAGGATAAACAGATTGGACTCTTTAACACTTAATTTGATTTGCAATCTGCCAAGGCATTCCAAGGCATGTGAAAAAGCTCAAAACCATTCTTCAAGTCCTAAGCTTCAAGCTTTAAGATGCTCCCCCTATATCCAACACCTCCCTCTTGGTTCTTGTGTATTGTTGATACTGTTTTCAATTTGTATAAAAAGCAGGTTCTTTGTATACCTTTTTAAGATCTTCATGTATCACTTAACTAGGTACATCCACCATAAATAAACGGGACCAGACAATTTCATTTCCCTCACCAAATGAACAATTAAGTGAACCATGATGTCAAAAAATTAATGAGGAAAATACATCTCTAATTGACATAAGATAATAGTAGTCTTGCCTTCCAAGTCATCTAACTTTACAAGGTTAACGACTTTGCTACAAATGACATTGAAGAAAAAGCACAGGCGAATTATGGCATGCCTGACTTTATTAGGTAAAATGTCTCGAATCACTACGGCTAACAGTTGTTGCATCAAGATGTGGCAATCATGAGACTTTAAGCCAACTAATTTCATATCTTTCAGCTGCACAATGCTCTTAACATTTGAAGAGTATGCCTGTAGAACTTTGACATGACACAAACACTGGAAGAAACTTGTCTTCTCCTTTCTTGACAAAGTATGACATGGTGGAGGCAAGTATATTTTGTTACCATTAGACCTTGGATGTAACTAGTCATATATGGCCATCTCAACTAGATCTTGACGAGTATTCAAACCATCCTTTGTCTTGCCTAGAATGTTAAGATGTCGATGACACTGTCACACACATTTTTCTTCACATGCATAACATCCATACAATGTCTAACATCTAAATCAAACTAGAATGGAAGATCAAACAATATCGACCTCTTCTTCCATAGGGAAGTTTTAGTAGTCAACTTCTTTTGGGTCTTTGCAAATATAGTATGGATGCCCTCAACCCGCTCAAGAACCTTTTGACCAATTAACAATATCGGAACACTTTCTTTCTCTTGACTTCCATTAAAATCTTTTTTCAAATGCGAGTAAAGGTGATAAGGATTCAAAAAACGTCAATGTCAAGTGTATACTATTTTTCTTCCATGTTTCAGTTGTACATAGATCATGTCTTTTTCAACTATAGGGCATACACGATGGTCCTTAACACTGTATCCACTCAAATTCCCGTATGCTGGAAAGTCATCAATGATACAAAATAGCATTGCATGCAACTTGAATGTCTCATTTTGATATCCATCAAACATAGCAACTCCTCATCCCATAACTTTGTCAAGTCTTCAATCAAGGGACTGAGATAAACATCCATGTCATTTCCTTGCTATTTTAGGCCCGATATCATCATCGAAAACATCATGTATTTTCACTTCATGCACAACCAAGGAGACAAGTTGTAAATTATAGGCAAAACAAGCCACGAACTATGCTGAGTGCTTAAACTGCCATTGGGATTCATTCCATTAGTGGCAAGTCCAAGCCTAAGATTTCTTGGCTCTTTGTCAAAATCTAGATACAGACGATTAATCTTCTCCCATCTGCATGTTAGACTCAGGGTGAGCTAGAGAGGATCAATGAAGCTGAGGTTCTTAGACATTGAAATGTTTGGACTTTTACATGCCAATTCAATTGAATGACATTTGTAATTTATTTATGTCTACGTAGATGCCTCATATGATCCCTTGCATAAAACTATTCATTTTTTGCATTCATGTTTTCACAAAAGTAAAAGTTTCAAAAAAAGCTTGTCTGAAACACAAGGTTTTCATGAATGCATAAAAAGCCAAGTGTTCAATGTTTCAAGTTTTGGAAAAATATTTTCTCATTGATTTAGTCAATTACCAGCAAGTGGTAATCAATTACTCGAGAACTAAGAACATTTAAATCGATTACGAGATTGTGGTAATCGATTACACAATTCAAAATCACATAATGGACTTCCTATGATAATCGATTACAACATGGTGATACTCGATTACTTGGCAACAATTTTGAATAAGGCTTTCTATGAAAATCGATTACATTCCAATTTAATCGATTACATTGATCATAAATCTTTTCCAGAAAGCTCAAGAATACTTTAATCGATTACGTAAGTGATGTAATCGATCACTGACAGTTAAAATAGTTTTTTTATAAATAGATGTTGCTTTTAATACAATGAAATAACAACAATATCATAACCTTTCTAAAGAAAGAAAAAAATACTACGAGTTATTCTGTGTTTGACCCTCAAATTGTGAAGCTTCAAGAAACCTTGAGAGGATTTCTTTTTTGGGCAACTTTCTAAAAAAGAACTTGGAGAGAATGTTCTTAGATTTGTCTTTCAACCTTGATTCGAGTTTGGTAATCATTTGCATTCATCTATAGTGGATCATCAAGTTGTTTCTCTCTATACTACTTTGGTTGTAATAGTTTTTCTTAAAGTTTGTCTAAAATAGGTTTTTCTAGAGGGAAGAGTAGAGAAAGATTTTCTTTATGTCTTGGTCACAGAGAGTCTAAGGAAGTTAAATTTCTTATTCTTAATCTAGGTCTGATTAAGAGTGATTGAATAATCTTGTAAGAAACAGATTGCTAATAGTTTAATCCTAATTAGTTGGTTAGGGAAACTGGATGTAGCTTCTCCAGGTTGAGAAGTGAACCAGTATAAATCTTGGTGGTGATTACTTCTTCTTTATCTTTTCTTGTGGTTATTAATTGTCATTTGTTTGTATAACTTTTCATAATCAACAGAAACATTTTGTTCTCATTGCATTCTTTAAAAATTGGAGTTTGATTGATTGAAAGTGTTCAACGGTTATTTTGTGATACGATCTCTTTCAACTCTGATTGTTTAAGAAATTTTAATTGACCAAGAACAACCAATTCACCCCTCTCTTGATTCTTGCGTGTTGTTCATATTATTTTCAATTGGTATCAGAGCAGGTTCTTGTGTGTTACTCAAGATCACTACTTTCTTTTAAAGAAAATGAATACCCCACAAATTACCTTCAAGGAGGGTGCCTCCCTCAATCGTCCTCCAATGTTTGAGGGAGAACACTTCAGTTTTTGAAAAAATAGAATGTAGATTTTCATTCAATCAAATGACCCCGGTGTATGGAATGTAATTGAAAAATGTCCTTTGATACCTACCAAAACTGTTGATAATGAAAAGGTTCCCAAAGAATAGGATGGAATGACTGATATAGAAAAAATGGTAGTTCAATATGATTTTAAAGCAAAAAACATGATAATCTCTGCTTTGTCTTTTGATGAGTTTTTCAGAACAATAGGTGCAAGAGTGCAAAGGAGATGTGGAAAACACTAGAGATCACTCATGAAGGAACTGATGAAGTTAGAAGAGTAAGAAAACATGTCTTGATCCATGAGTACGAAATGTTCAAGATGGACACAACAGAAAACATCTCTCAACTCCAAACCAGATTCACACACATCGTCAATCATCTACTTGGTATTGGCAAAACATTTGATGTAGAGGAACTCAACAACAAGATTTTGAAATGATTAACAAGACCTTGACAACCAAAAGTGACAACAATCAAAGAATCTAAAGATATGTGAAAGATGTCTATGGCTACACTTTTTGGTAAGTTACTTGAGTATGAATTAGAAATTGCTCAACTAACTAATGCAGAAGATGCAGACAAGAAACAGAAAAACATTGCCTTGAAAGCTGCATCCTCAAAAGTTGAGAAAGATGATGATTCAATTGAAGATGAAGGTGACTAAAATATGAATCTAATTGTCAAAACATTTGGCAAGTTGACGCAGAAAAACAAGAACAGAAAGTTCACAAAGTTCAACAAAATAAATGATAACAACAACAACACCAACAACTTCAACTGCTTTGAATGCGGAAAGCAAGGCCACATCGAATCTGAATGTCCAATCTTCTTAAAGAAGCAGTTAGGTGAAAAGAAAGAAAAGAAAGAGGGAAAACCCAAAAAAGCCTACATAGCTTGGGAAGATAATGCATCAATAACTTCTGAATCTTCAAGTGAGAATGAAGAAGTCAATGTTTGTCTAACATCAACAATTGATGAAGAAGACTCAAGTTAAGTTGTCACTTTATTTGTTATTAATTTATTTTATGCCCTGTAATATTTTAGATCAATGGTGGGCATCTTATGGATGTGGGGTACCACATTTGCAAAAGATGTTATTCGTATATTAAGTCAAACTTGTAGGTCTTCAGGCTGTGAGAAGAATTGAAGTGTATTTGAGCACATTCATTCAAAGAAAAAAAATAGGTTAGAGCATCAGAAACTTAATGGTTTAGTCTATGTTTGTTACAACTTGGTTGCAAAATAGGTATTATTATATTTTCATTCTTTTTCATTGTTTATCTTTCTATATTTCAAATTTGTTTCATACTTGTTATCTCTAAATGCTAATTAGTAATTAGTACTTTCTATCTAATTTTTTTACATAGGTCCTTTAAATTTGGATGATGATGTTGATGAAGCACAAGACAATCCCACGGAAAACATGAATTTAAATGAAAGCAATGTTGATCATGAAGTTACAATGGGAAATTCTTCTAAGTTTTTTTAATGAAGAAGAAGTTCCTCAAAGACAATGACTTAGTTTATGCCCCTTGGCTGTAGAAAACAGTTGAAGTGTTAATTTTGTTTAGGAATATATGTTGAACTTAAATTTATTTTATTTAGTTTATGTTTGTGATCTTTGTTACATGTTTGTTTGAACTTGGACAATGATGTTTTTTTTAACATTTTAGTATCTAATTATCTATGACCCCATGTTATGGAATAATATTAATTTGTGATTTTTTAAAAATATTTTAAGACATTGTCATGCGGGTCAATCAGTGACCCATCGGTTCGACGACTAACCGGATCATGCAGGTCAATCAGTGATCCACCAGTTTGATCACTGACCCAATGACCCAATATCCTGACTGGATCAGTTACCGGGTCGATTGTTTAAACAATGCTAATATTCTTCTTTGTTTTATTTTTTAAAACTACCTAAATTAATATTCCCAATACGTTTATACCTTCTTAAACTCAAAAGTAGCAATTGTATTGTTTTCGGATCTGAGGTACGGCTACTAAATGGTTTGGTTTTCCTCTAATATTTTTAGCTCTTTGTTCTTTCTATTTTTATTTTTTTAATTTTACCTGATCATGGGGACTAAGTTCTTGAGTTTGGCGTGGCAGGAGTTTGTATTTGGCAGTGGTGAAAGAAGATTGTTGATTTCATTGGAGGGAGCTCTAGGATTAAAGGGTTGTTCTCCGACGTTATTTAGGCTGATCTAACAGGAAGTAAAATCCAAAATAAAAATTAAGGGAATTTTATTATTATTTTAAAGAAAAAAGTGATATGTGAAACTTTTTAATAAAATATATTTGATTCTTTTACTATTAAAAAAATTGTTAGTAAACTTCAAACTCAAGTTTTACTTACTTTATTTTTGTACCGGTCAAGACATCATTTCTCGATCTACAGAGACCTTTGGTATATAATTTTCTTTTTAATTTCTCATGAATCTAAAATTGAGAATGTTTTTTTATGTCTGGTTTGTTTTTTTAAATAATTTTTTCAATAAAATACTTGTTTTAGAATGTTTTCACAAAATTGTTGTAACAGGAGAGGTGAGAATTTAATATTTTCTAGTTGAGATTTATTTTTACTATGATGTATAACGTTTTTTTATAAATTATTTAATGTAATAAATTCTTACAGTGTTTGAGAAAGTTCTATCAAACTAAATGCAAAATATTTGATTTTCAAAAAATGAATATAAATGTTCTAAAGAATATTTATAACCAACTAAATAGATTTTAATAATTTTTGTGAACCATGATTTTAGAAACATGAAGCAATAATATAAAAAAAGACATTTTACATCAATTTCCTGAAAGAAAATGATATAATATGTGAGGCAATTATGACAATTTTTAAATATTGGGATGGACATTTTAAATCTAAATCAGTTACTAATTAAAAATCGGATCTATATACAGAAGACTTTCTAATTGATTCATTGTGCAATAGGATACAAAGAATAATTGCATTGAAGTCACTACCCGACCCCTTTATTAAGTAAGACAATTCCTGGTTGATGAAGTCACTATGACATGTTGTTCTTCAACAAACCCAAGTGTCTTCTTATTGATAGATGTGTCAGATAGAAGGACACTCCTTCAAATCCATTTTTACTAATTTGTTGAAATTTATTAAAAATTATTAAATAAAAAAATTAAGACTATATTTAATAAAATTAGTTGAAAAGTTAGGTAATAGTTTAAATTTATAAATCACTAACTTATTAAATCATAAGTATTTGATAAAATTATTTATTGAAATAAACTTAAAAATGAAAAAGATAGAAATTAACATATTTATATATTATTTAATATAAATTTCAATTTTATTTTATGGAACAAAATATGTATATTTGAGGTGTTATAATTTTAGTTTTCAAATTAATTTTAAAATCTTGTATTATAATTTTTTTTAATTAATTTTAAAACCTTGTAATTTTTATTTATAGTTAAATTATTTTCATCACAGTAGTTAAAATAAATTGTCTATTATAAAATTATTCAAAAAATAATTAAAAATAACATAATCTAAAATTTATTATTGTCAATTTTTTAAGGTATAATGTTGAAATAATAAATTAAATATTATAAATAGTACAATGGTTAAAATAAATAACAAAATCCTATTTTTTTTAAAAGTGTAGTAAGGAATGTAATAAATATTTCAAGGATAAAAAAGAATAAAATATAAAAATTAGAAGTTAGAAGTTAACGTTTTAAAAAAATATACTTTAAGTAGTATTTCAAAAAATGTTAGAAATTATTAAAAAAATGTTTATCAAATAGCTAACAAATATTTCGAGTAATAGAAAAACTATATAAGCTAGCTAAAATGGTTTGCCTGATCCAATAGGGTCTAGCTTCATTGGTTGAGTAGGGTACGTGAGAGTTTTAAATCCCTTGGTACCATGTGTTAATTCCTATGGATAAAAAAAGTATGGTTTACCTAATATAGCCTAATATGATATTGGATGCACAAAATTATCATTTAAAATACATTTTAATGCATAAGAGATTGTGTATTTAAAAGAGTGTGTATGAGAGTGTATTCTTTGAAATAACAACAACCACATTAGAAGGCGGTTGAATAGTGTGTATATCAAAGATAATAACTTTTTGTAACTTTTAGAACAAATATAAACATAAATATATATATATGGTAAGTCGTCCATTGAAAAGAAAACATGTTTTAATAAGGACAAGTTTGATCATCTAGTGACTTAATAAGAAAGAGTCTTTAAGACAATTTTCCAATAAATACTTGGTATTAACAAAGTGACCGAGAGTGCTAATAAAACGTTTAATAAACTGTTAAGGAGAGAAGTAGAAACACTTGGTTTATACTGGTTCAGTCAACCTGAGTTATGTCCAATTCTCCTTTACTCAACAGTAAAGCGTTCCACTAATCAAAACTTGATTACAAAACAAGTATTATGACCTGTCACTCTTGGTTATGCAAGTATTCTTAATACCACTTTTGGCATTGTCTTAGACTCTCCTTGACTCTAAGAAATCTAAGTATTTTTTAACACTAAGCCACTCTTGGCTTTCACAAACAATAGTTTGAATGAATACAGGTATTCAATAAGTGAATAACACAATAAAGCTCAAATACAAGATAACTTTGCATAGCAAATGATAAATAAATGAAAGCTTTAAAACAGTCATCTAGTGATTTCAGTAGAGTTTTTGCTTCAAATATATTCTCATTTTCTCGTAATGATTTTTTTTTCTCTTTTTGAGTAGAGACTAACTTTTATAGACTTCAGTGAAAGATTCATTACGGGATCAATGATGATTCCTTGAAAAGACCATTGTCTCACACTGGGAGATAAAGCTATGTGTCATGCTTTGATTTTCGAGGAAATGAGCAATAGTACAAACAACATCATGTGCTCCTTGTCCTCGATGAAAATGACCCAGAGGAGTATTCTGTGAATACCTTCTATTCTCTTCTATTATATTATTTCCTTAAATTCAAATGTTAGCAATTCAAAATAAAGAGAGACAAAATGAATTTGTGCAAGATAGAACACGAGCACTTCCCTTTCCGGCTATCACAGACTTTTTGATCAATGTTGATCATCACAAAAGAATTGTAAGTCTCGTACTTAGTTGGATGCGAGAGTTAACAAAACATAGTGTATAACACTGATTTCCATAATGAGTGAACGCTCTTTGGTTTTAGTGCGTTGGACACTAGTTAAATAATTAACAAAGCATTTTCTCTTGGAGTATGGACGATACATGCAGACTATAGTTAAAATCTTTAACACGTTGATCTCATCCACTTGTCAGCAACTCATTAAAACATCAACAATTTATACTTATTATTATTCATCAAAATCCAAGATAGATGAGAAGAGTGGTCATCCAGACCTAACATTCTTACCAATATTTCTTTTCACACTAATATCCTTTGAAAGATATAAAGGTGTGGAGCAGCTCAAACCAATTACTTGTTAATTAAAGGTATTTAAAGATGGATTGCTCCCTCTTAACATACACAAATGTCAAAAATCAAACTTCTAACAACTTGTTTAAGGGGCTTGAGCTCATTAGCATTCAAACTAGGGATGACAATAGGCAGAGTCCTATAGTACTCGTTCTCATACCTATGTTTAAAAAACTACCCTATCTGGTCTCATATATGCGCAGGTAGCAACTTTAATATCATCCTTGTACCCATCAAGTGATGGGTACCTATAATTCATACCCATGTCCTGTGCTTTACTTATTATAAAATTAAAAAATCAATAAAATATATTAAATCTGAAAAGTTACTACACGTAAATTGAAAATTTACTCTTAAGTAATCCAAACATAACATTAAAGTCATCCACACATAGATTATGTTCGAAAAAACTACCTGAAAAATTAGTTGGAAGTTAAGAAGTTAGGTGAAAACTGAAAAACTAGCAGTAAGCTGAAAGTTACAAGTAGTTTATTAAATTATAAGTGTTTGGTAAAAGTAGTTTATTTTTATTAAACCTAGCTCAAATAGACCTCATAATTAATTTTAGGGGTAAAAAAATAGCAATAAAGTAGTTTTATTTTTCTTTTTTTTGATAACAAAGCAAAGAACCACAAAGGCTAACGCCTCGGCAGCCTTAGGAAACAAAGTTCCTATAGAATCAAACCAAAGGAAGAAATTACACTCTTCAGGAGGGTTATCATAAAACATCAACCCTTGCAAAGAATGGTGCAACTTTGAAGTTAGGTAGTCCACCACAAGATTGGCCTTACGCAACACATGATAGATCTTCATGTTCCAAGATCATCTCAAAAGCAATCTACCATAATTAAGTAGCATTGAATAGGGATGGTGTAATGTCTTGGGTGTCCACACTGGCACTTTAATATAATAATATTAAGATTAAGAGGTAATTGTGTTTATAACAAATCTGGGTTTGCATTTCCTAAGTCAGCGTTAATGAGGCATCCCAGATTCATGTAACCAGGATGCCACTTCGATGAAGAAATAGGATCGTTATGGGATAGTTCTGATGTGAAGGTAGGAACCCGAACGAGGTCGGAAGAGGTCGGTAGAGGGTGGAACCTTGGACTTATGAAGTGTCAAGGCAGGAAATCGAAGCAGGTCGAGAAAGGTCGGATAAGATCGGTAGAGGGTGGAACCTTGGACTTGTGAAGTGCCAAGGCAAGAACCCGAACGAGGTCGGGAGAGGTCGGTAGAGGGCTGAACCTTGGACTTGATGAGCGCCAAGGTAGGAACCCAAGCGAGGTCGGATAAGGTTGGACAAGGACGGACCCCGCACTATGTAACTGATTACATAAGCGTAGGTAACCGATCAAAACAGATAACTCTTGCCTAGTACAACAGGTAAGGCTTTGATCGTATGGGTGCCATGAGCCTACACAAGGTTGTCCAGGTCACAAATTTTGGGATGAACAAGGTAGGCTTTTGGTGGTTGATCTGGACCCGATAGCGAGTGGGTGCGATGACTTAGCTAGATTTTGACATCTAGCATTATTGGCGCGTGTGTCATTTAAATAGATCACTTTTCTCATTTCGACGAAAACACTATCGTCTTCTTCCTCTCTCCATATTCTCCAATTCCAAGTGAGAGAAATTAATAGCCACCCACCCTTAACCAAAAACCCTGTGCATTCGACTGAGAAGTTGAAGGGAACCACCCCATAGCTAGGTTCCAACTTTAGTCCCTCTGAAGACCATCGGACAAAGGAATCATCCTCTCCAACAACTCTCACAGAGCTTCGTCTTTGAAGGAAAGAAAGCTTTTGGGACTTTCGAGCGTGGAGACGCTAATCTTTAGCCTTCCCAGAATTTATAGAGGTGAGACACTCACGCCTTCCCGGTTATCCTGAGTCTATGTATTGAGAGGTTTTGAGACCGTGTGGGTCAGAGCTAGATGGCTTGCATGCAACAGTCGATGACCGTCCTGGACTGATTGCATGCAACTTGTGTTAACTGGTTCGTCCTCTTGCATGCTTTTCCAGAGTGTGGTACAAGGGACATAGGTAGTTGCGACCTCGAGGCCGGGAAGAACTAGCATAACTCTTAGAGTAGGTAAGCTCTCCATTCTTGGGAGTTTTTCCCTTGATCGTGTTTCACCACACTCCGAGGAGTGACGGTCCTGATATGTAATGATGCATGTGGTATTGAACTTGTGTGTTACTACTTTTGGTTGAAAACATGTATATAATGATATGTTGTGTGTTGGACGAGCTTCTCTAGCCAATAGAATGGACTAAATATGGACTTCCCTTGGAGCCAAAGTCATGTGGAACAACTCTAAGTGGTCAATTAGTATATACGAAAACCCTGAGAGAATGTGCCCTTATTAGGATGATCCTCTCTTGGAAGTGCCATATACGTCCAAGCGGACTCCTGAGAGAATGTGTCATTCAGTGGATGATCTTCTAGGCAATGTTTGCAGAAGTCCTGGGAGAATGTGCCTTTAAGTGGATGATCTTCCCCAGGCAAAGATATACAGAGAATGTGCCTTAAGTGGATGATCAATGTGCCCTTAAGTGGATGATCTTCTCTTGTTATATCTGTGTTGTTATATACATGTTATGAGTTTTATTTATGACTGCTGGGATGACTGGATTAAGTGATGCCGGGTTTGGTGCTATGAGTCGTGAAAGGCAAACCCGGGGAGGAGAAACCGCCAAGGACCTAGAGTTTACTGAGATTTATGTCTTACCAATGAGCCAAGAGAGGCCGGCGGACCCCGAGAAAGGAAGCTCGGGTAGTGGGGCAGTCTGAGGGATTCCGGACATGAGGCCGAGCCGGGACGGGTTCCGTGTGAACCTTAGTTTTATTTTGCTAGCGTGTTGGCTCTCTGTTTTGTTATGTACACACACACACACAGATATATATATATATATATATATATATATATATATATATATATATATATGCACTTTGTAACCCGGTCCTGCAAGGAGAATGTAGCACGATGAATATTGTTGTAATTTCTTGAGTAATTACCATACATAATGCACAGTTATTATTATTTATGGATGCATGATGATGTCATTTTATTAGCTGCTTTCTAATTTATTTTTGTTAAATTAATTGTTGCGTTTAACGACTATAATTGAATGTTAACAATCAGATGCATACAGGGTGTTACAGATGGGAAACGGTAAACAGGAAACTGGAAACGCATGATTAAAGAAGTTAGTCGTAGACATGGAATCAGTCTCCAACCACACCTCTTTCAACCTACGCTCCCATGCATGTTTAATAGCAGTAATCAATCGCCAAATCTCTACTACCATGATAGAACAATGATCTAAATTCCTAGTGAACCCATTAATCCACTAGTCATTAGTATCACGAAGCACACCACCATAAGCAACCCTCTCACCAACCTAAATAATATATGGATCCACATTGTACTTAAAACACCCCTTAATGGGAGGCTGCCAAGCAACAAGGCTACCTTCTGAAGAAGGATGCTTATGCATAGAAACTTGAATAGCTTGATCATCAGCTTCCAAGACTAGTGAAGATATATCTGTTAATGATATCATTGACCCTCCAAGGAGCATCATTAAATATAAGATCATTTCTGGCTTGCCAAATCTTCCACATAGTAATACCAAACAGGGTTCTCCAATCACCAGGGCCCTTGGTAAGATTCACCCTTACCCAATCAAACAGACCAACAGAGTAAAACACTATCATATCAAAGTGATACAATTCCGTAACCTAGTCCAAACCTCCTTAACTAACGAATAGCCCCATAGGATGTGGAGAGAATTTTCAGTTATCATGGCACATAACGGCACAAGTTCTGGTCTACCAACCCACACTCCTCTCTTTTAACATTCGTCTTCATCCCATCCTGCAACACCATCCAAATAAAGCACTTCACCTGATGAAGCTCTTCCTAATCATAAACAAACTTATGGCTAAACCCATTAATTTGAGCACAATTTGATAGAACATTGTAAGTCGACTTAAATGAGAAAGACAATCAGGCGTTAAACTCCAAATAGGCCTATCTTGACCTCAACAAATGAGGTACAAGATAAGCAAGGATTTCAAATAAAGCCGATGGAGGAAGGAAACAAGATATCTTGTCTATATCCCACCCTCTTTGTTGGTTAACATAGTTGACCATTTTCTTCGATATCTCTTACTGGCATGGTAAAAACGACACCAGAGAACCCAATCTGGTCCCCAAAGGCAACCACACACTGGTCCAAAAATGCAATGAATTTTCTTTTCCCATTACCCACTTAATAGCCTTTAGACATCCTTCCAAGCCAGTGTTATTCCCTTCCAAGTCTAGAAATCATTATTAGAGCAAGTAACTTGTGGGATAACACCATCCCTGCAATTATATTTATGCTGAATAACATGAACCCAAGACTTAGAGGGTTTTGAGATAAGCTCCCAACCCATTTTCATCAAGAAAGCTTTAATGAATAGATGAGGGTTTTTGAATCATAAACTGTTGGGTATAATCGTACCCTCAAAATTAAATACTGATACCAACGTTGGGTTAAAACAAACCCTCAGAGTCAAATGCGGAAACGTAATCAATCAAACACGCGAGAAGAACACGATCAATTGTTTAACGTGAGAAAAACTTCCTTCAATATGGAGAGGAAAAACTCACGGGACACTGGTACAGAATCAAATATTCACTGTATGAAATAATGAGTACAAATAATCAAATACACCAAGGTGGTGGTACACTCAATCTCTCTAACAATGGTGAATATCAAACTCCCTAGAGTGTTTCGTTCAAATTCTCTCTAGAGATCTCTCAAATTGCAAAGCACGAAACTCGCTCAAATGTGCACTCAAGAATGTCACTTGAGGCTCAAATCTGTGGAATCTCTCATGCAGTCAAATGTCAAATGGCGGAGTAATTTCTCACGCTCTCTCAAGTCTCTCGTCTGAGTCCTAACCTAATTTCACCCTCAACTAATGTATTTATAGTGGGACTTAGGTTTAGGGTTTAGAACCACTAAATGGGCTTGGGCCAGCATTGGAGGAGTAAGCCCAATCCAACAATTCTTCCCCTACGACTTCAATGTGTCGGCTTCCACAACCCGGCATCTTCACTGCTTCAATGCATCCCGACATCTTCAATGCCTCAACACAACCCGACTTTTTCAACGCAACGGGTTCAACACAGTTTGTCTCAATGCGACAGGTGTATCATTAGCCCGCCCTCTTTAATGAGTCGGGTTCACCAACCTGGCACCTTCACAATAATCTTCAAATTTCCTTGCTGATACCGGCTTGGTCATCATGTCAGACCAATTCTGGTCGATGTGCACTTTGCCAAGTCTGAGCTCTCCATCTTCTATCACATCCTGGATCCAATGATACCTCACATCAATATGCTTGATGCGGGAATGATAGGTCGAGTTCTTCACCAGACGAATAGTGCTCTGGTTGTCACACTTCAGCTCGTACTTGTCTTGTTCATGGCCGAGTTCCATGAGGAACTTCTTCATCCACAACATCTCTTTGCTTGCCTCATTCACGGTAATGTACCCGACCTCCGTCGTTGAAAGTACCACACACTTCTACAATCTTGATTGCCAAGAGACTGCTCCTCCAGCAAATCTCATCAGATATCCGGTCGTTGACTTTCTCGAGTCAGAATCTCCCCCTAAATCAGCATCCGAGTAGCCTTGCAGCCTAGCTTCTCCTTCTCCAAATCGGAGGCACAACTCGGTTGTTCCTAGCAAGTACTTGAAGATCCACTTCATTGCTTCCCAGTGCTTTCTGCCAGGGTTCGATAGAAATCGGCTCACCATTCCAACTGCAAACGCCAAGTCGGGTCTAGTGCAAACCATTGCATACATCAAGCTTCTGACGGCGGATTGGTATGGGATCTTCAGCATCTCATCTCTATCTTCATCAAGCTTCGGACACTACTTCTTATTCAGCTTTATGTGCCTGGCTAAGGGGGTGCTAACTGTTTTGGCCTTGTCCATGCTGAATCTCTTCAAAATCTTCTTAACATACTTATCTTGAGTTAGCCACAGTAGCTTCTTCTTTCTATCTCGGATGATCCTGATTCCAAGGATCTTCTTCACAGGGCCGAGGTCCTTCATTGCAAAGGACAAGTTCAACGCCTTCTTTAAGGCGGCAATTTTCAGCTTATCTTGCCCTACAATTAGCATATCATCAACATATAGCAACAAGATCAGAAATATTCAGTCTCATACCTCTTCACAAATACACAGTGTTCAACTTCAGTCTTCATGAACTTATGATCAGTCATGAAAGATTCAAATTTCTTGTATCACTGTTGAGGTGCTTGTTTCAAGCCATAGAGACTCTTCTTCAACCAGCATACCATGCCTTCGCATCCCGGAGCTTGGAACCCTTCAGGTTGCTTGATGGAGTGCCTTTAGTTAAATATTTTTCTATCATTCTTAGCTTATTTGACTTCTCTTGGAATTTTATTTTCCCATTCTAATTCAGTTTTTGTCTTAGGCAAGTTAGTGGGCTTAATTGCTAATTGTTGCGTATTTTTGGATTTTATGCTCACTTGACGTATCTGCCTTGTACGAGACCTACAGAGCTCTATGAAACTCTGAACTGCACGTTCTTGTAGTCCTTGGAAATATAACAAAAAGATCTACAAGTTTTCCAGAAATAAGCCGAGGCCAATTCTGTCATTTGGAGGGTCATTTAAGACTTTGAAGTCAGAACCACTGCACTTGTATTTTAGGTTGCGAGTTGGACTTTTATTGGTGTAAATAGCATAAATAATTAGAATTGATGGGTTGTTCATGGCCCATTCTTTTCTTCAGACTTAGTCACTATATATTAGTGACATTAGGAGGAATTAATACTTTACATTTCATTTTGCAAAAAAATAGTTTTAGATTTCTCTTTTTAAGTTTTTAGAATCAAAATTATTTCTCTTATTTTCTCTCAATTGTTCTTCCTTGTTCTTCATTTTCATTTTCCCTTCTTCCATTTCCGTGCACTTATTTCATGGGGATTTCATTAATGATGGAAGGCTAAATAATCAATCAATCCAAAGATCCAATCGAAGCCAGAGAAGAATTTGAGTTATGGTTTGGTATTTCGAATTCTGTGTGAATGTTCACTTTCTCCTTCAATTGCTATTCTGTTTTCATGATTATGAATGCGTTTAGGATTGAAAGTGGATTAGGTTATGGATTCATTTCCTAATTTTGAATATAAATCACAAATTAATTGGATGATATTTCAATTAGGGTTGTGGTTTCAATTAATTTAGGGGTTAATTCGATTGAACTGCTTTTAATGAAATTGAATGAACTTTCACAATAGGATAAAATTTTGAGAACGATGATGATTCGAATAGCTTGGTTTGGTGAATTGGATTGATGCTCTTTAATCTATTTTACATTACTTGTTATCAATTCTGTTAGTTTCTGCATTGATCTTTAATCGTATTTTATGTTTTTGCAATTTTTACTTCGTGCCTGCAAACTGTTCGACAAAAATCCCTTTTACTGTTAGTAGTGAATTGAAGATAGAACCATATTGATAGTGTCTTTGAGTCAACCTAGGTTAATCTTGTGCTACAGAATTAGCGTAGTTTAATTGTTTTGAAACGACGCGACAAACGCTTATCAAAACTGGCGCCGTTGCCGGGGACACGGTTCATTGTGTGCTAGCTTTAATTCATTGTAATTAGTTCACAGTAGTAGTAATATATATATATATATATATATATATATATATAAAAGAAGTTACATTCACTGCATATTTACATTTTGCTGCACAACCGCACTTTGTTACATGATTGTTCTTGTTCATTATGAAGTGTGGATGATGTAGTTTCATGTGTGCTGTCAAAAAAATAGAGAAAAACAAGGAAAAACAGACCAAAAAATAGAGGAGTAGTAGGATGAGAATTTGTGTAGTGTAGTTGTGTTTATTGTGCAATTTGCTGTCCAGAATTTTTCGGTTCTGTGGAGTTTTGCTTCGAGACTTGGTATCCAAAGTTTATCCCCCATTCTAAGAAAAACTAATGCCTTTAGGGGTTTGGTGTGGGTTAAAATTGGCAAATTCGACCTCTAAGTAGGAGTTTTAACACCGTTTTAACAATTTGTGTAGGGGCATTTTGGTCATTTCACAGTAAACTATCTCAGAATGGGCTGAAATTTTTCCAGAATGTGGAGAAAATTAATACATCAAGGTGACCCTATGAGGGATGAACATAGTCAGGAGGGGTCCAAATTGCCAAATTCGATGATCTAGACCACTTTTGAATTTATTTTGTGTTTTCATGATTTTTAAAAATCACCAAAAAAATTAAAAAATCATGATTTATAGATATTTACTATGGTGTTTTTAAATTTTTCTAAATTTTTTTAGGGTAGTTTTCCATTTTCTGTTTCATTTCAGCAGATGTTGTGAATAGTGTCCTGGTAGAGTAGTTGTCTGACATTTTTGTGATTTCTGTGTTTTTGTTCCTTATGAGTTGCACTGTGCATGACTAGGTCCACATCAAGTGACTTGCATTCATATGATCCTGAGATAGATAGGACATTTCACAGATTAAGCAGAAATAATATTAGTCTAGATGAATTTGATAGTGTAGTCCTAGATAGTAGTGTAGTATTTTTCGAGTCTTCTGTTTCTGAGTCTATTTCCAATTATGCACATCTTGATTCTGAAATTTTTGTTGATACAATGACTGATAACAACCTAACTCTTAAGGAATTGGCTACACTTGATGTTGTTTACCAACCTTGGTGTATTCAATATCCTGAGACTGAGGTCAGTTATGAGCTAAAATCTGGACTGATCCATTTGCTTCCAAAGTTTCATGGTCTTGCAGGTGAAGATCCACACAAGCATCTTAAGGAGTTTCATGTAGTGTGTTCCACCATGCAACCACATGACATTCATGAAGATTATGTCAAGATGAAGACATTTCCTTTTTCACTGGATGGTGTGGCCAAGGACTGGTTGTACCTTCAACTAGATCCTATCAACACTTGGACAGATATGAAGAGAAGATTTCTGGAGAAATTCTTTCCAGCATCCAGAACAGCATCCATCCGAAAGGAGATTTATGGTATAAGACAACTAGCTGGGGAGACATTGTATGAGTACTGAGAGAGATTCAACAAGTTGTGTGCTACATGCCCTCACCATCAAATCAGTGAGCAATTATTAATTCAGTATTTTTATTAAGGTTTGATGTTGATGGACAAGAGTATGATAGATGCAACTAGTGGAGGCGCTTTGATGGACAAGACCCTTCTTGCTGCAAGGCAGTTGATTTCTAACATGGCAGCCAATTATCAACAATTTGGTACTAGAGGTGTTGCTACATCCAAGGCTGCAAATGAAGTTTCTGTTTTTATGGTTGCTGATAATCAGAGGTTGGAGAAAAAATTGACAGAGTTGACATCCCTTGTGAGACAGCTTGTTATTGGTCAACAACAGAATGTGATGGCAGCCAACCAACCAAGACCTTGTGGTATCTGCTGTGCGCCTGATCATCCAACAGATGCATGTCCCACTCTCCAAGAGACAGAACAAGCTGCTAAAGTTTCTGCCAAGCAACCTGGACAACCATTTAGACCTCAACAACAGTATAATCCTTACTCCAGCACTTATAATCCTGGTTGGAGAGATAATCCAAATTTGAGGTATGGTCCTAGTCCACCACAACAGCAGCAGCCCTTCAGACCTCCAAAGCAGCACTTCCAGCCTGCCACCACCAAATACCAACCTCCCCCATTCAGACAACAACCACAGTTCCAGCAACCTACACCTCCACCTGCACAACCTGTGCAGACCAGTTCTGGACCTTCTTTGGAGGACTTGATGAAGCTAATGGCCACCACCAACCTTCAATTTCAACAGAATGTTAGTGCCACCATCCAACACCTCCAGACTCAAATTGGACAGTTAGCTACAACTGTCAACCAGATGCAGCAGCAAGGTTCTGGCAACATTCCAGCATAACCAGTGATTAATCCAAAGAGTGTAAATGCCATTACCTTGAGGAGTGGCAAGGAGCTTTAAGATTCAACAGTTATTGGTGCTAAATCAGATTCTGCACCAAAGCATACTCCTCTAATTCCTCTACCTTTTCCTTCTAGATCCATTTCTGCAAAGAAAGTGGAATTTGATTCTGATTTGCTTGATATTTTCAGGAGGGTCGAAGTCAACATTCCCCTATTGGATGCCATCAAATAGATTCTGAAATATGCAAAGTTTTTGAAGGATTTTTGCACTCATAAGAGGAAGCTGAAGGGAGATGAGCAAGTGAAGATGGGCAGGAATGTATCTGCACTCATATAGGGCAAGACTGTTGATTCCATGCCACTATCCACCTTGCAACAGAAGTGCAAGGATCCTGGCACTTTCATTGTTCCATGCACCATTGGAGATATTACTTTTGTAGATGCCATGTGTGACCTTGGAGCCTCCATTAATGTCATGCCCACATCAGTTTACAGATCATTACATCTTGGTGATTTGAAACCCACTGGTGTTGTCATTCACTTAGTCAATAGGAGTGTTGCGCTTCCACTTGGACTTATTGAAGATGTCCTGGTGTGAGTTAATAATTGTAAAAGATAGGAACACTTCACACTTAACCGAGAAGGGGGGCGAATTGGTTAGGCTTGGTAAATTAAAAATTCTTTTAACAAAATCAGAGTTTTCCTTAGGATCTTTATCACTTTTAAAATCAAGAATAGTTATTCAATCAAAAACTCAGCCCAAGGTATGCAATTGTTCAAAGTTAAAATTGATAAGCAAGACAATACAATCAATATATATATAAAATAAGCAAGCACGAATTTAAACACAAGACTCAAGAGATTTATACTAGTTCATTTCCAACACTATGAAGCTACATCCAGTTTTCTTCCATTCAACACTAGAATGGAGTTCCACTATTGCACTTTTCTGTCTTACAAGTAATTACACAAATCTCTCTTTATCAACCCTAGATAAAGTTCAGAAACCTAAAACACTATTAGGTTCTTAGAGACCAACCCATTGAGAATCCACTCAACACACCCCTAGAGAAACCCTTTCTATAGATTACATGCAAGAACCTCAATTACAATAGAAATTCAATTACAATTCAAAAACAGAGTACACCTTCAAAGCTAAGGAAAGAAATCACCTGATGATCCAATGAATTATGATGCATATGAATGAATGAATCAGGTTTAAGAATCAATACAAGACTCAGAAAAGCACATTCCTTAAGCTTTGACAAGAACTTTCTTGCTTCAAGAAACAATCAATAACCCATATGTTTTTTGATGTAAGCAAGAATTCCCAGAACCCAGAAAACCCCAAAAAAGTATTTAGAATGCTTTATGTTAGCTCAGAATTCGAAATTGACAAGTTGCAAATCAAGCACAGTGTGGATTCTATTTATAACAAACATTTCTAACTGCCAGTAATCGATTAAACGCGCCTAATAATCGATTATTTATCATATGTAATCAATTAAATAAATCATGTAATCGATTAATATGTTCTATAGACTTCTGGGTATTGGCAACGAACCAATTAATCGATTATTCCGTATCGTAATCGATTATCACAGTGAGCTCTAGAAAAACTTGAAGTTCAGAATGCAACTGAAAAGCACTGTGTAATCGATTACTGTTTTGTGTAATCGATTATGGCAAATAGCTTCATAAAACAAGGATCAGCCAAATGAACTATGTAATCGATTACTGATTTTGGTAATCCATTATTGTATAACAAATAGCAAAGCAGTAGTGTATAATGTAATCGATTACAAGTATTGGTAATCGATTAAGGAAGTGAGCTATGGTTTTCTATTTGGCCTTTGTAATCGATTACAGCCTATTGGTAATCGATTAAAATGTTTATCAAGGCTGTTTTATATGTAAACTAAGGTCAAATAATCGATTAATCCGATATGTAATCGATTACATTGTTCTTGATAAGTTTTCCAGAAATAACTAAGAACAAAGTAATCGATTAATATGCCTAAGTAATCGATTAAATAGTGTAAAACAGTATTTTTCCAAAAACCTTTGTTTCAATTTAAACACTTAATCAAATTATCAAAACCTTGTTAATTCTATGACTCTGATTGAAAATCTAAATGAATGATATGAATGCAATGCACTTGGATCACCAGAGATGCTTCTTCCTTTACAATTAATTACAATTTATTCTTCAAGTCTTCAAGGCATGTTGATAGCTCAAAACCAAGCTTGATCTCTTGTCCATTCTTCAAGTGCTTTCTTTGAAACCAACAATAATTTGATTTTTCCTGCAGATTTTTACATACTGGATATGGAGAATGAGTCTTCCAGCCATGGTTCCACATTCATCCTAGGGAGACCATTCTTGATGACAGCCAGGACCAAAATTGATGTGTATGCATGAACTTTGTCCATGGAGTTTGGTGATGACGTTGTCCAGTTTAACATTTTTGAGGCCATGAGACATCCTGTAAAGGAGCATTCTGTTTTTCTTCTTGATATCATTGATGCTGCAGTAGATAGTGTAGATATTTCTATTTTTCTAATTCTTCTGATTTTTCTAATTTTGATCTTGGTTCTTGTAATTGTACCTTTGATGATTCTGCTGTTGCATGTAGTATTTGTGCGGAGATTTCCTCCGCACTTCACTCTGATTGTATTGCAGGTACAGATATAGGTTCTGAGCCTACTATCCCACGTCCCTCAGCCCCCATTCTTTCCTTGCCTTCCACCATTCAGCCACCTTCCTTGGAGCTGAAGTCACTACCTGAGCACCTCAAATATGCATATTTAGATGATGCTCAAAAGCTTCCAGTCATCATATCTAGCAGCCTATCACTAGAGCATGAAGAGAAGCTGTTGTATGTTTTGAGAGGCCACAGAAAGGTCATTGGATGGACCCTTGCTGACCTTCCTGGCATTAATCCATTTTATGGTGCATGAGGGTATAGTCTTAGGGCATTTGGTCTCTAGTAGAGGTCTTGAGGTCGATAAGTCCAAGATTGATGTGATTACTTCTTTGCCTTACCCCGCTTCTGTGCGGGAAGTACATTCTTTTCTTGGACATGCAGGTTTTTATAGGAGATTCATTCAGGATTTCAGTAAGATTGCATTGCCATTGTCCAAGCTTCTCCAAAAAGGATGTAGACTTTACATTTGACCAGCTTTGCAAAGAGCCATTTGAGGGATTGAGGAAGAAGCTGACTACCTCTCCCATCATGCAGCCACCAGATTGGGAGCTTCCCTTTGAGCTGATGTGTGACGCCTCTAATTATGCACTTGGGGCTGTGTTGTCACAGAGAGTTGGTAAACTCTCCCATGTCATTGCTTATGCTTCACGCACTTTAGATGCAGCCCAAGTTAACTACACCACCACTGAGAAGGAGCTTTTAGCTATTGTTTTTGTTTTAGATAAATTTAAATCTTATTTGCTTTGCTCCCATATCACTGACTTTACTGACCATGCATCTTTGAAGTACCTGTTGAAGAAGCCTGATGCTAAACCTATATTGATCAGGTGGATGCTTGTTCTTCAAGAGTTTGACCTCGAGATTAAGGACAGAAGTGGTGCAGAAAACTTGGTTGCTGATCACTTGAGTAGGATTGAAGGACCTCTTGAGTCTTTTCCCATTCGTGATAATTTCCCTGATGAGCATTTGATGCATTTGCATTCATCACATGTCACACCTTGGTTTGCTGACATTGTTAATTTCATTGTTGCATCTGTTGTTCCACCTCATGCATCTAGGTCCCAAATAGATAAACTTAAGAGTGATGCTAAATATTATGTTTGGGATGATCCTTATTTGTGGAGATTTGGTAGTGACCAAGTGATCCTAAGGTGTGTGCCTGATCATGAGATTCAGTCTATTCTTCAGTTTTGTCATGGCACACCTACCGGAGGTCATTTTGGTCCTCAGAGGACCACTAGGAGGGTATTAGACTGTGGGTTCTTTTGGCCCACCCTGTTTAGAGATGCTCATCACTTTACCACCACTTGTGAGCAGTGTCAGAGAGCAGGAGGAACCATTACACATAGACATGAGATGCCTCAGCAACCCATTATTTTTTGTGAGATTTTTTATGTGTGGGGTATTGATTTTATGGGTCCATTTCTTGTTTCTCATGGTTTTTCATATATTTTGCTTGCTGTTGATTATGTTTCTAGATGAGTTGAGGCTAAGGCCACCAGAACTAATGATTCTAAAGTTGTTGTGGATTTTGTGAGATCCAACATTTTCTGCAGGTTTGGTGTGCCTAGAGCCATTATCAGTGACCAAGAGAGCCATTTCTGTAATCGGTCATTGGCATCCTTGCTTCAGAAGTATGGGGTTGTGCATAGAGTTGCTACAGCTTATCATCCCCAAACTAATGTGCAAGCAGAGGTTTTTAACAAAGAGATCAAGCAAGTGTTACAGAAGGTGGTGCAACCAAACAGGAAGGATTGGAGCAAGCTACTTGAGGATACTTTATGGGCTCACAAGACCTCTTACCGGACACCTTTGGGGATGTCTCCCTATAGGGTGGTTTTTGGTAAGGCATGCCACCTACCGGTGGAGATTGAGCACCGTGCTTATTGGACAGTGAAGAGTTGTAACATGGCATTTGATGAAGCGGGTATGGCAAGGAAGCTTCAGTTGCAAGAACTTGAAGAGATCTGCTTAGAAGCCTATGAGAATTCCAAGATTTATAAAGAGAGAGTGAAGAGATTTCATGACTCTAGGATTCTTAGAAAGGAGTTCCATAGGGGCCAAAAAAGTGCTTTTGTTTAATTATCGCCTTAAGCTTATTTCCGATAAACTTCGATCTAGATGGGATGGACCTTTTGTTATTACTAATGTTTTTCCCCATAGTGCAGTTGAGATTAAAAATGAAGTTACCGGCAAAGTCTTCAAGGTCAAAGTATTTCATGAAAGCCCTCAAGTGGAGGAGGAGCTTGTGGCGGACATCTCTTTGGTCTTGCCAATTGTGTGTGATGAAACATCTTGAATGACATTTCGGGAGTTTCCTTTTCCCTTCTTTTATTTCTTGTCTCTTTGTTTGCATTTCTTTGCATGCTTACATTGAGGACAATGTGCATTTCAAGTGGGGGGGTGAAGGATTCCAAAATCTGTTTTCTGGTTATATTGTCTGTTTTCTGTTTTCTGCTTACGTTTATGTTTATACATTCTGTTTTTTGTTTATCTGTCTGTTTTAGTTTTTGAGTCTGTATGTTTTTGTTTTTTGTCTGTTTATGTTGTTGTTTCTATTTCTGTTGCTGTTTTTATGGAATTTAGGCACTTTTTCATGTTTTTCATAGGATTTCTAACTTGCATAAATTGTGAGAAATGTTAAAAATTTGGTTGGATTGAGAGGTTTCATGCTTGATGTGAATCATTGTTGCAATTGTTGAAGTGATAAGTAGGTTTGAGAAATAGAATTTAAGATGAATCATGTGTGATAGAATTATGCCTTGTGAGTTTTTGAGCCTTTGTGGATATGTTCTTTCATGTGTGAATTCACCCTTGTGCTAGATTACTCTATGTTTTGCCTTACTTCTTTTGACATTCCTTGTTGCACATGCTTTGATTGAGATGATTTAGGCCTTCTTTCTTTTAGCCGCTAGCCAAATAAACCTATCCTTGTCTTGATATCCATTGTCACCCCTTTTTGAGCCTTTAGCCTTTTCTTTCTTATATAACTCATTGCAAACTAAAAAAATGGAAAACCATGTTATCCTAGCTTTAGGGAGGAAAAGGGGCTTTGGAATTGTTTTAGGAGTAGGTTTCAAACAAGTGGGGGGTATTTTTATTTACTTTTGTTTTGATTTGAAAAAAAAATGATGATGAGAAAAGAAAGAGTTTAAAAAGCAAAGTTCAAAAGAAAAAAATTGTGCATAATCAAAGAAAAAGAAGTACAAGAAAAGCAAAGAAAGAAAAATATTTATAAATGCAATAAAAGTTGTTATGGTTGATTTTCATCCTTGTAAATTCCTTTAAATCTCATTTCTTTGTTTCTAGCCCTCTTTTAACTTGTTGGCTTGCTCCCCATTGCCCCTCTTTTCTCTTAGTTTTAGCCTAAATATCCTTTTCTTATCCACCTTTACCTAAGCCATTCATTACAAGCTAATAAAGTCCTTTTGATCTTTTGATACATGTGTATTTCAAGTTGAATGAATTAGAGTCTTGTCAATACTTGGATGTGCTAGTTACATGTGGTGCTTAAGTGTAAATACAAAGCCATACACATTATATGAGGTTAAGTGTTGCCCCTTTGAGAGATTTCTATCACCTTGGTACATTCTTAATTCTAAACTTGGCTACTTTCTCACTTTGCACTTTGTGATCATGTTTTCATGGATTGTTTGTTACCGTAATATCATTCTTCCGTCTTTCATCTTTTTCACTTTTCTGCATTGTTATGATTCATTGAAAAATATGTGTGCCTTGTTCATACTTTTCTTTTAAATTTTTTATCTACTTTAGTTTGAAATTTTCTCTTAGTCTTTCTTTTAGTTTTGCCCAGGAGTGCAAATGTTTAAGTGTGGGGTATTTTGATGGAGTGCCTTTAGTTAAATATTTTTCTATCCTTCTTAACTTATTTGACTTCTCTTGGACTTTTATTTTCCCATTCTAATTCAGTTTTTGTCTTAGGCAAGTTAGTGGGCTTAATTGCTAATTGTTGCGTATTTTCAAATTTTATGCTCACTTGACGTATCTTTCTTGTACAGGACCTATAGAGCTCTACAAAACTCTGAATTGCACGTTCTTGTAGTCCTTGGAAAGATAACGAAAAGGTCTACAAGTTTACCAGAAATAAGCCAAGGCCAATTCTTCCATTTGGAGGGTCATTTAAGGATTTAAAATCAGAACCACTGCACTTGTATTTTGGGCTGTGAGTTGGACTTTTATTGGTGTAAATAGCATAAATAATTAGAATTGATGGGTTGTTCATGGCCCATTCTTTTCTTCAGACATAATCACTATATATTAGTGACATTAGGAAGAATTAATACTTTACATTTCATTTTGCAAAAAAACAGTTTTACATTTCTCTTTTTAAGTTTTTAGAATCAAAACCCTTTCTCTTATTTTCTCTCAACTGTTCTTCCTTGTTCTTCATTTTCGTTTTCCCTTCTTCCATTTCTGTGCACTTATTTCATGGGACTTTCATTGATGATGATCATGGAAGGCTAAATAATCAATCAATCCAAGGATCCAACCCAAGCAAGAGAAGAATTTGAGTTCTGGTTTGGTATTTCGAATTCTGTGTGAATGTTCACTTTCTCCTTCAATTGCTATTCTGTTTTCATGATTGTGAATGCGTTTAGGATTGAAAGTGAATTAGGTTATGGATTCATTTCCTAATTTCGAATATAAATCACAGATTAATTGGATGATATTTCAATTAGGATTGTGGTTTCAATTAATTTAGGGGTTAATTCGATTGAACTGCTTCTAATGAAATTGAATGAACTTTCACAATAGGATAAATTTCTGAGAATGATGATGATTTGAATAGCTTGGTTCGGTGAATTGGATTGATGCTCTTTAATCTATTTTACATTACTTGTTATCAATTCTGTTAGTTCCTGCATTGATCTTTAATCGTAGTTTGTGTTTTTACAATTTTTACTTCACGCCTGCAAACTGTTCGACAAAAATCCCCTTTACTGTTAGTAGTGAATTGAAGATAGAACCATATTGATAGTGTCTTTGAGTCGACCTAGGTTAATCTTGTGCTACAGAATTAGCGTACTTTAATTGTTTTGAAGCGACACGACAAATGCTTATCATTGCTCCATATATATCTCTTCCTCCAGCTCACCGTGAAGGAATGTCATCTTCACATCCATCTGTTCTACCTCGAGGTCCATCGAAGCCGCCATGGCTAACACAGTTCGGACCGAGGTCATCTTCATAACTGGAGAAAAGATCTCATCAGAATCAACACCTTTCTTCTGATTGCAGCCTTTCACTACAATCCAGGCTTTGTATCTCAGCTTCTGCCCGTTCTCCTTAAGTTTGATTTTGTACACCCACTTGTTTTTCAGAGCTCGTCTTCCTTTAGGCAACCTAGTCAACTCATAAGTCCAGTTCTCATGCAAAGACTTCATCTCATCCTACATTGGCTTCAACCATTCTTCTTTTTCTGAGCTCATCACGGCCTCATCATAACTCTAAGGCTCACAATCTTCAGCAATGATAGTGTATTCATCAGAAAGATACCTTGTAGAAGGCCTTCTTTCTCTAGTGGGGTACCTCTGCTGTTCTTCTTCATCAGCCGCTTGAAAACCTGGTTCATCATTCTCATCCCAGTCCTCTTCATCAATTTGAACCTCAGTATCTTGGTCCTCATCAGCTTGTTACTAGTCATCATTTTCTTCATTGGGCTCTCCCCCTGCTTTAGCTAGGATAAGAGGGATGGGTTCTTCACGTCGGACAGAAACCCAGACTTTGGGCTTCGAGATGTCATGAATTGTCTCATCTTCATGAAAAATACATTACGGCTTCTCACTATCTTCTTATTGATCGGATCCCAAAGTCTGAACCCGAACTCAATTTTCGATGAACCGAGGTAAATGCATTCCTTCGTCTTTGCATCAAGCTTCGCCCTTTCATCTTTAGGGATATGTACGAAAGCTCGACATCCAAAAACCTTCAGGTGATCGTAGGTCACTTTTCGGCCTATCCAGACTTCTTTAGGAATCTCTCCTTCAAGTGGTTTTGATGGTGAGAGGTTAATCAAATCAACAACAGTTCTGATAGGTTCTCCCCAATATGCTTTCAACAACCCGGCATTGGATAGCATACTTCAGACCTTCTCTTCAATAGTCTGGTTCATCCTCTCAGCAAGTCCATTCAACTGCGGAGTCTTTGGGGCATCTTCTCAAGTCGGATCCTAGCTCCTCTACAGTAAGCTTCAAAGGGACCACGATACTTATCACCATTATCAGATCTAACCACTTTCAATTTCTTGCTAGTCTCCCTTTCTACCAAAACATGGAATTCTTTGAAAAATTAGAGTACCTGGTCTTTTGACTTCAGCAAATAAACCCACACCTTGTGGGAATGATCATCAATGAAAGAAACAAAGTACTGAGCTCCACCAAGCGATCTCTCTGACATAGAGCAAACATCAGTATGGACGAGGTTAAGAATACACTTGCATCGTCTGGGTTGATCCAATCTCACAAATGAAACTCTCCAGCACTTGGCCATTCAACCCGGTCAATAGTTCTTTCTTCTCCAAAATTTGGAGTTCTTTCTCGCTCATGTGGCCGAGGCACTTATGCCATAGCTCCAGGCTATGTCCATCCCGGATGGCATTGGTTTCTCCACCATTTATCCTTCCTTGCATCACATATAAGGAGCCTTCTTTCTTACCTCAGGCCACGACCAAGCTTCCCTTGGTCAACTTCTATCTACTTTCTCCAAAGTAGTTTACTAACCCGACATCATCTAGCTTGCCTACCGAGATTAGATTCAAATGCATGTCAAGTACATGCCTCACATCCTTCAACACAAGTCGGCACCCTGTATTTGTGGTCAGGGTTACATCACTGACACCAACAATCTTGCTAATCACCTGATTTCCCATCTTCACAACATCAAAATCTCCCTTCCTGTAAGTAGAAAAGAATCCCTCATGTGGGGTGACATGGAACGAGGCACCAGAATCAACAATCCAAGTGCAGTCATCATGGGCAACATTCAAAAAATCTTCACCAAGAAGGAATATCTCGGCATTTGGGTTAGCAGCCACAACTGTGGTGCTCTTATCATTCCTTTTCTTGGGAACAATCTGATCCGGCTTCACACAACCGTTCTGTTCATCATTCTGCAAAGTCCGACAATCCGGCCTCTTGTGTCCTACCTTCCCACAGTAGAAGCACTTCAATTCATACTTTGGCCTTGACCGGCCTCTGGACTTATCACGTCTGTCACGACCCCGGCTCATGCTACGACCCCAAAAGTCAGACTTTCTTTTATTCTCAACAACATTGGCCTCAGACGTTCTCTTCTCCTGCCTTCTTCATTCAGGAGGCTATCAGTCACGACATCCACCATCAATTTTCCTTCCGGAGCCGAGTTACTCAATGTCACTACCAGAGTATCCCAACTTTTTGGCAGTGAACTCAACAACAACAAAGCCTGCATCTCATCATCAATTTTCATGTTAGCTTTGGTCAACTGATTCACGATACCTTTGTAGTTATTGAGGTGCTCAATCATACTCATGTCATCCTTGTATTCAATCTTTACAAGCCGGTGAACCAGGTGTGCTTTGTTCCTAGGAGTCTTCTTCTGAATCATGGACTCTAGCTTGTTCCACAATTCGTACGCGTTCATGAACTCGGACACGTACTCAAAGAGACTTCTATCAATATACTTCCTTATTGTAGCTACTGCCTTCCGACTCAAAATCTCTCACTCCTTCTCGGTTTTGCCAGCCGGTCTCTCATCAAGGGCAATGTGCTCATATAGATCTTTGCAGTAGAGATGATCTTCCATCATCAGTCTCCAATAAGTGAAGTTGTCTGTGGTCAACTTGAACATATCTCCATCATGGGTGATCCCACTAGTCTCCATCTCGTCTCCTTCAGAACCCTCGAACCTGCCTTTGATACCACTGTTGGGTATAATTGTACCCTCAAAATCAAAAATACTGATACCACGTTGGGTCAAAATGGACCCTCAGAGTCAAATGCGGAAACGTAATCAATCAAACACAAGAAAAGAACACGATCAATTGTTTAACGTGAGAAAACCTTCCTTCAATCTGGAGAGGAAAAACTTACAGGACACTGGTCCAGAATCAAATATCTACTATATGAAATAATGAGTACAAATAATCAAATACACCTAGGTGGTGGTACACTCAACCTCTCCAATAATGGTGAATATCAAACTCCCTAGAGTGTTTTGCTCAAACTCTCTCTAGAGATCTCTCAAATTGCAAAGAACGAAACTCGCTCAAATGTGCACTCAAGAATGTCACTTAAGGCTCAAATATGCAGAATCTCTCACACAGTCAAATGTCAAACGGCGGAGTAATTTCTCACGCTCTCTCAAGTCTCTGGTCTGAGTCCTAACCGAATTTCACCCTCAACTAATGTATTTATAGTGGGAATTAGGTTTAGGGTTTAGAACTCTCAAATGGGCTTGGACCAGCATTGGAGGAGTAAGTCCAATCCAACATAAACCCCATCCACTTTCGCCCTACAGAACTTCTCCCTAGAGATTATATGCCAACCTCTCCCATCTTGATTATTGTTCCAAATAAAATGACATTGTAGCTTCTCTAATTCTTCACACACACCCTTGGGCACCATAATTGATTGCACGATGTAGGACAAAAAAAATATTGCATTTTATTTCTTATATATAAAACCTAATATAGTATTGAAAGCAAGTAAAGATAACATTTATTCCTAAAAACTTAAACTTAAGTTATAAATAAAAAATATTACAAATATAAGGATCCAACATTTACAAAAGTAAGTTATTATATAAGTATAAATCTACACTACTAATTTGAAGTATTAAATAACGCAAAATATTGATTTACAATTTAAAGTCAATCTTAAAAGAACTTTTCAATAAAATCATAAATTTATACATAAAAGTAATAATAGATAAATATTCTTAAATAGAATGTAAAACAAATTTAATATAAGATATGTTGAATTATGATTCACTATTCTATGTTAGATTGTTACTATTAATCAAAAAATTAGGAAAATATAATAATTATTTTTTATAAAAAATATAATTATTTACTTAAAACATATGTTAATTATATTAATATTTAATATATATATATATATGGGGGACGAGATGAAGTGGATATTATAATCCATTTTGTCGTCCCTAACTTAAACCAATCTCTTGTTAGTGTTAAAATCATTTGATAAGACATATTAAATTTTCCTTAATCCAATCTCTTAAATTTTCTTTTATGATCAAAGATGAAAATACTATTCCCTTCGTCCCATTATAATTATTGTTCTATGTTGTTTTACAAGGATCCAGAAAAAATAATAAATAGATGAAAGAGAATATCAATTTTATGAAACTAATCCTTCCATAATTAATTTATTTTTAATTTTTGTTACTCATGTCATTAATATTATAAGGGATATAGGTGAAAAATGTAATTAATGTTATATTGGAAAACTAAAATGATAATTATTGTGGACAAATTTATTTTTCTTATACTACGATTATTATGAGACACGGAATAAAATATAGCTAAAATTAATACTTTAGTTTTTTAATTTTAATTTCGGCTTGAAACACCAAATATCTAAGTTTTTTTTTAAGAAAATAGTCTATTATTATCTTATACACTTTTGGTATTATGATATATTTTCATTATCTGAATGTTGATCTATCTCTTTGTGGATTAAGCTTCGACAATCAACGCTCTTATATATTGTCTATTAAAGTTTTTAGGATTAATTAAATTTTAAGTCTTTCATCTTTTTTAGGTTTTTATTTTTAATCATTTTTTTTAAAGCAAGGTATTTCACGGTTAGAAGTCATAAAATTAACCCTCTAGAAATCACTGAATTGAGTTTTGCTTCTCCCAACAAAATATTCTCTATATGCATGACTGATAATTAAACCCCTGACAACATGCTTAAGGAACTCATTCATCTACTAATTGTGCTTGATCTTGTTGGTTCTTTTAGACTTTTATTAATTTTTGGTAATCATTTTTATCTTTCTAAATATTTTCGCTCTTTTTAGTCCCTCATTTATTTTCATTGCTCAAAATTTGTTCCAATATAAATTAAACGAAGGGTTAACAATGGACAAAACAAGTATTAATTTTGAGCAATATAAATAAATAAGAGATTAAAAATGGGCAAAAAAATTTAGAGAGACTAAAGTTGTTAAAAAGAAATTAATTAAAGATTACAAGTTGTAGTAAAAATTTTAGGGACTAAAAATTAGAATCTCAAAAAGTTGAGAGAATAAAAATTTAATTAATCCAAGATTCTATTATTAAAATTTATACAATTACATGTTTTTTTATTTTATAATATGTACTGTATAAGTTTTTATCAAATTAAATCATTCTTTTTAGTTAATTGTTCAATCAAATATAAATTTTAATTTTTCAATTATTTTGGTCAATAATTAAGTTTTTAAGTAATAAAAAAATTAATGGATTATCATAAAATAATATTAGTCTCTTAACTTTATAACTTAATATCAAATTGATAATTGCACATTATATTTTAATGACAAAATAATCTTATGAAAACTTAACAAGACATAATGTTGCATTTTTTACCTATTCAAAAATTAAATCAAAATTTTCATTCTTTCAAAAATTAAATTAGTATAAAATTTTAAAAAAATATTAATTTTGTCTTCATAATTGTTTTTGTATTAATTGAATCTATGTAAAACTAAAGTATATTTTTGTTGATTCTTATTGATAACTCCATTAGACAATAATATGATATGACTAACAAACATACTCATGTAATTTCATTATAAATGAATTAAATAATTTATGATGCTTCAAATCATAAAAATGAATTAAATAATTTCTGAAAATTAAAAATTTTCAAAAATTTCTCACACTTCTTGATGAGATTAGGAAAAAGATAAAACATGAATGAATTTTGATATCTTCTAAGTAGGAAGATAACAAAAATAAGAAATAATTAAGTGAGTAACATATTTAAAAATGAAAATGGCCAATTACTCCGTTTTTTTCAAAAATAAAAGCAAACATAATGATAATTATTAATTGGTACACAAACGTGTGGTAAATCAGCAATTCGTATGTATTTTATGACAAAAGTCAAAGGTCGATCTGTTCACAGCATATATCAAATGATAAAGACATGTTAACTACCAAAGATAAGTATTTCACCAAAAAACCAAACACAAATATAAACAAAAATGAAAAACAAAACACAAATGACAAATTACAAAATTTTATTGTCTAAATCAAAATACGCAAGGTTTATTTTAAAATAAAAAAATTATTTTTCTCACTCTTTCAGATAAACATGTTTTATATTTTTTTTTTATTAAAATGTGTATTCCACAATTTTTAACTAGTTAATTATCAACGTTCTCAAATTGTTTTCTTTTTACTTTTACCTATATATTTAATCTTTTTAACTTTCGCCTCTTTCAGTTTATAATCTTTTATCTTTATTTTTTATATTAAACTTCAAAAATTTATTTAAAATTATTAATAAATATAATTAATCTTTTATCTCAATTTAATTTATTCAATAGTTTATTTAAAAATTGTTAGTAAACATAATTAATCTTTTATATCAATTCAAAATATAATTTATAAATTTAAAGATATTAATTATGAGAAAAAATGTTATTTGCCGACGACAAAAAATACTCTTAATAGTGTTATTTAATTACAAATAATTATTTATGATAAATTTATTGATTTTTATAAAATTATTTTAAAGTCATATCAATTATAATTTATAATTAATGACAGTTTATAACTAGTATACCACTATTAAGTTGGCAAATTTTTAAAAATAATACTCTTTTCTAAAATTATTAGAAATTTGGAGTTGTTTGGAAACTATTTCGAAATTTGGGGCAGTCAAACACCCCTAATTTGTGCTGACCACTTTCGTCGCTAATTCGATCACTAACATTTTTTTACAGAATATTGTGATTTTTTTTAAATGTGTTGCAACCACAATATTCTGATTTTTTAATTTTTTAAAATTGAAATCGTTTAAAAATTTACAGTATAATTTTGGTAAATAGATATACCAAAAAAACATTACTTAATTTGGGCTAATTTTTTATTAATTTTGTAGTTTTTATAACTGAATTCCATAAAAATAGTATCTATTTTAATTTTACGAAGCATTAATTTTCATGAAAATAACTTGTGTCTAGATACACTTTTTGAGTTTTTGATTTTGGTTTAATTTTTTTTTAAGATTTGAGTCAAAATTCAATTTAATCTGTTCAAATTCATTACTGTATATAATTAAATATGCATATAATTTTTAATTCACCCATGATTTTTTAAGTTGATGTTTTTATTTTTACATCTTAATGTCTGTAAAAAAATGAACCCAAATTAGGTGTACGATATGTCCTTCAAACGGTCATAACTTTTGATAAAAATATCTGATCAAGTCGTACTTTATGTTAAAACGCTCAAAATTAAGAGGAGTAATTAAAAAATAAAAAATAGCATTAAATTAACTAATTAAATAATTAAAAAAGTAGACTGTTTTAAAATTTTTGGATGATTGAATCCTAAATCCTAATTTTGAGGCACTTAGAGGCATTTTTTGGAAAAAAGAGTTGACCAAATCCCTTTCAGATTTGCCCAGGCCTTCCTCTCTCAATTTCGAGCGTTTTAACACAGACTATGCCTCAATCGGACATTCCTATCAAAAGTTATAATCGTTCGAAGTTCACTCAACACTGCGCATGCATGACACGTGTCACAACCAAGTGAAACACGCCTAAATTGAGCGTGTTTAAACACGCCCAAATGACTACCCCAAATTTTTGAAATATTTTCTAAACAGTCCCAGATTTCAAATTATTTTTAAAATTTGTATTATTTTTAAAAATTTGCCTTATTAAGTTCATTAACTATTATAAATTTTACTTATATAGTATAATCTATATATTCAAAATATTTAGCTAGTATAAATTTCAAGTTCTAGTATTCTAAGGTCACTAATATTTAGTTTACAAAATCAATAGATAATTTTTATTAAAGAATTGTATTGAAAATTATGGGAGACTGTATTGCTATGCTTTTTATTCCTAAACTAGAGTATCCTTAGACATCTGGTTAATATTTTTTAAAAATTAATTACATAAAAACAAATATTTATCACTTAGAATGTAAAATTAAATATTAATTTATCACTAATTTAAAAGACTAAAGGTAATTAATTTTTTTTAAATAATCTATGTATTACCGTTAATCACTTATATATATATATATATATATATATATATATATATTACAATAACAAATAATTAAAGAAATGTATTTATTAAAAAATAGGTAATAAAAAATTATCTAATTAAAATAAAGTAATCCAAAATTTGAAGTAATCGAAAAAGAAAAATATCTCAAGTGAAAATGAGATATGAACTAGTTACACATTATGGATCTCTCACAAAAAGGCCTTTCACTCTCGAATATAGACAATACATCTTCTATACCTATTGAGTAAACATGAGTAGCCACCGAATACTCAACTAAACCATAAATGAATAATGATAGTCGCGCGTCCACCTAGAGTTTTTCACCCAACATGTCATCCAAAAAATATAGTTAACTGCATAGATAAATATAGTTAATATAATTTATTAATATATGTTATCACTTAAAAAGTTACCCGTTGGAGCAACAACTGATGATTGGTTGCAGCTGGTCTAAGGGAGCCGATTGAAACAGCTAGCATGGCTAGTTTGAAGTAAAATAGTAAAACGACTAGGGTGAAACTCTTGGAATGGAGCATGGGCCGATTTAGAGAACATTCAAAGAAACAAAACAGCCAGTGGAGTGGTTGAAAGGATGATTGGCATGATTTTCTAGATTTTAGAGATTTTTCTTTTAATGCTTTAACTAATGTAACTGTTAGTTGATTTTCATGTAAATAGGGTGTACCACAGATATCAATACACAAAATCCAGCCATTTTCCTACCTATTACTTATATTATTTCGCTTATTTACATCATTTCGCCTACTTGATTTAGTTTCTGTAATTGCTTTTAGTCGTTTATCACCTCTTTTACTGCAATTCTACATAGGAGTAGCCTAGCATAGAAATTTTAATTCATTAGTTGCTAGAAAACTCTTTGGAGTGGACTAGGAATGCAACCAAGGAATAGAATCCCTTCCTTGGGTCAATTGCCTAAAGGGAATCATCGCTAGTACATAGTTGTCACAACGATAAAGGGAATCTCGCACCAACATAAAATTGGCACGCCCAATGGGACCCCAATTACATCACCGAGGTTTCCAACTCTTCCAACACATCATCCTTGAAGAATGCAACTACGATTAAGGAAGCAAAAAATGGAGCCACTTGTGAAGTGATCTTCCAACCATCGTGTCGTTGTTCAAGTAGGCATTGGGGTTACATTAATCGCTCCCGCATATGAAGCCGCTAGCACCCCTGTAGTATCTATGACAGCCACTACCAATCAGCTAGATTTTGTCATGGAAGATTGTGTGGATAGTAAGGGAGAAGTTCCAAACATCATTATGCTCGTGCTAGAAATGGCGACATCTGTGCCATCTATCGTGCATCAGCAAATGGAGATGGGAATTCATGATATCATGCAACAAATTTCTAGGTAGTTAAGCGATATTGTGAAACCTATGATCTTAAACGAAATCCAAAAGGCTCGAGAGGAGGAACACCATCACAACCAGTTAGAGGCTACGACTAATTTTGTTCTCAGAATTCAGCCTTGTCAGCCTTTGGTCATTGGACATGTGACAAGCATTGAAGCATTCAGACCTCCTCTAGTGCAATTTGGTACGGTACAAATGGTTAGGCATCCATCCAATGTCAGATATCATTGGACTACCGCCATTACCTTCAACGGCTCCCATGCCAATGTTTAAGTTGTCATTGAGGTATATAGGCAGAGGTCAAACATGTTGGGACCCATGTCATCATTTAATGGGTAATCACCAATTGATGACTGGGGGGAAGACTACTCAACGCCTTTCCAAATGCCACCCTAGAACATTGCAATACCACAAACGGCTGGTAGGCAACATTCTACTTTGATAGAGAACCCCATCCCCACTTGGACTGAAGCAAGGACAACTTCACCTCAAACCATAAATGCTAATATTATAGCATAAGCTATTAGTAAACATTTTGGGGGTATAGATGAAGCCAATCGACATGCCAATATATAGGAAACCCTATTTAGAATGGATTAACAAAATAGCCTCTTTATCAAGAGGATACAAAATCCCAAATTTTGTGACCTTTTCAGGCAAAGATGTGGAGTCCACTATGGAGCATGTTATCCGTTTCACAACTCAATGTGGGGTATTTCCTTTATCACTTACTAGCACAACATTCACATGGTATTCAAGTTTGTTGCCAAATTCAGTGAATAGTTGGGTTGACATGTGTAACATTCGTAATTGTCGACTTCTCAGCTCACATTATGACACTTCAATAGTGACACTTTACTCAACTCCTTGTTGGTCAGAACCTTCCACCATCCAGAACCCTCCGTAGGTAGCCTTTTATAGACCTCGACAATGTACTTTGACTACTTTTAGAAGCAATGATTATTCCCACAAACCAACACGAAACTTTTCAGCGTGCTTTGTCCTCACTTACACGTTTTCTAGAAAACTTCTTAGAAGGTCACCCATCCCATAACCTATGAAGCACGGACACGCAGAAATTAGGGGCGGGTCAAGTCCGAAACTCGGTGCTCGTCGCCGCTCCCTTCACGCTGCTCGCTTCAGAGTTCACACTCAGTGCTCATCGCCGTTTGCGCTCACCAGTCAGTCACAGACTCACAGGTAAGTCAAGTGCTTTGCTCTGACCTTCGTTCGCTTCTTCAATCTTCATGTTCTCTCTCTCGCCCGCCGCATGCAGCCCTCAACCAAAACGGGCACGGGACGAAACCCCCAAATGGGTTTTCCGCTTTCCATTCACTCTCTCACTTTCACCACTCAGTACTCACCACTCACGAACTCATGGTTTTAACTTTTTAAAAACCACTAGTGCTGTTACTGTTTTCTTTTTTTTTTTAAACCATTAGTGCTCAAGTGTTGTACTGCTGTTTTACTATTTTCCTTTTTTTTTAAACCATTAGTGCTGTAATGCGGATGATGATAATCATCCAGTGTCTCAATTGAAAAATATGACTATTTTGCTATTGTTAAAATGTTCAAGGATTTTTATTTTAATTTTCTTATTAATGGATATTATTAGTTTAGTTTAATTTTTTGTTAAATTATTGTATATTAAATGAAATATATACTATATAAATTAAAAATATTATTTAATATTAAAACGTGTCCTAACGTGTTGAAATCCATAATTTTCTAAGATTGACGTGTGAAGAGTCGAGTCGTGTCGTGTCACGTGTCGTGTGTCGGTGTCGATGCTACATAGCCCGTAACTACTCCAAGCCAAACACACTTAACTATGGAGTTCTTAAGTGACAGGCTACTGAAAGTATATGCATCTCAATGGTATAGGTAGTACTAATTAATTCCTTTAAGTTATTCTCAACTGTGTAGTCTCATATCTGCACAACCTTGGTATCCCTCTCATTCCAGTGTGATTTGTCTAGGGTATTACAATATTGAATGTTGCTTCCATGACAAGTTTTACAACCCACAACTAGACATTTTGGTAGCCGATTTGATGAATAGCAAACAATCGGCTAACACTACTAGAAAAAAGCAATTTCGCGACTAAAAATAGCGACTGAATAGTTTTAGTTGCTATCAGCGACCGAAATAGCCACTGAACTGTTTCTGTCGTCAATTGTGACCGAATTAGCGACCGAAATCTAACTGGATGACTAATTTGCATTAGCAACCAAAATAACCACCGATTAGGAGGGTCACTGTTAATGATGGTCGCTATTTCGGTGACTATATATGTATTTACACAAAAGGACTATAGCGAATGAATTAGCGACTGAAGAACGACTTGAAGTTAGCCACCGAATACTTTTCGGTTGCTATATTATGATTATAGCGACCGATATGGTGTCAGTCGCTATTAGATTACTTTACTATTATAATTGCGACGGAATTAGCGACCAACTGTATTTTTTCCTTAGAAACTAAATTTTTAATTTATTTTAAATAATAATAAATATATCATATATACTTGAATACATTTTATACTTGAAAATTAATGAAATAATCTATTAATATTATTTTTAAATTTACAAATAAATATATACAATATTTGATAAATCATAATAAATATATAATATTTTTAATTATACTAGGATAATATTTAATAAATTTAACAAACCAATATTTAAATTTTTTATTAAGATAAATAAATCATATTTATCATTGATTTTTTCTATAGAAAATAATCGTTTATTTCATTTAATTATTTAAAAATTATAATAAATAAATACTGTATATTATGAAAATATGTGTTATAATCAAATTTTGTAAAATTAAATATTTTAAAATATAAGACATAAGTGTAGCACTAATGATTCATTAAGATTCAATATGGTGTAAGTAAAATTTATGCATTGATGAAACCCAATTGAATTTTAGTAGAATATTTCACTAAGTATAAATTTTAAATGTTGACTGTACTAGAAAGTTGACAAACATTTTCTTAAAAAATAAGAACTTTAAAAATGCTTGAGGGAGGAATAGAACCATATTTGTTTGAGTGAGATGCACACTTCTTTTACTGCTACACCCAAGTACTTATTTTAATATTTGGTGCAAAATATAGTATTAATATAAGTTTTATGTAAAAATAGAATTTATTATTATATATTATATTTTAATTTTAAAAGATAATATATAAGATTATGAAAATATAATAAATTAAAAAAGAATAAAGTTTGAATTTTGAACAATTTTTGTCAAAGACTTATATTAATATTATATTTTGTACCAAATATCAAAATAGGTATGTGGATGTAGTGGTAAAGGAGTGTGTCACTCACTCCAAAGACCATGGTTGTAATTATTCCGCAAGCCCATTTTCACTCACTCTAGTGTAATTAAGGTTTAAAATCTAATAGTCAATTGTTAACTTAGAATTATGAGAGTTAACTTAGAATTAACTATTTAATTTTTATAATAATAGATAATAACAAGGTTTATAAAAAATAACTCACATTTTCAAGAAGGAAAAAAATATAAAGCTTTAGTAACAATTATATTGCATGTACTTTTGATAATTATTATAAAAGATCAAAGATAATTGAACAATTAAATCTAAGGGACTAAAATTATACTCTTGTGATACCTGACAATTGGAACATGAA
>CM023949.1:11932964-12000688 GCA_013407115.1 Glycine latifolia | reverse complement strand
AGGCTTATAAACTGGTGGTTTGTATACTGGTGGCTTGTACACTGGTGGCTTGTACACTGGTGGTTTATAAACTGGTGGCTTGTACACTGGTGGTTTCTGAGGTGGCTTGTAAACTGGTGGCTTATAAACGGGTGGTTTATAAACTGGAGGCTTATAAACAGGTGGTTTTTCAACTGGAGGCTTATATACTGGTGGCTTATAAACTGGAGGTTTGTACACCGGTGGCTTATAAATTGGTGGTTTTTCAACTGGAGGCTTATAAACTGGCGGTGTGTAGACAGGTGGCTTGTAAATTGGAGGCTTCTCATAGTCCGCAAGAACTTGAGGGGATAGAATTAGAGCTGCAAGGAGCAGCACTAATGAGGAGCTTAAGGAAGCCATGTTCCTCATGATTTTAATTGCTGATGAATAACACACCCAATGATGGGTTTTTATACTAGTTCGGGGCCTCACAGTTAAGTGGTGCAAGTCTCAATATACTATAGTTAATTATTTTGACGCAGTAGCTAGTTATCTAAGTTCTTTTGTAAAAATGTCAAGTAGTTGAGTAGGTGATTTTTCTTGGTTTTCTTATAGTAAGGATAAGGGAAGTTGGAAAACAAAAGGGAACACCGACAGCTCCGTACCGGTCTGAATATTACTTTTCCATTTTTCAATTCACCGACGTACTATATCCGTTGGAATTTCGGGATAATTAATTTCAATTGCCATATTAAATAATTGAATCGTTTTCACGAACGATTGCTGAGTACGTAAGAATATAACCATAGTCTTAATTAGCGTGGGAGGCAGAATTTAGATCTACCAAATTAGAGCCAAGTAATTTTTTTACAATTTATTTGGTTGACATCAGCTCTCAAATCACTTTTTTTTTTTTTACCAACTCAAATCATTTGCTCTTCTACTTGGCTAAGTTTTTATAATGGATATAATGCTAATATAAGTATAACGTGAGTTAGTTTAATTAGTACATTTTTTTTTCTTCAAGAAATAAACCTACCTCGCGCAAAAGTATTGGGAAATTAAAGCATGAATTCCTTTATCGTAATGAAGGAACGCTCCTAACACGAATAACAGTATTAGAAACTAATTAGTTAACTACCCCATATGCGGATCGATCTGCAAATGCAATATTTGGCTCAAAAATTCAGTTGGCTAAATTGAAATGAGGAACATTTTGTTAGATTAGAGAACCAAGAACACACGAGGCTTTCATGCTAAATTGCTTTGGTAATTTCCATGATCTAGTCTTCATTCTCTTGACTACTCGTAGTATACTTGCAACGTCTTGATAAGATTTATTATTTTCAACCATCTTGTTAGAAAACTCCGCCCACACAATATATATTTATAATGGGAACAAGTACATATAAAATAATAGACACCAGGTTTATAACAATAATAATAATTGTAGTAAGTTGATGCAATTCGACACCTCTTCGATCTATTTCAAATTACATGTATGACTCATTCCATTTAATAGTTATAAGAAATTATGAATATTTATTTCAACGAAGTTAATACTATTTCAACAAAGTTACAAATTTTATAGAAACTTAACAAAAATCTTCTCCAAATGTGTATGACTCAATCATTCCATTTAAAAATTATAAGGAAATATAAATATTAATTTTTTCCTTTTGCTCAGTTGACTTCTCAATAGTTAATATAGTAATATTACTCATTCAATATGACATTTTATAAGTCTTAGGTGAAATAATGTACAAGTTGATTTTTTTTTAACTATATTGTTGATGTAAAATATTTATCGATTTTGGGTGATAATTAATTTTTAGGGACCTAACAATTATCTTTAGTAGGATGTTTTTCTCTTAACTCAATTACGTCTTTTTTATATGAGGTTCAAACCCTTACTTAAGCGGATTGATTGATGATGTCCGGTTTCACTAAGACTAAATATTTATTGATATATAAGATTTTCTTTTCTACATGTATTCTAAAATATAAATATATATTTTCAAGGCAAGTCTTAAGGTTATTTTTATTTTTCAAAAAACACTAGTATTAAAATGTTGAGTTTAATGATAATATACTATTAAATAATTGTACAGGCTCATTCAATCATAAATCATTATTAGTATAATTTTTAAGATAATTATTATAAAATTTGATAAATTTATCATATATAATGATTTGTGATTATACGATAATCTAAAACTATTTAACATAATCATTTTATACTGCATAGTCTTTTAAGATTACTTTTACAGATAATTAAAATTTTAAAAACATTCAATTTTGAAAACTTATCCTGCTTAAATTAATTATTTTGGCCCTAGGTTGTCTCCGTGCATGAAATTGTAGCATTATTCATAATAGTTAAGTACAGATTATTAAAAAGATACATTCAATTGAAATAACACACTGCAGGTGTCGAATCATACGACTCACATTTAGCAAAACACATTCTTAAATACATAATAGTTGTACCCCTTCAATCGCGGTTGAAATATTAATTAGGTGCGTAATTGAATGCCAGATAACAATTTAATGCGTAATTGAAACAACAGTAACGTACGTGATATAATGGTAGCGCAATGGAAAGCAACCGAAGGAGCTGATATAATTAATGATAATGCAAGTGATTAACAACTATTATAGCAATTGAAACCCAAGTTGCAATTAAGCTCGCGTAGCTTAACAATTAAAACTTACCTCAAGTCAATAATTGACATCGCAAAACATGAAACAGGGACCAGTTTCTTTTATCAGAATTCTACCAATTATAACGGAAGTTGTACTTGCCCTTCAGATTTTGCTGCCATTAGGTTTAAGCTGTTGCGGTGGAGGTTCTGTGTTGCTAGAGAGAACACGAGGCTTGTGTTGCTAGAGAGAAAACGAGGCTTAAAAAGGGTGACTCAAGGATAAAATAACTAAAGTCTTTATTTTAAATCTCTAAAAAAATTAAGCCTAAAAAATATATATTAATAATTATAAGATTCATATTTTTTTTATAATATTCATAAAAAATAATTCATAAAATAATAGTTTTAATTTTAAGTAAAATTTATAATTTCATTATTTAGTTTTCACTTAAAATTAATTATTCTTTGATTTCCATTAATTAGTTTGTCTCTTGATTAACTATATCAAAGTCTCTCAATTTGAATATATCAATTTTCATTCAAATTAGTTTGAAATCTCTTTTTTTTTTATTTTCTCTAATTACCGAAAGTAATTTAAAAGTCACTCTCTATTCTCTCTCAAATTAGGTGAAATATCACTTTTATTCACATTTACACTCTATGTGGCTTTGATTATGCCTTCCTTTATTCTGATCTGATTAAGTACGCTTATTGATTTTCCCCATTCAATATTCCTTCTTTTGCTTTTGATTTATGGATTGGTTTTGCTGCTCATATTCTGATTCACATGTAAAGTATTACACATGTTATTTTAATAATTCTTCTATCCGTTTGGCTAAATCATTTGAATCCTTTATACTCTTTTTTGCTTTTTGAAATACAATTGTAATTTTTATAATTCAGTTTTTGTATAATTTCTTGAAATTCGAAAATATTTTTGTTTTACATTTATTAGTTTTAGAGTTCAGAGAGCATTGCGATGAAGTATTTCAACTCAAAGAAGTACATAAAGAAATAATAATAACTATGTATTATGTATGGTAATTGTTCACGAATTTACAACAATATAAGACCCCGGGTACGTTCTCCCCTCAGGGCTGGGTTACAAAGCGCATAAACACATGTACATAACAAAGCAGGGAGTCAATGCGCTCGCGAAATAAAACTAAGGTCCATCTGGAACCCGTCCCAGCTCGGCCTTGTGTCCGGAATCCCTCAGACTGCCCTACTACCAGGGCCTCTTGCCTCGGGATCCATCATCCTCTCTCTGCTCATCACATGCAAAGACATATATTCCCCAACTGAGGTGAGATAAAAATCTCAGTAAACTCCGGGTCCTTGGAGGCTTCTCCTTCCCCGAGTTTACTCTCACAATACATAGCATCAAAATATGCATTACACAAGCTAGCTATCCCAACTGTCATAACACGGATCACATGTATATAATCACACAGATATAGCAAGAGAAGATTATCCAATTTAATGGGCACATTCTCTGTATATTGTTGCCGAAGGAAGATCATCCAATTTAATGGGCACATTCCCTCAAGACTTCGGACAGACACTACCTGAGGAAGATCATCCAACCTAATGGACACATTTCCTCAGAGTTCTGCTCGGACGTATATGGCTCTTCCAAGAGAGGATCATCCTTACTATAAGGGCACAACTCTCTCAGGGTTTTCATATATACTAATTGATCACTTAGAGTTGTTCCACATGACTTTGGCTCTAAGGGAAGTCCATATTTTGTCCATTCTATTGGCCAGAGAATCTCATACATCACAACATACCATCACAGTGCAAATCATATACATGTTCTCAATCAAAAAGCAATAACACACAATTTCAATACATGCACCATGACATACAATAACCATCACTCCCTCGGAGTATGGTGGAACACAACCAAGGGAAAAACTCCCAAGAACGGAGAGCTTACCTATTCTAAGCGCTACACCGGTACTCTCGACGTCGCGGTTCCGAACACCACTACCCTCTGTGTCACGCCCTACATACATGCGTGCAAGCGATTAGTAGCGGTTCTCAACTGTTGCATGTAAAGAAACTATATTCTTTTCTAGGTTACAAGAACTAGTCACCCAACCGGTGACATGCAGACCCCTAAAAGGGCCTATCTTGACATAACCTAACCCAAAATCCATAATAGTTAGATTTCAAGGTTAGACCGGTGTTTCTTACCTCTAAAATTGTTAACGAGGCTAGAGAACAACTTCTCCAAGCTCGGACATCCTAAAATCACCTTCTCTCCTCTAGACTCGAAGCTTTCCCCGGCTCGTCAATGGAGGAAGCGGAGAAAGAAAGAAATAGTGTCTTTGGCGAAGAGTCAGTGAGAGAAATGAGTCATGTAAGGAAATGACCTAGACGCAGTTACTTATATACCCAGTGAGTTAACACATGTCACATACGTCACTTAAGCCAACACGTGTCACTAAGTAACCTGGTGGTCAACGCGGATAGCGTGTACAAGGTAAGTTTGTGAAGGCACCATCTATCGGGTTGGCGAGTTAAATATATTTTACCTATTTTACATAGGACTACCGGGATCTCTATATTTTTACTAACGCTGCCGGGTTGGTTTAATAATAATAGAATATGCGCGGGATACTATCCTAAGTAGTCCATTGTTGGCGGAAGCCAATGCCCCGGGTTCTTGTGGACTTATATTAACAAGCAAGGGCGATACCCGGGTTGGCGAGCCAAGTGCATTTGACTTCCCCACTTGATATGCGCAGCCCAGACAACCTTGTTCGGGGTCCTACCTTGGCACTTCATAAGTCCAAGGCTTCGCCCTTCTCCGACCTCATCCAACCTCACTCGGGTTCTTACCTTGGCACCTCGCAAGTCCAAGCTTCCGCCTTCTGTCGACCTCATCCGGTTTCCTACTCCACGTCAGAATTGTCCCATAATGGTCCCATTTCCTTATTGAAATGACATCCCGGTCACACGAATTTGAATGCCTCATTAGTGTTGACTTAGGAAACGCGAACTCAGATTCATTATAATCAATTAACTCTTAATCATAATATTATTATATTAAAGTGCCAACGTGGATACTCAGAACCTTACATTGACAATCAAGTTTTATTATTCTAACATTTTTTCATAATCTTGATTTATAATTTTTATTTATTTTTTTATACATTATTTGCTTTATTTCAAAATGTTAACTCGAAAATTTGAATATGATTATTCAAAACTTAAAAAAGAAAAGAATTGATGTTTTAATTGAAACACAAAAAAGGGGCTATAGATAGATTTATCAAAACAGATAAAAATAAATTTGAAAATATAGGTAATTACTTGTTGAATGAATAAGTTAACAATGTAGAAGTTGATAATAATATGAAAGTAGAGAATAAGTATTAGTTAATGAACAAGTTATCAATGTAGTAATTGATAAAAATGAAGATAGCGAATAAGTATTATTAGTTAATAAACAAGATTATATTGATTCTCAAACTCAAAATAAAAAAGAAGAAGAAATTAATAAATTAAAAGAAACAACTATTAAAAATATATATGATCTAAGTTAATGGACAAATATTAGTACAAGTTTAAGAGATTTATTAGTAAAAAATGTCCTATTAAAATTACTAATATAGATTTTTCTAGTGATGAATTCTCAAGACACTTTTCTTCATTATTTTACTAATATAGAAGTTTTGCAATGAAATGGAAAGACCAGCTGGATGAAACATGGCATCTGGTCGATGCTCATGGCAACCATCATATGGTCAATTACAACAAATGCCTAATAAATCCTCAAATTGGGACAGGCTAGCCAGCAATTAGAGATTCCTATCATCTTCAAGGTAATTGTCAAATAACACTGACACATTATGGACAATCCGTCTTCCTCATTACTGTGTTTAAAACTGCTTCTGAGCCCCATGCATTCCCAAAATGGCACTCGCTATACAGGTAGAATCCTGAGTCTGTTATATTCCGTCTATTGCTAAATGAACATAAGATTTCTGCAAGTGCATTGGTAAGTTACAAATTACTACCCATGTTTGTATTTTTTTCATTTAAAATTTATGACTCTACATATTTTTGACAATAGTCATTGGTAATCTCAGGATGTCTCAAGTACAATGTACTACTACCTGAAGGACACAGGTTTTACAAATGTTTGTTTTGAAGAAACATCAGCATGCAAGATTGTGTTTAACCATTGAAGAAAGAGTGCTAAAATAGGAGCTGGTTGGAAGGCTTTTGCATGAGACAACAATTTAAAAGCTGACTTTGAGTTTATTATGGAATTTCCATATCCAACAATTTAAAAGCTGACTTTGACTCAGCGACCAACTAATGTTCGGTCACTGAGACTCAAGAATAGCCACTTCAATGGTTTTGGTTGTTGATTATCAACACTTTTTGATTGTTTAGCAAACGAATTGGTTTCAATCGATGTTATACTTGCTTTATATTTTAAAATACATGGAAAAGGATTTCATCCCTAAAAAATTATAAAGCCCATAGCATTTTAGCGACTGACAAACAATTCGGTTGCTATTTTGATATTATTACTTCCACCATTACTTCTATTTATTTAATAATATTTTATATTTCATATATAATTAAAATATTAATAATAATGATAATAATAATAACCATAAAAATAATTAGCATGTAATTTTTCAAACTTTTAATTTTTTTTATAGAATGACCTAACATAAAAATAAAAATGTCTTACAACATAACTTTTATATAAAAATAAAATAAAATAAAAGCACTTTACATGTTATCATGTTAATAGTGGTTAAAAACTATTTATATAAATAATAATAAATCTATTATATTTTTTTGGTACAAAATAAACCTAAAACTCTATTAAAAAAAATCTAACATATATCACAAATAATAAAAAGAATAAGAATATAATGCTAGAAATACAATATCATCCAATAAGGTCCAAGTATAAAACAAATGGTTTACCAAAACTCATTAAGGATCATGTGAAACATTGATTATTGATTTTGGTCAAATAAAGCCCAAGTGTAACACTTATGATTTATCAAGGCCCAATAAGACCAAAAATAAAATGAATGATTGATCAAGGCTCAATAAAGTCCAAGTGCAACACTAATAATTGACCAGGTCCAATAAGACTCAAATATAAAATTAATGATTCATCTAAGACCTAATAAGGTCCAAGGGCAACACTAATGATTGATTATTGTCCGATAAGGTCCAAGTATAATACTTATGATTGCTAATGCTCAATATAAAATTAATGATTGATCAAGGTCCAAGTATAAAACTAATGATTGATCAAGAATCGATAAGGCTCAAATGCAACATTGATAATTAACTAAGGCCCAACAAGGTTCTAGTGTACAACGTTGATTGATTATGACCCAATAATACACTAGGGCCTTAATCTACGACCACTATTTTGGTCTCTATTTTGGTTCCCAAACATAGAAGCGACCAAATACTCTGCGACTTAACCTTCTATATTAGCAACCAAAATATTTGGTGGCTTTCTAGCCACCAAATAGAAAAACGGTCGTGAACAAATTAGTGACTTGGGGTTTTCCAACATAACTTGTATCCAAGGCGCTTCATATTCGATTGAAGTTCACTCCCAAAAATATAGCTCCCACACCCCTCGTGTGATCCCACAAGCGATTCATTTTGATCACATATTTGGTGGCTAAGTGAATCAGTGACCAAGTTTATACATTTAGCTTTCGGTGGCTAATTTGCAATTTTCTAGTAATGTAATTAAAATTCAATCTAATTTAACAATTGACTTATCCAATATTCAAATGGAAAAAAGAATTTGAAACACATTTCAAAAAGAAATTGAAGCTGATGATCTACTGTTCAAGAATTAAAAATTGAACTGGGTAAATCAATTGGAAAAGTAAAATTGAAATAAATTGGGAGCAAAAATTTGAACTCCGTTATTTTTATTTTTTTAATTAGGGTTTTAGGGACTAAAAATCAAATTTTAAAAAAATTTAAGAACCTAAACCGCTCATGATCAAACTTATGTTCAAGGACTAAAAACCTTGTAAAAAATGTTAATGAACCTTGACCAGTCAAACTTTGGTTCACAAACTAAAAACTGAATTTTGGAAAAATTTAGGAATGAAAAACTTAGTTAACCCATTATTTTAATACAAAATACCCAAAGTTGGGGTTTTAACTTGGTGGTGAAGGAAGAATGGAGGGGAGGGAGTTGTGGGTTTGCGCACACACTCCATTTTCAGTTGGAGTGCATTAGCAATGAACACCAAAATAACTTGTTAACTTCTTCTAAGAAAAGCTATAAGTTAATAATTTTTATACGCATTTACTAACATTCACTTTTTTTTTTTGTCAGAATGAATATATTAGCAAGTTACATCTTGAATGTATTTTAAGATAATTGTAATTATCACTAGATAACTTACTTCTTAAAAATAAGTGAGTATATGTTAATAAATAACGATATCAAAATCATTCTTTTTGCAACAATATTTATTATGAGATTGATAATTATTTTTAACTTATGGGTTATTTTATGATTAATTATTTAAGAAAAGAAGAACAATAAGCTGCATAGAATAATTGACTTTTGACTGTTGGTATGGATTTGATTGGGGTTGGAATAATATTCAAATCAAATCATTGTGGTGATTTTTGTTCATATATGAGAGTTGCTATTAATTTAGTAGGAGAGTATGTAGAAGTGTTCAATTGGATAAATAAAAAATTGAGAACAAACCAAAAAATACAGTATTTGACAGAAAACACTCCGCATCATTCGTATTGCTTCGTCAAAGTTAGGTATATTGTTTAATTGGGTAAATAAAAAGTTGAAGAAAATTCCAAAAATACAAGATTCGGCATAAAACACAAGAAGTCATTCGTATTTTACTTCGTCAATTTATTATAATTTTTTTATAAAAGAATAAAAGAAAGGATGGCTTATTGTTCATCAAAAGCAATAAAATACTTCACAAATTGGAACCAATATATATCACTTTCAAATTGTTTGTAATTAGATTTCCGATCTCTTAAATAATATAAGAAAGTGACAGTTTAACTAACTTGAATATCTATCTCTTATTTTCCAGTCGCCATGTTTGAAAATAATATTTCTCTTTCCGTGAGTTGTGGCAAGCAAAAATATCACTGTGAATTTTCATCAGAAAATATTACAAATTAAAATTTGGATCATTGTTCTTATTTCAAACAAATAAGCATTATTTTATCATGCAAGGTGTTTTTGTAAGAGATTACAGATAACTTCTAGTAGAAGTAATTATATTTTAGTTAATTAAGATTATTTTAGACTATAAAACTTTTCTTGAGTAGTTTGTGATAGAATGATATTGTACAATTTTTTTACACTATATGTTTTTTGTTTTTACACTATTAATATATAGACTAAATATTCTTATAATTGACTATTAAAATTTAATTGTATACCCAACTTTAAGACAATTAAGAACTGTACAATAAAAGGTACCTAAAGATTGTTATCGTGTATTTAATGCTAATTTATGAAGTTTTTCATTTTTATTTTTTTTGACTCAGAATGTTCTCTACCCTAGAGTCAATAGTTAATCCATTTTTTATGTACCACAACAAATTAAGAATGTATTTCTTACGACGATTTTTGTAAATTTTTCTAATATAATTTTAAGTGGAAAATGTTATGTTTATTAAAACTTTTTAAAAAAATGCTGACATTGTTTTAAAACATATTATCCAATAAAATATTTTCACGGAAAGGGATGAGAATCCAAAATTTTCGTAAAAGGTGAGAAAATTGCTAAACATATATACCTATATAAAATATATTTGACATTTTCATAAATCTTTGTTTTTTGACATAACATTTTCGCAAATCTTTTTAACATACCAAACATAGTTATAATATTATTTTTTATTCATAAAAATTGTATTAGGAATTTAAAACAACTAATGTAACAATTCAAAGGATTGATACAATAATGTAAGGTTCAATTATATTCACAAGAATAAAAAAAACTATTTAATAAGAAAAATTTGTATCCAATTTTTACCATATTTAAAATTTCATAGGCCAACGACAATTACGTACTCACAGAAGAATTAATTTGACCCATCTATGAACCAAAAATAGAAACAACAATTATCATACATTCCTCAATTAATTGAGCAAGAGCTCATGGTATTAAGAATATGATTTTTTTTCAAAGACAAGGAGATAAACTTTTATGATTTTTTTTTCAAAAAAAAAAAGGAATATAATTTTTAAAAATGAAAAATGTTCTCCATATCAAATACTCCTAACTCCTAAGTCCCAAGACATCTGTGGTGTGAGGTTGACGAGAAAAAGTGGCATCAATTACAAACATTTTAATGGTAAATGTAAAAATACATATAAAAAAATACATCTTCTAAAAAAATATTTGTAGATTTAATTTTTAAAACTATAATAAATATAAAATTAAAAATTACTTAAAATATTAAAATTCATAAAAAAATTGATTCTTTCAAATGTATACATAGTTTTATAAAAATAATTTGTGCTAGTCTAGTTTTAACCAAACAAAAGTAAGAATTAAAAAAATATTTACATTTAAATGTTTCGAAAAATTTTGAGTAATATAATTAAGATATTTGATCAATTAAAAGTATAATTCCTAGACTTAGTTATACAAATATAATAATTGATTTTATATTTCACAAAATAAATAAAAAATAAAAAATATACATAGTATGTTATTAAGGGATTCTTAATGTAATTTTTATGTAAAAATTAAAATACATCCGAAGTGACCCTCGATGGCTTGGCACTTTGCAGCATTAGCACAGTAGCGTGGAAGATCCGATTACTCACAACTATTCCAGTATTTAATGCTTGCGCAATTTTAGCGATTCAGTCATTTTTGTGTGATGTGATAGTCACCGTTTGAAATGTTTAGGATAAATGTTTTTTTTACTCAAAAAAATTAAACACAATGATAAAATTTTTATAATATTCATGAATTGTTTTTATTGGAATAGATGATTTGATAATTTAATTATTCAAGTGAATTATTTTTGTATAAGTAATTATTATTTAATTTATTTTTATCAATTAAAGAATTATTTTTTAATTGTAAATTTAATGTAATTTAAGTTAAGTATTTATTTTAACAATTTTAGGATGAAAGTATATTTTTTATAATTTTTTTAATTTATGTAATATTATATAATTCATAAATTTAAAATAAATAAATCATTTAAATAATCATGCATTGTAAATAATATAAAGTGGATTGATTCTCTTGATTATTAACGTTTGCTTTTTTTCAGTCAGTTACATTCATCATTTGATTCATTTCCACTTTTTGTTAGCAATCTGATCTTTTATGCATACACAATCGATTTTGAGTTTTGTGTTTCCCTAAATTTTATGGGATTGTTTTTTTCTTTGCCTGATTTATTTATTGCTAATGTAATCAATAGAGACGTGTAAATTAATTACTATAATAAATAGAATTGGTTATAAATTTGATTCTTAAATTATTTAAAAGATTTAATTTAATTTTCAAGTTTTTTTTAAAAAAATAATTTTGTGCTTAATTTTTTAAAAATTATTTTAGTTATTTATGTCCGGTTAAACTAATACGATTGTGAATTCTAACCGTTTTTGTTTACGTTTGTAAAGACCTTCAACTAAAAAATAATCATTGTAGGTCATTATTTTTCATGTCTCTGTGGATTTTATTGATATTCTTTCATATTCAGTCTTTACATTGTTTTACTTCTATTTCTGTTAAGAATCATACAGAATAATCAAGTATTTTCGATAGTAACTTAAAAATCATAAAATAATTTTTTATTACATATAATTTTTTAATATTACTCTAAGCATAAAACATAATTTTCCTAAATTTCAAGTTATTATTAGGCGGTCTGACTAAATTTAGAATTCTACCCAATTAAATTTGATCGGTTGAGTTCGATTCTGATTTAAGAATTTTTTTTAAAAATCCAATTCAATCTATTCATGAACGATTTGATTTAGTTTGAACCAACAGGTTATCTATTTAAATTTGATCTTTTTTTCTTAGAATTACTATTTTATATCATGATTCATCCAAATATCAAATATAATTAAGACAATAAGGTAAATAATCATTTTCGTCCCTAAATATGTAGAAACCTAACAAATTTGTCCATGAAATACGAAAATTCAAATTTAGTCATCGAAAGTGAAAAAGTGCGAAAAATTCATTCATCCATTAACTTTCATCCATTATTGTTAATGAAAGAGCCTACGTGGCACATATGGATGAAAATGTCACAAAAATGATTGTCAACATGGCTGTAAAATAGATTGGATCATAATATTAGTAGATTTTCATTTGACCAAAATGTCAATAAGTTTTCATTGGATAAATTTGTCAGATCCTAAATTTAATTTCATTTAAGGGTAAAATGCAATTTAGGGTAAATAGTCATTTACGTTCCTGAACGTATAGAACACTCACAAATTCATTTAGAGAGATGGAAATTCAAATTTCTTATGTCCATTTACACGCATTGTAAATTTGCTATAACTATTTGTTTGTCTTCTTAGCTACCAAGATCATTGGCACATTGTTGGAACATAATAGTATCATAGGATATTCATCGATTTTTTTTTCTCTCTCTGCATATCCTTTTTTGGGGATCTTTTTCAAGTCGTAAAAGTTGTCATAAATTTGGTGTTTTTACCAAATCATATCCTTTACTTGTTTCCGTATTACCAACCTCCCCAATACCATTCAAAATGCCTGCAAAAGTTGAAGCAACATTTAAGGTTGTCGGGTAGACATTGATTTTTGAAGTGTGATTTCGAACAAGGATGTGATTTGTTCTATTCTATTCTTTCTCTCTATGTTGGACTTATTATTATCTAAGTTGATTTGGTTTTGTGTCCCTTTTGTTTAGTGGGTTTCAAAAATCCTTATGTGTTAGACCAGTCCTGTTTGAGAGAGAAGTTAACACTTGACTACACCAGGTATGCGCTTAATTGGTTGTTGTCCTTTGAATTGGTAAAACCATTTTTTAAAAGAAACTTTCTTAATTACAGGTTAGAACAAAATCAAGCTTTTACAGGTTAGAACAAAAAAGGGAGAAGATGAAGTTTAAACTATATATTTATCCTTCAATGAAACAAAATTTGGGGTTTAATAAATTAGTCTAATGAAAACTTACTGACCATTTTGTCCAATGGAAACTTATTAACATTTTGGTCCAATCTATTCAACAATCATTCTGGCAATCATTTTTGTGACATTTTCAACCCTTTATACCACGTAGGTTCTTTCATTTATAGTAACGAATGAACGAATTTATCGCACTTTCTTCACTTTTGAGGACTGAAATTTGAATTTTTATCCTTCGGGATGAATTTGTTAATACTCTACACATTTAGGGATGAAAATAACTATTTATCCTAACACAATATTATCAAATGTCTAAAAGTAGTAAACTTGATTCATTTAATACCATAAACATAATATTCTAAATAGACTAATACAAATTAAAACAAAATCTTCAACGATATTTACTATAATAGTCTGAATCATAATTATTTTCTATAAAATAATTTCCTGCAATAAGCTTTGGTGCAACTAGATTGTTACAACCAAATTTGCTGAAACAAATAAAAAAAATATGATTCATTAATATTATAAACATTTGCAGTTCCAACACTTGGAGTTCCAATATTAGCATTATTTAAAATCAAACCAAACAACTCTATTTTTTTTATTGATTTTGACCGATTCAGTTTGGTTTTGATCAGATTTATAGATCTAAACTCGTAATTCAATCCGTATATGAACGATTTTTATCGATTCAGTTCGGTTCAATTTTGACCCAAATATATAAATGATTCAATCCAAACTGTTCGAATTAATTTAGATCAATTCATATTCGCGGATGATTTATACCCGTAAACACCCTTAGTTATTATTACTATTTTCCAATTATATTCCAAAAAAAATCAAATCTCGATATTATTTTTTGAATTGAGACTCTCAAAATGTCCATCGATACTATCAAAATTATAATATTCAGAAGAAAAAAAGTATTACAAGATAATTAATAGTAATAATAATTATTATATAATAATATAGGAGTAAATAAAGCGTGTTAGAGTTTGCACCGCTGAGATTTTTTTCTTCTTCTTATTTTAATTCAGCTTAAAAATATTTTTAATCATTATAATTTAAGTATTTTAAATTTTAGTACAAGAAGCATATGCCTACATAAACAACAACTAACGTGTTGAGGTAGCACTCTGTTTATCACGTAATTATTTAACATAATTTTTCTAACCATAAGAAATAAAAAATCTCAAAAAATAATTCAAAGACTTAAATGATCAAAATAATTTTGTGAAAATTAAAAGAACAAAATATTCAAATTATAAAAATTTAAAAAATATAATAAACTTTATAACACACTTACTGATGAGCTGTAATGCTTCCTAAGGTGTAAGTTAAATCTTTATAACTCTAGCTATAAATATTTAACTTACACCTTTGCATATTTAGCTAATTACCTTGGAGCCAATGGTATAAAGGGAGGTGCAGTTCATATCCCAAAGATAGTTGAGCAATCTTCTTTCATTCTCTGGCTTGATCTTTTACTCAGTTTGAAAAGAAAATCTTCTCATTGAAATGGAGCTCCTTATCATATTTAATTTAAAGGTGGAGCGCCACATATGATTTTTATGAAAAATATTAGTTTATTAGTTTTGTTAATTAAAAATGAAATTTGAGTAATTTAAATTTATGATATTTCCCTTTTTTCTTTTATTTTTTTCCAATCATTATATCAATTTTATATCTCTTAAATGGAGACATGAAATAATGAGAATCAACTTTATACTTGTATTTAGTAAGGAGTAGAACAAAATTGATGGCTGATTAAAAAGTTTTAGTAAGGATTGGATGAAGGAGGTGGTGATTCATAATTAATTTCATCAATTTTAGAGGTGGCTAAGTAAACCGAGGGGCTAATTCAGCTATCGAAGAAGATCTAGTCCTTCTTTTTGATGTAGTAAAAGACGATCAATTGAATCCTTATCAATTATAAAAGCTAAATATAGAGCAGTAAGAATGCCAACCTTTGAGAAGATCTCTTGAATGATTTTTATGTAATTTTTAATTTCTCATTTATTAAAGATGTTATAATAGTTGATAAACAATTGAAAAAAATATAATTTACTAAAAATTTATTTTGTCAGTTTCTTTGATGATGTGACAAACTCTGTTATATTGTCATCAATTAAGATTATTATTTGACAATAATAACTAAAATTGTTATAAGATACAAAAAGAAATTGAGGATAAAAATGCTAAAAAATATTTGAAGACTAAAAGTGAAATTTGTACTAATTTTTTAGGAGAAAAAAACACAATTAATCCTTTAAAATTTAATGGTATCACTTAGGAAACGAACAAAGTTTAAGAAAAGCTTTGCACAGTGGACTTTAAAAAAAATTGTCCGAATCAAAAAATGGTTGAGAATAGATTTTTTTTTCCTTCTGCTTTTGATCTAGCAAATTAAACACGAGTAGTGCCAGAAAGCACCCAGGCCAGGATTTAATTGAATCATGGGCTTTGGTTTTTAAAATGGGCTCAATAAACCAAAGGCCCAATTAGTTCAAATTTTCAAAACTCCTTTTGTTCCGCGTCTTCTCTTAGAACCTCAATTCACAAATCTGCAAGTTTGGGTGAACAACGAGACCGTTGAGTTGAGTTTAAGTCGCTTCGCATTCAATTATTCATTCACAGCTTTTCATCTTCCGAAACCTAAAATGCCGAAGCGTGGTAGAACCAAGAAACCCGCGAAAGCAACCGAATCAGTAACCGAACCTCAACCTCAAACGCAGGCACCACAATTCATCGACCTCGAAATCCAAGGTTCACATCCACACTTCATTTTTTTTTTTTTTCGTTTCCCCTTTTTACGAGTGTGTTATTTTTCAGTTTAATTTTTATTTTATCAGAAAATGTTAGCAGTTAGTATGTTATGTTAGCGGGGATTCGAATCTACGATCTTTTTTTTCTGGCTCTAACCACCAAACCAATCTAATACTCTCCGTTTTGAGTTCAATTGAACTTTGGTGCAGCGATGCAGCGACAAATTGGCGCTATCAGGGTGGTTCGTGACGTCGAGATCGAGCACCTGCTCACGGAGCTGCGGTTCCTGCGCTCGCGGTTCGGCTGCGAGGAGCTCCGGAAGCCCGTGCTGCAGGTTTTCCAAGAAACCCTACCGAATCTCGCCGTCGTCGTGAACGGCGAGCGCAACAAGAATCTGGAAGTGAAATGGAGAGAGACGGAAGGGTGTAACGATGGTGTGGATTTGCACGCTTCCTTGCTCCAGAGGCTGTCCATCGCTTCCATCCCTCGCTTCCCTGGGTTTGAATATTCCACCAATGAAGGTACTTTTTGTTTTGTGCGTGTGCAATTGCAAAATGTGAAGTGTGTTTTTTTATAATTGACAATTGACAATTGACAGTAAGGGTTTCTTTGGTGGCAGGGAGAATGAGCTTTATTGGTGCTGATGACCTGCATTTCAAGGACATTGTATGTTTGTTCTCTTTTCAGTTTTGACTAGTTATTAGTTATATCTTAGATATTCATATACACATAGGTTCCTTTGAATGATGAGGCACTGCTGAAAATGTTACGTGTGAGATCAATGCGATATTATTAATTCAAAGACCTCACTGACTAGTTAACTAACGAACCTCATGCCAAAAGGCTTCTAGCTATGCGAATGTATGAGGGAGGGTCATCGTGCATAACCTAATCCTTATATATGTGGATAGGCTATTTCTGGATTCAAACTTATGCCCAATTAGTTATCAAAGCATAACTTTATCATTGCGTCAAGTTCACCCTCAATTCAAAGGCATAAAATGAACTTCTTCAATGTTAGCATTATTAGCCTTTAGTCGCAGTATATGATAAAAAAAACAGGGTGTAACTGCACAAGGGTTGCAATAGCGTTGCAAAGAGGCTTTTTTTAATTCAAACCTATGACCAACTGGCCACCAATGTGCAACTTTACCATTATTAGCCTTTATAGTCATTGTAGTATGTGATAACAAACTGGGTGTAACTGCACAAGGGTTGCAATAGTGCTGCTTGTGTTCATCCATTCTTGTAATGTGATTTGAAGTATTTGTCAATTTAAATGGAGCTGTTTTTTTGGTTCTATTTACAATTAAAATGTCTGATATTTATAGGCTTTGGAGGAACCATCTGACACTCAGACTCTAGCAGTGCAAGAAGGTCTTCAAACTCCCGGTGTTCGTATCTTATTCCTACTATTTATTTATTTGTTTGTTTGTTTGTTTTATAAACTCTGGTTTATGTTGCTAAGGAACAAGTATATCTAGATAATTTTAAGTTTTAATCCCTAAGTTAACAGCTGAATTAGATCTAGATTACTTTGAGTTGGCTTTTCCACACATTCACTAAATTAGCAACTGAGACTGTTAGACGAAGATCGGTAGACTTAGATTTTATCTCAGTAAATCAAAATGTAAACATGTATTCGAGATTTGAGTTGTCTGATCTTCATTCAACACTTATAATGCTCAGATTGTGTGAATGTGTAGAATAGCCAACTGCACCATATTAGTTCCGTATTTAATTTGGCTCTTCAAGCATTTTGCAGGTGACTAGTCAGAGGTTGTCAGTTGGGATGACACCCAAAACACTTAGGCTGCCCAAACCTGGCGAGATGCTTCTCTCTGTGCATGGATCACCTCTAGGTGTTTACAAGGATAATAACATGGAAGCCATACATGGTATGAAAAATGGTTGAAGTGAAAGTTGAAACTATCTTTCTGTATTATTTTCATGGTATCTATGGTTTTCCATATTTGCATAAAAACTGGTGGTTAAGTGGTAGCTCCTTTTTCCCAACAAATGCTTACTACCCTGAAACTCCAAAGTGGCCACCTTAATGCTTCCCCTCATTAAGTATGCATTTCTTTTATCAAAGCCTTAGTTCTGATATCTATTCTGATATGCAGAGTCAGAGGAGGGTTGAATGCCATCTAAATCCACTGTCCACCAAGAAGCTCTAGAAATCTTCATGTGCACTGAGCAATACCATTTGTCATCACTCTAGATGAGGGTTACTTGAAAATTATTGGCCCCTTGTTATTCTTCATTTTTCACTTAGCATTGAAGACTTCCAGATTTTCCCATGACAGCCAATTAGATGATATTGGTCTTCATACTTCTGCAAAGTTTTGGAATGGATGATGCTGGAAGAGTCCTACAGATTTGTGTGACTACTGTTGTATTTTGTATATATTTTCTAACTGTATGGTTAATTTGCATTACGAGAATGATAAGGTTGTAAAAACTCTTTTGCACTGTAATTTTATAATCAAGCAATAAGATTTATTGAGATTATCCTTTTACCAACAGAAAAAGCATTCATGAGATTCTATTTGGCTTGATGGAGTTTTCCAAAATGATTTCAACCTTAATAATGATTTTTCGTAGTTAAGAGTGGATAAAAGAAAAACTATGACTTGAACCCCAATGTGAATGACAACCTCTTTAATACATACATCGTTGAGTGATTGCATTAGCAGACTATGAGTGTAATGGCTGGCCTTTGTGGTTTTTATTATGTTTTATCTTTTACTTGCTAATAATTGTACCAAATACTATGAGTGATTGCATTAGCAGACTTCCAGTTTTGCCCATGACAGCCAAGTTGATATATTTTTATTTTATCGTTGTAGATTATTCAACCATTATTGTACCAAATACCATCGTAGGTATGATTGCATTAGCAGACTTCCACTTTTGCCCGTAATCAGTCCATTGAGCATGGACTAGATTTCCAAGCATACAACACACAAAAATTACAAGTTCATTGATCAATTGAAATTGAATAATGTTACATGAACCACTATTTATTTTAAACACCTTACTAACACCAAACATAACAATACCTCAACTCGTTCTGTGGAACAGGATGAACACTCACCTTCTGAGGTAAAACAGCACACGTTATCTTGCTTGACCAACTTGGAGCTCAAAATTCAACCTTTTAGTTCTGTAATCTATGCTGTTACTGTGAAACAGGCGCATATAAAGTACCTTTAGATAGGATTATATTGTTTAACAATTTACAGTTTTTGTTTAAGTTTTAGCTTAATTTTGAACAATTTAAAAATAACAGAGGAAAATGTTTTTAAATTGAGAACCACAAACTTTTCATCGTGCTTTATCACACCTATAAAAACAACGAAAAAACAGCTACAACGATGAAAATATATTAGTTTGAATAACCTATTTGCAAATTTCTTCGTTAGTCTAATGGTTGAACAGAAAGAGAAAAAAACTAAAATTCACAACAATACAAGAAACATATGTAGGAATCATTAATAAAAATTAAAACAATGGTGCAGTGCAGAATAACGACATAAGTATATAATAATAGTCCAATATAAGAGAGAATAAAAACATTTCCACATATTTTAAGTACAACATACAAAGGTCTGATAAAATAAACACATGAAATCTAGAAGTTATTATCAAAAGCATAATCAAAATGCTGTTCAGCATGTGCACAATCAGGTGGGTAAGCAACTCAAGAAGAGGATGAGCATTCTGATATGGTTGGAACTGCATGTCGATTCTTAGGCATACCACAGTGGTTTGTCTTTCTCGACTAATAATATTGAATTTCATCTGATGTATCACTTATTTCAACAATTCACTTTGCTGCCGTCTAACAAATAAAAACTAATCCTTAACGTGTATAAAATTGATTCATAAGTATGCCAACAATATTTTAATACCTTTCCTCATTATGAATCGATTTAAACTCCTGACAGTATATATAAGGATCATGACAAATTTTCGTGATCTCGAACAAATGATCTTCATTACTATAATTATTATAATATCTCCTTGGTGTATTTATCAGACAATAAAAATAGAACTATCGAAACGGACAGTCATCCTGTCAGGCCAAACGTGAAAAATGGGACGGTCGGGTCCTATTCCATATGGCTACACTTTTTGTGATTTGGCCTAGTCCATTGGTCTCTTTAGCCAGCTCCAATTGGCTTTTTTGTTTTTTTTTTGTCTAAATTATATAAATTTTCAAAAAATTAAAATAATATCAGGTCAAATAGGTCAGATTGATTTCAGGTATATAATTCTTGAGTCGGTTTGATTCATTGGGCCCAGTGGACAAACCTAGATTGGTTTCTTTGTATTTTGGCCAATTTTCTTTGGCTTAGACCATCTCGATGACCAAATGGGTTAGTAGTCCGACTAGATTCATTTTGACAACTCTAAATACAAAATAAGTTCGACTATATATAGTACGACTCCTATGAGAACATTATCTTATTGAGAACATGAGAATAATTAATAACAACCATCAGATCAAGATAAAATATAATAAATGGTTGAGATTAAAATATTTAAAATTTAAATCTAATGTATCATCAAATTTCTAAAAGATTATCCAAACAATAAACAAATCTATAAAAATCTATAATAAATGATTGAGATTAAAATATTCAAAAATTTAAATTAAAATCTAATATAACATTTAAATCTATAAAAGATTAATCAAACAAATCATGTCCTAAAAATGTGAATTATCATTAACCCATCACCATCCCTGCTAGCATGACTGTCGTCACCGTCGTTGCCATCACTACAATCGTCGAGGTGGTGGCAGCAGCGACGACGATGATAGTCGTGGTGGTAGCGGTGGTGGTAGTTGATGACAATAGTGGTAGTGGTGACAATCATGGTGATGGCAGCGATAAAGGCCAAGGTGGTAGAGGTGCTGTCGATTGATGATGGTGGTGATGACGACAACAATTATGGTGGTGACTGTGGTGGTGGTCTTGGTGGTGACAACGACAATCATGATGGTGATAGATTAATTAAAATATTTTACGGAGTGAATAATTAAAATATCAATTTGTCTGTTATTTGGTTAATCTTTTAGAGATTTGATGATATATTAAATGGGGTGTATTGGATTAGGATTTCAAAGGATTTTAAAAGACTTTTATTTTTTTTGACAAAAAAAGTCTTGTGATATTCAATCAAGATTTTTAAATAATAAGTCTTATGGTATTTAATCTGATGATACTTAATTATGATTTTTTATAACTTATAAAAAGTCTTTTGCCATTAAAAAATATACAAATTTTGACGGATTATTTTTTAAGAAGGATTTTGAAGGATTTCATAAGACTTTTTAGTATAAAACATCTATCGAACAATTTCATTTAAACCCTTGAGATTTTGTTAGACTTTTTTCTTTCTTTTTTCTATTAGTTATCATACTTTCTTTTCTCTCATCACACATATCATCTTCTCTCTTTAATATTCTTCAAGATGCGTGCATCATATATATTTCACCTATTCTTTTGAAGTAAAAAATATCAAATATACTCCTCCCCTACTTTTTTCCTTTGTTTTCTGAATTAAATTAATGTTTGTCTTATATGCTAAGACTAACCATACTTTTCTTATACCGACTATGCTCAACACAATATTTTTGTGACTATCATCCTCGATTTCTTCATCCACAATTTCAGTAATCCTCCTACCAATTTTCACCCTCACTACTACCTTCTAGTATATGCTTATTATTGCATCCCATTTAAACATTTCATTAGATTTATCATGAAATAATTGTAGTAATTAAAAAATTAAAAAACCAATGTATAATTTAAATCTATTGTTCAAATCCAAAAGTGAGAATGAGAAGATACTATTGCAAGAAAGGTTAGTATAAGAAGATAAAAAGCTAGACTTAATATAGCTATTAAAAGATCAAAAGTTATATTGATTTTACATTTTTTTAATCCAAATCTCATAATTTCTTATTATTTTTTCACTAACTCTTTTAATTTTGAATGTGTCTTTAAAAATTCACATAATCCTTTTTCAAATCTTATAAATCTATAAAGTCATTTCAAATCCTTTAAATTCTTATTATATAAATCAATTAAAATCTAAAATATAATAAAAGTCTTGTAAATAAATCTAATAAGTCATAATATTCCTATATAATCTTTAAAATTCACAAGACTTTTTTATGCTAAAATAGTCTTTTAAAATCCCAATTCAATACACCCCCCTAAATTTTAATTTCAATTGTTTATTATTTTTAATCTTGATCGGATGATTGTTATTACTTATTATCATATCCTCACATAAGACAATGTTTTCACATAGTCGTGATATATATATATATATATATATATATATATATATATATATATATATATATATATATAAGAATATTTATAAATTTTTTGGACTCAAAAAAAATGAAAAATACTTTTTCACATAATAGTTTCCTCCATTGTATGATGTAATTTTATTGATGAGAGCAACAAAATCCTATTAGCCATATTCTTAGCCTACTATACCTTCACTTTATTATATACAATTGTATTGATTCTAAAAGCAATTACATAAAGAGTTAGTTGACACTAAGAAGAGGAAAATAGAGAAATATTACAATGATAAGTAACATGATATGATAGATAGAGATAAAGATAAATTATAAATAGGGATGTTCACGGGCATGGGTCATTCCCGAATCCGAATTGTCCCGAACCGATCCGAACAATTTTGATTGGGTCATTTATGTATTTGGGTCAAAATTGAATCAAACTGATCAAAATCGTTCATGTACGAATCGGATCATAGGTTTAGATTTATAGATCCGATCAAAATCGAACCGAACCGATCAAAACCGATCAAAATTTTTAGAGTTGTTTGGTTTGACTTTAAATACTACTAATATTAGGACTCTAGGTGTTGGAACTGCAAGTGTTGAGACTATTGGTGTTGAAACTTCTTAAGGTATTACTTTTAACTACAATGTTATTTGTTTTACCTTTTTTCATATTTCTTTTTTCTGTCATGGTTATAATGTTAATGGATATATTTTGTTCATGTGTTTCAGTAAAATCCGATTGCAACAAATCTGGTTGTAGCAAATCAGGTTGCAGCAAAACTTATTGCAAGTAATTAGTTTGTATAAAATAGTTGTGATTCATACTACTATAGTAAATATCGTTGAAGAATATTTTATTTTAATTTGGATTAGTCTATTTTAGAATATTATGTTGATGATATTAAATGAATCAACTTTACTACTTGTAGACATTTGATAATTTTGTGTTAATTGTATTAGATATTTGAATGAATCATGATATAAAATAGTAGTTCTAAGAAAAAATATCAAATTTAAATGGATAACCCATTGGCCCGAACCAAACCATACCATTCATGAATAGGTTGGGTTTCAAAAAAAGATTATGAAACTGGAACGGAACCAAATCGATCAAATTTGATTGAATTAGGTTTTCAATTTGACCAAAATCGGTCTAAACTAGCTTGCGAACACCCCTAATTATAAATATTCATGGAATGTTTTTGATGTTGAGACGTTTATCCAAAAATTATTTTATTCATCTAATTTATTTCTTCTTTTTTCATATAATATTATTCAAGTAATATATATATAGTCCCTTAATTTATTTTTTGGTTTTAAATTGGACTCTAATTTTTAAAAGTTTTAAAATGTAGATCCTTACTTATATAATTTATGACAAGTTAGTCATTTAAAAAATTATTTTTTATTTTTTAACACAATTTGGAACATTTTTTATTATTGATTAAAGATGTGAAATTTGTCTCATTAGATTCATTTGCATGAAAACTGTAATAATCAATTAATGTTCAGACCCAAAAGAGATATAAACAAGGTAAAAAATGCATGAAAAACGAGTCTCATGATCAACCGAAAACCTAGAAATCTAATGTCATATTCTTTTTTAATTTTCATGAGACTCATGATTGCTTATAACAAACAAGTTTGAGCCAATAATAATTATTGGACTTTGTCAAGACTAAAGGTGTAATTAGGTTGGAGTTGAGCTCCAAATCCAATTGATGCATGCGTTCCATTTGGGCTAATAATGAGAAATTAGTTTCTAAACTAACAGGCCCAAATGTGTTAAAAGGCCCAATAGAGTCTTGGACCATGAGTCCTAGTAAGTCAAGAAGTTGACTTTACTAAAATAAGTTTTGGGCAAATTTGAAATTTGAATTTGAATTTGAATTTTGAATTTTGAAATTTTGAAATTTTGAAATTTTGAAATTTGAATTCGAATTCAAATTTAAATTACAAGCTAGGACAAAAATTGTATTTGAATTTGAATTTAAATTTTAAGTTTGAATTTAAATTTGAATTTTGAATTCAAGATGTTAGGTTGTAAGGATAATTGTGAATTATCCAAATCTATATCCCATAAAGATTGAATAATGCTTCTTCCAATAACTTTTTTTATTTGATTACTAATTAAAATAAAATAGTTAAAGCAAGATGAAATGGACGGTTTTGACATTGAACCTTCTAGGTTCCTTTTCAAAATTACAACAAATGAATATACATGTAATTTGAATTTTGAATTTAAGTCTTTCAAGAGTGGAACAAACTCAATATGGTTCTAGAAATCATACTTGAATTTCGAATTCTACAACAAGTGAAGATCATTGGACTGATTTTGAGTGATTGAGTTAGGATTCTAATCCTAATAAGATTACAAGACAATAGACTCCTAGGATATAAAAATACTTCACTCTTATGTTATGCGTCTAGCTCTTTGAAGAACAAAAGAGGTTATTGTTTTCTTTCTCCTTCATCATCTTCTCTCCTCCATTGTTGCACTCTTACCTAACCTCAAGACATCATTTTTTGTCTTGAGAAATAAACCAAACACTTGAAACCTCCACTTTTTCATTGCCTAGCAAGCAACCAAGTGAAGGAGGATCAAGAAAGAGAAGGAATTCTCTCAAACATTAAAGGTACAACCGTGTGGATCACCATTGGAAGACATCATCCTTTTTAAGTCTTTTACGCTATCAAAAAGGTATTTCTAAAACCCCTAGCATTTTACTAAGCTATCAAAAAGGTATTTCTAAAACCCCTAGAATTTTGTTCCGTAACGAAGAACAAAATAAAAAATTTTATTTTTCACCCTCACAAACATGTTCCATGAATATCATGGAACCTGCATTCTGACTTTCAGAATGAACTTTTTGGCTCTGCCTTGGATAAAGTTTCAAGAAATTCTTAATTATGTATTTTAATTTTGTTGTATGCTTAAAGATATATGGTTCAACATTGCAAATCTGCAATGTATTTGAATTCGGGTTACTCCTCTTCATGTGGATTTATTTTTAATAGTTAGAAATGAAAGAAAATATTAGATGTTTATAACAGCTCATGTATCAAATTCCTTCAACTGAAATAGATTTTTTGGTGAAAAATAATTTTATTTATCAAAAGTTTTCCCCCCAAAACAAGTGATCAGAGTGGAACTGAACTTACAATCTAAGTTATATTTTGAGTTTAAATTTTATAGATAAAAAAAAATTTCATTAAAAGATAGACTCTAGTAAAAATAACTAATTAGGTTTGGAGGTTTTCCAATAGAAAATAACTGTAATGTTGACAAGATAAAAACAAAGTTCTTGCACAAATTTTTTAACCATTACAATTATTCCTTAAAATTTTATTAGTCACTGATTGAAGCCTAATGTTCTGTATTATCAACTAGATGTTTGTTATTTAGGCGTGGCAATTATTTTTATTTATACATTTATTGCTGCGCCGTAAAATCTTACATTTTGTTAGTGAAAATTTTAAAATTGTAATAATTTTTTGAAAATCTTAGACATTTTTTAATATTTTTATACAATAATAATAGAAAACTAATTAAATATACCAAATCGACATTCATGTTTAAGCCTTTAAACGGAGTTATAGAGAAATGTGAAGAAGGCAAGAGAAAATTCAAACTTCTATCTTTGATGTGTTTATTTTTGAAGAGAAAAATAATATTGGAGATAAATTTTATATTTTTTATGGCATCCACACATTTTACGCTTTATTTTAATTAAAAAAATTATCTTTAATTTTTATCATCTCTATTTTCATTATCTAAATTAAACCATAAAATATGTATCCTTAAAACAATTGTTTGAGAAATAATAAAAGTATTAAGAAGAAAAAAACTATAAACTAATAATATAAAAACATTTACATCATCACTCAATTACAAACTATCAGTATGATAAATTTGACTTCATTGGTTAATAACTACATTAAAATATATCAACTAATACTATATAATTATTAAATTAAGTTATTAATTAAATGATTACACTTATGGAAAATTATAAGTATATTAATTAAATTGCTTTTTCATTAAAATACTTATTAATTATCAATAATTTGTTAATTCGAGTGATATTGAACTTGATCGTATAAAGTAAAATCTCGAGATTGAGTCTTGTAAATAAATAAATGGAGTAAATTACACTCGCACCTCTTGTATTTTGTTCAAATTTCACCTGATACCCCTTCATTTTTTCACATTACTTTTACCGCTCTCTATTAACACAGTTAACTAACGTCAATTGAAATATGTGAACAGACAAAATTGTCCTTACATTTTAATTGTAAAACCCAAATTATTCATTCCCAATTAGTTTTAGAATTTAGGATTCACGTTCCATTCCTCCTCACTATTCGTAAGTACTGTTCATCTTCCTTTTGTTGACGAGTTTTTCTTCAGCATCCAAGGGGTGCGAGTTCCTCTTTCTCTCACGACGTTCATGTTAGATTCCTCTCCACTGTTCATGAGTTCTTCACTATTCTTGTTCCAGTTCGCAAATTCTCCATTGTTCCTCTTCTAGTTTTCGACGTCCATGAGCACCTTCGTTTGTCTTCCTCTTCGACGTTCACGAGCTTTCATAGGGGGACCAGTTTGGGATCATTTATGATTTTTAAAATCATTTGTTTATTATTGTTGATTAAAATAGTGTTGATGTTTGAGACAAGAGGAAACATAATGGATGAACTGAAAATCGTTTGTTTATTATTGTTGATTAAAATAGTATTGATGTTTGGGACCACAGGAAACACATTGGATGAACTGGAAATCATTAGTTTATTATTGTTGATTAAAATATTTTTGATGTTTGGGACCACAGGAACACAATAGATGAATTAGAATACATAGAATATATAGACTGTGTGAACAACATTGCTAATAATTTATACTTGTCACCATGTCACCCTTTTATTTTATGATTTTGTTATATTGTTAGTGGTAAAATTATTCCCCTTAAGATTGATCATGATGTGCTGAAAATATTTGTTGAGAATCAAAATTTAGTTCATATGTATGTTAGTAGAACAAAGGATGAGAGGAAGGGTGTTAACACTGCGTACCAATAAAGTGGGTTCATGTCCAACAAAAAGTTGGGTTTACGTCAAATTACAGAAAAAACAAAAAAGAAAAAAGAGTATTAAAATATCTTCAGGTTGAGAGGAAGAAGATGAGGGTACTTTAGACATAAATTTTCATTAAAAGTCATGTGACTAACATGTGTCTAATTTCTGTTAGATTATTAAACGATGTTTAGGAAGGAGGGGGTCTAAGTGTAATGTGAGGTAAACAATTAAGGGATTTTTTGTAGGGTGCAAAAAAGGAGGGGTATCAGGTGAAATTTAAGCAAAATACAGGGGGTGCGAATGTAATTTACTCAAAAAAATGTAATAGACAAAAGAAAACTCCACTAAAGAAGACCAATTAGATTCTTCAATAAAAATTAAATATCAACAAAACCTATACATAATTCGTATCAACAAAAAAAATAATTATTAATTATATTTCATTAGGTGAGAAATAGTATAAAAATCAGATTAATTAAACAAACAATTAATATTATTGTTTTGAAACGAGACCAAATGAAGTGAAACTCCTCTACAAGTGGAATTTTTGTCTTGACTCTTGAGTGTAAGAATTCTTGGTGAGTCCTGACTACTAGTACTACCTTAAGTCAGCAAAGAAGAAGAAAAAAATAAAAAATAAAATCAAAACTTGAAATGCAATAACAAATGTCTTCGGTTTTCCCACATAGCAATGTTTATTCTATGAAATGGTGCTATAAAATTTAAGGGTATTTATGGGTCGATTTGGATTGATTTTGGCTTAATTTAGGACTCAACCTAATTAAATTTGATCGGTTCAGTTTGATTTAATTTTTTAGAATTTTTTTTAAACCTAACCCAATCCAACCCATTCATGAATGATTTGATTCGGTTTAGACCAACGGATTATCTATTTAAATTTGATTTTTTTCTTAGAACTACTATTTTATATCATGATTCATCCAAATATCCAATACAACTAAGACAATAAGGTAAATAGTCATTTTTGTCCCTTAATGTGTAAAGACCTAACAAATTCATCTTCGAAAGATAGAAATTCAAATTTTAGTCATCAAAAGTGAAAAAAGTGCGATAAATTCATTCATCCGTAACTTCCATCTACTACCGTTAATGAAAAAACCTATGTGGTACAGAGAGACGAAAATGTCACAAAAATGATTGTCAACATGACTGTAGAATAGATTGATAAAAAAATGTTAGTGAATTTCCATTTGACCAAAATGTCAATAAGTTTTCATTGGACAAATTTGTCAGATCCTGAATTTCCTTTCATTTAAGGCTAAAATGCAATATAGGGTAAAAAGTTATTTTCGTCCCTGAACATGTAGAGCACTCTCAAATTCGTTTCGAGAGATGAAAATTCAAATTTTAGTATGTCTATTCACACGCATTGCAAATTTGCTACAACTATTTGCTTGTCTTCTTAGTTACTAAGATCATTGGCACATTCTTGGAACATAATAGTATCATAGGATATTTGCTTGTCTTCATAAATTTGGTGTTTTTACCAAAAACACATCCTTTACTTGTTTCCATTTTACCAAACTCCCCAATACCATTCAAAATGCCTGCAGAAGTTGAAGCAACATTTAAGGTTGTTGGGTCGACATTGATTTTTGAAGTGTGATTTCAAACGAGGATGTGATTTGTTCTATTCTATTCTTTCTTTCAGTATTGAAATTATTATTATCTACATTGATTTTGTTTTGTGTCCCTTTTGTTTACTGGGTTTTGAAAATCCTTATGTGTTAGACCTAGTCCTATTTGAGAGAAGTTAACACTTGACAACGTCAGGTATGTGCTTAATTGATTGTTGTCCTTTGAGTTGGTAAGACAATTTTTTAAAAGAAACTTTCTTAATTACATGTTAGAACAAAATCAAGCATGTTGGTGTTGAATTACATGTTATAACAAAATCAAGTGTGTCGGTCCAATGAAAGAATTAAATTATATTTTACAGGTTAGAACAAAAAAAAGGAAAAGATGAATATTAATTATATTTTATCTTTAATGAAACGAAATTTGGGGTCTGACAAATTAGTCCAATGAAAACTTACTGACCATTTGGTCTAATGGAAACTTATTAACATTTTGATCCAATCTATTCAACAGCCATGTTGATAATCATTTTTTTGACATTTTCGTCCCTCTGTGCCACATAGGTTCTTTCATTAATGGTAACAAATGGATGAATTTGTTGCACATTTTTACACTTTCAGGGACTAAAATTTGAATTTCCATCTGTCGGGGTTGAATTTGTCAGTGCTATACACATTCATGGATGAAAATGACTATTTATCCTAACACAATATTATCAAATGTATGAAAGTAGTAAACGTTATTCATTTAATGCCACTAACATAATATTCTAAAATAGACTAATACAAATTAATACAAAATATTCTTCAATGAGATTTACTATAATAGTCTGAATCACAACTATTTCCTACAAACTAATTTCTTGCAATAAACTTAGGTGCAACCAGATTTGTTACAATCAGATTTGCTGAAACAAAGGAACAAAATATGATTCATTAATATGATAAACATTTGCAGTTCTAGCAATTGGAGTCCCAATATTAGCAGTATTTAAAGCCAAACCAAACAACTCTATAATTTTTGATCGGTTTAGTTCGATTTTAATTCGATTTATCAATCTAAACCCATGACCCAACCCGTACTTGAACGATTTTTATAGGTTTGATTTTGACCTAAATACATAAATGACTCAACCCAAACTATTCAGATCAATTTGGATTAATTCGGATTCATGGGTAACCCATAATTGTGAACATCCCTAAAAATCATACGAATGAAAATTGAAAATCTTTTTGACCACCAATTCAGCCAACTTCAACTTAACAAAACCCTCGCAAGTCACATCAATGGTAAATCCTCACCATTCTTCAATCAATTTTGCTTTATTATTATTATTATTATTATTATTATTATTTTCAATTACAAATGTTATTTGATTAGATTTTTTTTGTTCAGATTCAGTTGGGTTTAGTTTACTATTTTCATCATTATTATTTTTATTTTTATTATTATGTTGGGTCACAAAATTTTGTGTTTCGCCTTAGTGAGGCAACCTTTGTATGTAGTCCATTTCAAGTTAGCTAAACTATAATATAGAATGAACTTCAACTAGAATGGGCTTAAACAAGCTCAATTTGAATAATAGACATGCACATGCTTCAATTCAAGATCACTTTTTGGTTTATTTCTCCCCTAAGGAGGGCTACAAGAACCCTTTCATTGAAGGAATTTGGCTCATTGATAGTGTAGACCATTAATTGAAACACAAATGTGGCAATGGTGTTCCTTCATATTACTGAAAATTGCGGACAAATATAAAAAATTGTTGGCACAAGTGGATTAGTCCCTTAACTAAGAATTAGGGTTTGATTCCCAACTTGAAAATAGAGTCACAATTAGAGGTACATTTAATTCTCAAATGGGCCAAGTCAATAAGTAAGAATGGATTAGTAAGGTGTCAATTAAGAAGGTCCATATACGTTTTGGATATGGGAAGAGCTAAATACACTATATATTTTTCTAATACACCATATGTCTACAGTGGAATTCCCATAATGCCCTTTTAATTAGCTTTTTTATTTGAATTTTTTTGGTCTACGCATTCTTCTTCTTCCTCAGGAGAACAACGCCATTCTTCTTCTTTTTCTCATGCACCATTTCTCTTCTCTTCTTAGACGGTGGTGGTCGTGCTCCTAGGACGTTCGTCGTCGCATTGGGTGGGTGGCATTGGTGGTGGGCAAGGTTGAAGCTTCGTGGTCGACATCAAGGTGAGTTTCGTATTCTCTATAATATGGATTGCCAAATCTGTGGAATGTCATAGATTGTGCAATCCGTAAGAAGGATCGTGGGGTTATACGGATTGCACGTGATCCGTACGGGTTAAATTGAAAAATTTAAATAATTTAAATCATTTGATTAATTTATATATATTAGTAATATGTATATTACAATGTTCATATATTGGAAATCAGTTATCCTTGTATGTAGTTGTATACATAGCAATGTTTAATATTTAATTATTTAAAAAGCTGAAGACATTTAGTTTTTGTGAGGTATTTGGTAGATATGATTGAGGTTGACCTATAACCTATTGTTACTTTTCTCCACACGACTTGGCCTCACATTGCTTGTTTCTAGATGATGTGACTGGACAATGTTTTCCACAAGACAATTTGATAGAACACTATTTTTTTGAATTGCACAAACCAAATGTAATTAATTAAGACTCAATTTAAACCATTTATATTTTTGGTGCAATCTTAGTCGTTGGTATGAGTCACGGGAAAACACTTGATCGCCTAATATATATACAATAGTAAGGGTTAGATGCAACTCAATACCTTTGATTGATATTCACCCTATTACTTACATGGAGAGTGGATCTGTTCTTGTGTCTTGTGATGGTGACATGATTCCATCATATTAAGGGATAGTGTTTGAATGCCCTAGTAATCCTAAATTCATCACTATAAATGAGGACATGTCACTTATTGCCTTAAGGAAAACAATTTTGACACCAACAAAGGTTGTAGAATTTTATTATCTTTTTTACTGTTAACCAATCTACATAGGTAAGTGTTGTGTTAAATACGACCGTATGGAGCTCAAATGTGACAATTATGTGGGAAAAATGTTTTCGTCTATTTATAATTTAGTACTAAAAGTCTGATTGAGTTGAATGCAACTTTTAGCCATTCTCTAAATGAAATCTTTGCCTTGCTACACAAACCAAGAACGGTTGATGAGATAACTTCTCTGATGCGTGATGAATCTGTGTAGTTATTGTGCAAACTAGTTGTTGTTACCTTTTTAGAATAAACTTGCAATTCATCAATGAAATTTTGTTGTTACTTTTTCTTAAAATTCTCTACTTTAATCGTGTTAGTCTCAAAAGATTATAATGTTTACGTAAGTTTTATTTATCAAAGTCTTCTTTTTTCGTCTTCTTCAATCTAGATAAACTTGGTTTCATTTAAGGATTTTTTTTTTAAAATACTATCCTAGATAAACTATATTTTAGTACTTATAGTTTTACATCAATCATCAATGCATACTATTAAAATTGAACATGTTTTATTTATTTAATTTGTTTAATTCAGCGATGCCTCGTTGTCCTTGTTTGTCAATTTCTAGATTTGATGACTTTTCACAAAAATTCCTAAGATCCAATAAAGTTAGGTGTATTGGAAGTCAACTACGAATTATAAGGACCTACATTATTCTAATCGTATTTTGCATCTGGTAATCTAATAGTAGTGTTCTCATAATCTTTTATAAAAAAAGAATTAGATCATTTAAAAGTATATGCATTTTTCTTAAAAAAATATATTTAATAAGTAAGAAACTTAATTAAAATATGATGTAAAAATTTAAAATGGTTCTTTTTTATTTCATTGACTGTGTTTTTCTCTTTATAAGGATGCTATTTAATAGGTAGATATTATACAACAATTTTTAATTTGTATTTTTCCTAAATTTACATATCCATAGTCCATACAAATGATAATTTTAATATACATCTTTGTATTTTATGAGTATTTAGATATTTATTTTGAGTTTTTTTCCTTAAACATTAGTTAAACAAAAATAATCTCATATGATAGTTATAAACCATAACTAGGAAATTATTTAGCTAAATTTAAATACAATATAAATTATATGATAGTCCATACAATATTTTTTTAGCTACAATGAGTTTCATTTAAGGATTAATTGTTTTTTAAATATTGTTATAAATTATATTTTTTATAAATTAATATATAAATTAGTAAAATAAAAAAAACAAATTAAAATAAAAAACCAAATAATATTTTTTTAAAAGTTGTAAGGAAAGAAAGAAAACATGTGTATAAAAATATAAAAAAATATATAATTTTGTATCATTTGGGTAAATAATCTTTAACTTGTATTATTTGTGATTTTTTTTTCTTTGTATTTTTTAGGAAAAATGTCAGCTAATGTATCTAAGGTCGCTGAATGTTGATAAAATGCCATTAAGTTCCGGTAAAACTACAACTTCTAGTGACATATTTAATAACCTTTATATATTGTCGATAAAAATTATTAACTATTTTGATCAACATATATTTTATTGAAAATATTATTTTTTTTCTTAATTTTTTTTATCTCTTTTCAATCAAGCATTACTTTTTTTTATAACAGAAGTCAAGTATTACTTAAAATGTCACATATTAGAATTTGGGGCCAGAAAATAAATGAAAATTGAAACAATATAGAAAGAGCTTTTTTGAATATCGATAGTATGCAATTAAGATGATACTTGTTTTTATATCAATGGTGTTATCGTGTGAAATAACAAGACTAGTTGACAGGGTTTGAGCTAACGTTTGCTTCAACATGATTCCAAAATTTGAATTCGTGATCAACTGATTTGTGAGTTGAAAGGGGAAATTTGTCTCTCAATTAAAATGGGTTCTCAAGTACATCTGAAAAATGCTTGGTTGACAATGAATTCTAACAGAACTTAGAGATAATTAGGACGGAAAGATAAATGGCTTTGAAAATGTATAAAGCATAAAGCAAACAAACTGAAAGAAGAATAACCGAAAATGATAATTGTATTGATTGATTGGTTTTTCTTTCTAATATTTTTCAAACAGTTATTTATTCAAGCCACTACTCTATTCTTTTAACAAGGCTGGTTGCTTCCAAACTGTAACAACCTGTCTCGTCGCTACGATATCATTACTCTAAACGCGTAATTTTAATTTTAAATAAAAACTCCATTAATTTAATTATGAAATTGAGGGTGAATTTTTTCGATCCATATATAAATACAAAATGAATCAAGTTCTTTTTACATGTATGTAAGCCTGGGATTTGCATGCCCAATCAAAATGAATCAAGGAACCAACTAAGAAAGAGTTTATAACAATACACAACTCTCTCCCAAAATAAATTTCAACGTTATCACCTACTGTTGTTCATTTGTTCCCACAAATGAAGGTTCACGATCATCATAGGTACCAACCACACAGTACAAAATTGCAAGGGCAAGTTTATTATACAAGATCAACAAACACCATATGACAATGATTAGTAAGAAAACAATAATAATAACCACAATCATTCAGAATAATCAATCAGTTCTACATACACTCAACAAACTAGTCATCAACTTTTTCCATAATTCAAATCAATTATGCTCAAAATGATGCATGCACCTGACTCAACTCTCAAATGCAATGTGGCGCCATTTGTCAGGAAGTAGCCTAAGCGTGTCGACATGACACTCTCACTTAGGAAAATGATGCAATAACTGGTTGAGGTCACCCTGTCGTGCACATGCAACTCCCTCCTATGGTGATCAGCCTGAGTCATAAGGGAGTTCTAAACCGAGTGATATGCCCCCAAGTACTAGCATTTTTTCCTCATGAAAAACCACAAGTACTTACTGCCACCATTTATATTATTTTCAAGCAACTATGAAGTATGAAACATGGGCACCATCAATGCACTGATCGTGGATAGTTAAAAATTATAAGCAATCTCTTTCCCTCTCCAGGGATGCTTAAAATTCTTAAACTAATCATCTTCCTTCTCCAAGGATATCTGACAGGTCACTGCACCCCCATGTACATACACAACATACATCCATCACAAAGACATCATCAACATCAACATCATCTCATCTCAATGTCATCATTAACATCAACATCATCTCATAATAATATAATCATCAGCATAATCTCATTTCAATATTATCAACATCACAAGCAATCGCATTCCACATATATACATATAACACATGTCTGGGATTCACATTCCCAAGGTCTTCAGAAAACACAAATCTCATACATTCACAATCCATAATACCACGAGACTGATATTTTAGGAAAACTATAAATTAAAGAGGAGAACTATGGTATACAAAACAAACTTTTATGTCCATTTAAAATTTAATAAATAATTAAATATAAGAAAAAATATAAAATTTTGGACAGAGTCTCCTCTGTAATTAAGATTTTTCCCAAAAAAATTCTAATCAATACAACAACAACATTCACAATTTCATTCATCAACAACAAATATATCACATCCCATTAGTTTAAAACAAAGTTTTTCTTGAGAACTAGCACGCAACAGGGACAAACATACATCTCCATAATTGGGTTCCCTAACCCCAACTATGGTATCAAAAGTTGTAAACAAATAATAAACTCCCCTCACCTATATCTATCTATCTATCTATATATATATATATATATATATATATGCTCATGTTAGCTCCTCACGACATTGTTTTGAGATCTTTTAGGTTCACGTCCATTAGTTCAAATGCAGCGCTCTATATACCAAATCAAAGGCAATTCAGTAAAATTTCAAAGACAATGTTAACATTTACATTTATGGTCAAATACCCACTCAAATTTAAAAGGGGCTAAAATTGAATTTTTTTTTTAAGTTTACATCAAAGAGATGTCATTTTGAAATTCTGATCACCCCATTGTGATCAAGGTTCAACGAAGGTCACCAAAATAACATCGATATTATAAAAAGAAAACTTTTATAACGTCTCATTTTCAAAGGTCTTTCAAAGGAAGTGTAAAAACATCCAATAATGGTACCCAAATCACTACAGATACTAAGAGAGGCTTAAACTAACCAGGAGAAAACAAGGAAATCATGGTTACCTTGAAGAAACCATGAAAGGAGGATTGCAAGCTTCATTCTCTATCGAATCCTCAAGTTAAGTTTTGAAGATTTCGTTCTGATTAAAGTATTCATCTCTGTGTGGTGGTCTAATGGCAAACAACGGCAGCTCGTGGCAGTCACTGGTGGTCGTGGATGGTGGAGGAGAAGGGTTAGGTCTTTGGGTGAGCGTTTAGAGAGAGGAGAAGTGAAAATTCGTGTTTTTCACACTGATGGATGTATTTATAGACTGTAGATCACGCTTAGCGAGCTTGTCTCGTTAAGCACAATTTTCTCTCTGTCTGAAATTGCACTTAAGGTGCGGGGTGCTGGTTGTGCTAAGCGAGACATCAAAAGTTGTTATTTTCCAAATCCCAATGGTTGAAACTTGCATAAGTGGGTTGTAAACTTATAGTTTGAAGGTGATCCAACGGTTAACGAGTCCAAGATCATAGTTTTACCAAAACAAGTTTTGGGTCAAACTTGAAATCACACATTTTCAACGTAGATCAAACAAACTCCACATAACCTAACATCCACACCAAGTCGTTAGACAAGGATATTTCACACAACACTTCAACTAATCTAAACTAATCAAATAACACAAGAAATACATCAAACATCTATTTTCAGTTATCGAAATTTCAGGGTGTTACAAAAACTATTTTGATCTCGGCTAAGCTCTTGGTCTTCTTTAATGGGAAGTCAGTTGGTTTCTTCCCTTGCTTGCACAAGAGGAGTTAGGCAAGGGGACCCTCTTTTCCCTCTGTTCTTCTGTAGTGCGGAGGATGTTCCAAGCAGAGGTATCCAGTGTTGGCTGCGGAAGTAGATTTGAACCATGTGAAGACACTTGCAATTCACTTCTTCCTACCCATTCTCTTTATGCAGATGATATAATGATTTTTTGTCAAGGTACGCCTAAGAATGTTTGCAACCTCCAAAACCTCTTCAGTCTTTATGAGAATGCTTCAGGTCAAGTGGTTAGCAAAGATAAATCTATAGTTTACATAGGCTCTATCTCTTCTCAGCGTATTAGAAGGCTTATCAACATGCTTGGATTCACGTGATCTGCCTCAAATAACATTAATTTTAATTGCTTGGGTGTTTCTTTGTTTAAAGGGAAACCAAGGAGGAGGCATCTTCAACACATTGTGGATAATCAAATGTAAGCTAGCTACTTGGAAAGGATCCACACTTTCCATCATGGGAAGAGTTTAATTGGTGAACTCAGTTATCCATAGTATGTTGCTTTACAAATTCATGATCTATTTTAGGTCAATTTCTCTCCTCAAGGATATTGACAAATGGACCCATAATTTAATTTGGTCTAGTGACATTATGAACAGAAAATTGGTAACTTTTGCTTGGCACAACATGTGTTCTTCTAAATCAGTTGGCAAGCTGGATATTCGTTCAATTAAAAGCATTAACAAGGTCGCTATGTTGAAGTTGGCCTTTGATTTTCTCTCCAATATAGGAGAATGGACAAGTGTGTTGATAGCTAGATGTTTTATTGTAGCTCTACCGAATCCCATTATATCTCCTCTTCAGTGTGGCTTGGTATTAAAAGTGTTTTATCTAAAGTTTAGCTTTAGGCTTCTTGGTTGTTGGGTGTTAGTTAGGTCGACTCAGAGATATAATTAAATTTGGTTCTTAACTTAATCCACTTATAAATAGTAGGAGAATTTTTTATCAAACAGTTTATAGATAATGAACAAAAATTGCAGAAACTACAAAATTGATGAAAGATGTTATGAAATAGATTCAAGAATATCAATCCAATAACCAAACAATTCGAATTATCATAACTCTTAGATAATGATCATATTGTGAAAGTTCAGCCAATATCATTAGAATCAGTTCAATCGAATCGACTCCTAAATCAATTGACATCAATCACAAATCCAATTGAAATATCATCTAAACAATTTGTGATTAAAATTTGAAATTAGTAAATGAATCCATAACCTAATCTATTTTCAATCCTAAACACATTCATAATCATCAAAATCAAAAATAAGATTGAAGAAGAAAATGAACATTCACACAGAAATTAAAATACCAAACCAGAACTCAAATTCTCCTTACTTAGACCGGATCATTGGATTGATTGATTGTTTATCCTTCCATGATCATCATTAATGGAAGAGATACAAAATTTGTGTAAGAAAATAGAAGAACATAATTGAAAAGAAGAAGAAAAATGAAGAACAATTGATAAAAAAATTGAGAGAAGAGTTTCATCCTAAAAACTTGCACAAGAAGCTAGAAATTCTGTTTGTTCAAAATGAATTAACTAACTAACTAACTAACTACAATAATATATAGTGACTGATTCAGTAGGAAATGATGAGTCTTGATTAGGCTCATCTAATTTAACTAATTAAGCTAATTACACAAATCAAAGCCCAATCTTGTAGCCCAAAGTTCAAGTACAAAGGTTCTGAATTTCAAGCCTAAAATGACCCTCATAATGATTGTAACAACCCCGTATGCATCCGGTTCATTAACATTATAATATGGTCATAAGCGCAGTAATATTTAACGTAATTAAGTAAACACGGAATCATTAAAATAATACAAGACATCATCTTTCGTCATACAATACAACTAAAACATTATGTATGGAATTATGATATACATCCCGGCACCCGGTTCTGTTCCACAAGATACATCATAGTACAACACATACTAGGTTACAAAGTGTACAACAAAATTGGGCTAACAGGCTCGCTCAAGACCACCTTCTGATTTCCGCTCCTTGGAACCCGGCCTCGACCACTTGTTCGAGATCCTCAATTAGTGGTCAACCCGGCCTCGGCCAACACGACCTCTTAATTGAGATCCAACAAACAACCCCTACTCGGGTCTCTTACCCCGGACTTTGTCCTCCGCTCTTTGGCTATCACCTGCAATAAAAACATAATCCCCAACCGGGGTGAGATACAATCTCAGTAAACTTAGGGTTCTGGGAGTTACACCTCCCCCTGGTTCACTTCCACAGTACATGGCATTTATATTGGCATTACAATTAACATAGCCAACCCGTCCTTTAATAAAATAATACGTGTACATAACCACATCAACATACCCTTCCATCACCAATATGCAATTTAGCCAACCAGTGCATATATCATACACAATTGCATATAAGATATACAAGTTAGACAGCCAGTACACATAAAGTGCACTCCTGTATATCTTCCAGTGTACTCCGCGTACACATCACGTATCTCCGCCTGAGGTCCCAGACCCCGGACTCCACGTGAATTCCACCAAAGACATGCACAGATGTATAACTAGATATACAACTTAGCTAACCAGTGCACTCCCCGTACACAATTGTATATCCAGTTATACAAATTAGACAACAAGTGCACATCTCCATTACATGTATGTTTTCAATCAAAAGCAATAACACATAATGTAAATACATGCACCATGACATCCAATAACCATCACTCCCCAGGAGTATGGTGGAACACAATCAAGGGAACAAACTCCCAAGAACAGAAAGCTTACTTTCTCTGATTCCAGCACCGTCCTTTCCAACCTCGTGTTCACGACCACCGATATCTTGTTTATCACGCCCTACAATAGGCAAGAAAGATATCAAGAACAGTTCTCAACCGTTTCATGAAAAGAACCCAGTTCTTTTCCAGATCTCAACTAAACATAACCAACCAATGACTTGTAAACCCCACAAAGATCTATCCGGGCATAACAAAAATACCCAAAACCCAGAAGAGCTAACTCTCAAAGTTGAACCTTCATCACCACAACTTCCTAAGCATATTTTTCCAAGGAAACATCCCCCAAAACCAAACCTAACTCATATGGGTCATTTTTTCTCTCAAAACAAAACTCTAAAGAAACAGTAAAACTCACGTGTCTTACCTTAAAAACGTCAAGGAAGACTAGAAAATAGCTTCTCCAAGCTTGGATGTCCTTACGGTGCCTTCTAACTCTTAAAGGTTGAAACTTTCCACTTTCTTTGAAGAAATGATCTCCTCGCCTGATGGTTTTTACAACTAACAAAGGGTGGAAACTAGTTTATAAGGTTATTCTCTTCGATTCTCACATTGGATGTGAAGGTGTTTAGGTCAAGAAAAGGTTATCTAAGAAGCTTTTCTCACTCTAACAATGGAGGAAAATAAGGAATAAGAGAGAGAAGGTGTTTTAGCAAAGACGGTTGAAATAAGGTTACTACTGAAATATCTCACTTGTGCATATCTTATATAGCCTGTACGTTAACACGCATCCTAAAAAATAACATGAGAGCCTTCCCATTTCAAAACAACCAGCAGGGAGTCAACATGTGTCACTTGTGTAAAATGAACATGTAGGGCCAACACATGTAAAAAGGCTAAGTCTAATGTTCCCTCCTCCTGCGACCTCATCCGACCTAATCCGAGTTACTACCTTGGTACTTCACAAGTCCAAGGATCCTCCCAACCTCGTCTGGGTTCCTAATCCGGTAACCTTATAAAAAGGGGTTATGAGCACTTCTGGTCCCTCTACCTGGTAGCTCTTACAAGTCAACAAAATTGGAGCTCCTCCGAGCTCACCCGAGATCACTACCCAGTTGTTCATCCAAACTCTTCCGAGATCATAACTCAGACCTCGAATAAAAGAAGAACACTAGCTCAGCTGAGATAGCTACCTGGTCGCTCTTCCCTTCCTTGTCTGAGTTCCTTCAATACAGGACGATCACAGCTTTGAAAAGGTGCTATCTACACCTCCTTCATATCCGAGTTTCAACACACACCCCCCTTTTTATGACAACCTGGTTATACGAACCCGAATTAAACACAGGGTTATTATAATGACAGAATTGGCCCAGGCTCCATTTAGAGTTCTGTAGAATCCTATAGGTCCTGCATAAGAAAGATAGGTCAAGTAAGCACAAAACCCAAAAATAAGCAACAATTATCAATTAAACTCAATTATTTGCCTAAGACCAAAACTTATTTAAAGTGAGAAAATAAGAATCCAAGAGAAGTCAAATAAGATAAGAAGAATAGAAAATATTAAACTAAAAATGCTCAATTAGTCCTCCATCAACTTTTGGTGGATAAATGGCTCTCCCAACCCATTATTGAAGCTATAAATTTCCCACTTCTTCTTTCAACTCACATGGAAGACACAATTGATCTTTTTGTCCATAACAATTCTTAGTTGATTCCTCATTTGATTAAAGGAATGTTTCTAGAGCTAACTAGGAAAATTGAAACTATGGTCATCCAATTTTACCCTTCGAAAGATAGGCTTGTTTGGAACAATCCACCAATGACCACCTATCTCTCAAAGATGCCTACTGTTACATTCAACAATGTGCTGCCTCTTAATCCAGTTTCAAGGACCTCTAGCACTCTTAGATCCCGCCATCAGCCTTTGTCTTGCTCTAGTAGATCATGCATGGCAAGCTCCCTACAGATAATAAGCTTTAGGAGAAAGGTTACCACATTATTTCTATGTGCAGCCTCTGCGAAGGTGATTATGAGTCTTTCAAGCATTTAATTTTTCAATGTCCCTTTTCTATTAGAATTTGGAATTGGATCCAAAATTTATTTTATCATGCAACCAGTGTTAGCTCCATCAATGAGCTTCTCTCCTCCATTATTACTAGTTGGTCCAAACATATGTAGGACATCGTTATGGCAATAACTACTTTTTCTATTTGGGAAATATGGCACTATAGAAACAACAAGCGCTTCAATAACAAAGCCAACTCTTTTCACTTAGCTATTGCATTGATAATGGTTAAAAATAGAATTACAAGTAATGCTTCTTCAGATTGCATGAACTCTTTTATCCATGAGTTTGTCACCAAGAAGCAACTTGGTATTTTGGATCATCCTAGAAGAGCATATTGTATTTCTCCAGTCACTTGGAATCCCCCTTTGTAGGTATGGGTTAAGTGCAACACTAACGGCTCTGTAAGGGCTCTCCCGGCTTGGCGAGTTATGGCAGCATCTTCAGGGATCACTTTGCTAACTCTCTTGGTTGTTTTTCTCAGAATTTGGGTGTAATTAATTCCTTTTTTGTAGAGTTTTTGGGTTCCATATTAGCTATTGAGATAGCTTTTAACAGAGGATGTCTCAACCTTTGGCCGGAATGTGATTCAACTTTGGTAGTTCAGTCCTACAACAATCTTGACTTAGTTCCTTGGATTCTTAAAAATAGATGGTTTAATTGTATAACTTTAACTAGACAAATACATTTTGTGATAGGCCATATTTATAGGGAGGGAAACACTTGCACAAAGTTGATTACATCGAAAGCTCATTTGTATGACAACTTTCATTGGTGGGATGTTATCCCTCAATTTTTGGTCTTAGATTTTAACATGAATAGATACGGAATTACAAACTATAGGTTCAAATAATTGCCCTTTGCATGGGTTTGGTTCCCCCCATGTGTTTTATTATCGTCTATTTTTTGTTTAATGAAATTTCATGGCTGCTTGTTTGCTTTTCTTCGCTGAGGGTGCAAACATAGTTGGGATGCTCAATGTTTTCTTGCCTCAGGTGCTCACTAAAAAAAAAAAAATACTATTGATACAAAATTTGAGGAATAACTAGCATCCACTCTTTGCGAAAACCAATGTATATACACTGTATTCTTTTTATTCGCCTCTAATGGACTTACTCACATAAACTATTTTATATTAAGTATAAGTGATGTCCAATCATGTACTTGATTCATGTTAGGCACAAAGGGAATTGTACAAACTCAACTTTTGCAAATTCATTTTTGTCTCTCTTATTTTGAATTGCTAACCTTTGAATTTCAAGTATGAAATGAAATAATAGAATGAGATAGAAGAAATCACAAAAATATTCCTTAGATATCCTTTCTGCTGAAGAGAAAATAACATACAATTGTCTGTACATTTTATTCCCTCTCTTTGCACAAGAATCCAACATGTTGCAAGTTGTTAGACCACGGTCACCTCAAGGCAAGCATTAATACCATATTGGATCTCTTCCTTTAAGGCTATATAAGGAAACCCAAGCTCTTCTATCAATAGCAAGAAAAATGAGTAAGAGCATCTAAAGTCAGAATCTGTCAAGTCATTAGATGATACATTACAATGCTTAATTAGTTCATCCTTTGCTTAGCAAAGTTATTCCATTGTATTCGAGCTTAAGTGTTTAACCACTCCATTGAGTGATTTAAATTTGTACATTCATTCAAACATATTTTTTTGTGAAAGCCAAAAGTAGCTTAGTGTTAAAAAATACTTAGGTGTTTTAAATTTAGGAGGAGTCTAAAGTTGTGCCAGAAGTGACCTAAACAATACTATTGTAGCCAAGAGTGATAGGACATCATACTTTTTTATAATTAAGCTTTGATTAGTTAAACCAATCATAGGTCTATGAAAGAGAACTAAATGTAGCTTTGTTTGAGTGAACTAGTATAAACATTAAGTGTTTATACTTTTCTCTTAAGTCATTTGACTAGTATTCTCTTAGTATTATTTTGACACACTTTGTCACACAAATGTTCTTTCGAAAACCTTTGTGAAAACACTATTTTATCTGGCATTGGATGATACTCTATTGTTTGCATCAAAACTATTTTTCATCGATACATTTAGTAACTTTGTTTTTGCATATCTATTTGTGAAAAATATCTCTTTGAGAAAAAGTTTTCATATTTGTCTAACACACTATTCAGCCTTTCCTTCTAGTGTGATATCTATTAATTCAAGTACATGTTTAGGATCATTGGACGAGATTAGGATGGGTGGGTACACCATTGATGACTTCCAATTTGCAAAACTTTGTTCAAATTTGTGTTGGGAATGTGCCATGCCCATGGCATTTACCATCGGTAAGTCAGGGTAAGTTTGAATTTTGATTTTTAGCCTCTTGGAATGCACCATGTCCATGGCATTTACCATGCGGGCAGGCCTTGGTAGGTTTTAATTGTAAATCTGAGTTGTCCTGGTGCGTGCCATGCCCATGGTGTTTACCATGGGCTGGTCTGTGTTAACTGATTTGGCAAGTGTACCAATTCGTGCAAGTAGTAATAAAACTGTAAGATTGAATGTCGAGTCCACAAGGACTTTGATTATACTCAGAGTTCATATATATCAAATTTTAAGCAATGAAAAAAATAAATTTTTGGGATTTTCAAGTCATAATGTAAGTAAATATAAATGCGTAATAAAATAAACAGCAAAATATATTAAGGGCAAGAGAAAGAAACACAAACACTTGGAGTGGTGATTTGAAGGTTGATACATGATTATGAGATATGTTGGGTGTTCAGCCTACTAAAACTACTCTTGATGCAATGTTAAGGATTTTTCACTATTTAACATTATTTTACATATTACCTTCATCCTCTAATTTACTCTAACCTTGATCCCTCATATGGAAGAGCCTAAATTACCTAAGTTCACTCTTGATCCCTCCGAAAGCTACATTAAATAATTTGTAATAAGAGTAGAGATGTATATTTAAGACTAAACAATGTCACTCTATCCCTAGATATGGATTGTCTAGATGTTATTTCCCAGTTGACATTTTCCAATGCATAAACCCTCATAACATTACATACACATGGATGATCAGGTCACAAACATGACAATAGATTCATAAAAGAACAATAATATGAAAATAACATTAAATAGATAGTAAGAGTTGTTACATCAAGAGTGTTAGGTTGTTTAACCTCTCGTTGTCATGAAAGACTTACAAAAACAAAAGGGAACAACAATTGATGAAAGAAAATGGGAGAAAATTGGTAGAATAAGGGCATAAGCCAATTTCTGTGGCGCCTTTTGTTTCTCTCTAACTTCTCCTCTTTTTTTTTTTGCCTCTACTCCCCCATTTTTACAATCAAAATTTTGCTTAGTTGGGATTTTTCAATATTGGTGGCGCGCTAAGCCCATATGTCATGCTAAGCGCGCTACTCTAGATCCTCAATCAATCTTCCAAGTCTTTAATGTGTAATTCTACAAAGAAAATACAACCAACACACTATAAATCAACTAATTTTAGTATTTATTGGATAAAAGCTTAGAAGAAGCTAAATTTCCTCATTTCAATCACAACAGAGAATTAAAATAGGAAAATGAAGATAATTTCTATGTAACTTAAATGCACAAATTACTTATAAATAGCCATTGTCATCATGGTAAATCCTGATTATGTAGTTTTGTCAATTTCTCACTTTCCTTTGCATTTCCAAGCTCCTTAAATTCTTTCTTACTTCTTTGATTAGCATGGGAGGTATTGAATATGTGTCTTGATGAATTATGAAGTGCGTTTAATGGAGTTTCATGCATGTAGGGTTCCTTGCTAGGCTTGGGATCCCTAGAACTAAGAATGTTAACTGGTTTTCTTACCTTCCTCTTGAGTAATTTAAATTGCTAGTAGACATTATATGTGTAGTAAATGTTAATCATGAATGTGGGAGATCCATATGAACAAGTAAGCAATGAATGAAGCATATACATGCATCCTAGACTAGGACATGTAATTCAACATGCTCAAAATGATTGACATTGCATTGATCCATGTTAGTTAGCATTTGTGAATTGAAACTTTGGTAACTTCATTTTTAAAACTAAGTTTCAATTGTGCATTAGGATAATCAACTATGTGTTCATATAGTAAACTATATAAAGCATCTATTTTTCATAATTGAGAATACCTCGCATTTTGTCAACTATCATTAGTACATAATTGACTATATGGGTCTGAAGAGTATTTTGTTGTCACAAACAGTCGACTATATGGCAATATAATCGACTATTTGTTCTACATGAAACCCAGGTGATGCGAAGAACAATTTAGTCGACTATCTCGATGGGACAATCAACTATTTATGTTCTAAGGCTGCAAAAATGAGTTTTTTGAAGGAGCTCTGTTGCGACACGGCAAGTGCACCGATCGTTCCAAGTAATAAAGTGATAAGAAAGTATCGTCTCCACGAGGATTGATGCACTAATATCAATTGTAATTTATGATTCTTAATATTGGAGAAGGAATGAAATTGTTGAAAGAATTGGATTGTAGTTTGAATTTAATTATTGTAAATAAAAGAAGATTAAAAACAATGTAATTTAAATATTGATCAAGACTTAAGAATAATTATGGTAAAGCACAATCACTGCAGTTCACTCTATGTAATTGAATTGATAATTTAACTCTATTTAATGTAATTATTCAGATTTATGCTTTTCTAATATAGTTAAACCCTGATTCCTCAGTCATTTAACCCTTTAACCTAATTTAAGAATCCTAATCCCTTAGTAATTCCCTTTAGATTAAGCATGAAGCTAGCATAACAAGAATCTGCAGTCCTTTATCCCTATCCCTAGGTAATATCGCAACTGTCACTCTACTTCGTTCAGAAACTAAAACCCCAATATTCCTATTGTGAATTATAGCCCTAAGTAACCTAATAGATTGATCAAGTCTAATTAGATATAATAATGGAAGAATAAAGTAGAGTAAAACAATTATAAGAAACTTTATTAAACTCAATTCAAGAAACACAGAGTTCACATTAGCTTTTGGCTAAACCATAGTTACAAAGGAATTAGCTAGACATAATGATGTCTAGCATAATACAATGTGAAGAAAGGAGAAAAGAAAGAAGCTAAGGTATGCAGAGTCACAAACCCCTCAATCTTGCCTCCTTCTTGTTCTTCTTGCTTCTTCTTAGTCTTGAATCTTTGTTCCTTTGATCTTGCCTCCTTTACTCTGTTTTCCAGTGTCTATTGATCTCCTAATGTGTCCTACCAAGGTTCTATTTATACCTAGGTTATAAAACCCTAAAAACCCATCATTCTTATGTTATCTTTAAGCTAATTCAGAAATCCCGTGGCGTCCACGCGACTGGCGCGAATTCTGGCACGACTGGCGCGAGCTTGGCGCGACTGGTGTGAACCTCCAGTGCTTCTGGCACGATTAGCACGGCCCTGGCGCGGTTAGCGCGAGATCTCAGCTTCAGTTGGATCTTTCTGTTGCTTCTTTTCTTGCTTTTCTTGACCCTAAACATCAAAATAGCATAGAATCAATGATAAACATAAAACTAATGAATTTTACACTTATTCTAACATTTATTCACTACATTCTTCCTATTTTCCTAATAAAACTATCCTAAAAACTATATATGCTAACAGTATATCAAGCTCTTATGTGACACCTATTCTCTCATATTTTCACTGCATTTTTCATTGAGAGAACCTTAGAAACCTTGGGTGTCATCACCCTTTTGATCCTATGATGGAAAAATTCTTTTTACATTAGGAATAAATAAATCTTTGCATGGAATCACAAAGAGAAGTTGGTATTGCAAAGGAAGTGTTTTTCAACTTTCATATCTTTCACTCATCAAGTGAAATCTTTCCTTAACATTTGTGATTAGTTTATATGTTCATTGAGTGGGTTATTCAATTGTATTCATATAGTAGATTTCTACATGTAGGTTTGTAATTCTTGATAGGTTTTCAAGGGTTTTGCATGTGTGGTTTCATGTGCATATGAGTTTGGTTATAAAACTCAAATTATAGTGGAAAATCCAAGTAAGGTTACTATGAATCAAACTGGATGTAGATTTCTTTGAAATCAAACAATTATAAATTGTGTTTGCATCTTTTCTATAACACTTCATCTTGAAAATTTCTTCTTGCTTAAGTTTCTTAACTTTGGGGTTTTTATATTTGCTTTGTATCATTGTGTAAACATTTAATTTTGTTTAAGAAACCAAAGAGGTATTTTCAACACACCTACATCTCTTGAATCAACTGGATTAAAGGAAGCAAATTGCGAAAAAATTCCAATTGGGTATAAAATCGATGTGAAATCAATCCATCCCCTTTCTTGTTTTATGTTTCTATCTGTCATTATTTCTAACACACTTCAACCCATGGGATCAACATGAGCTTAAAATCAACAACAAATAACCTTCAAGGTAGAGCTCCACATAAACTCATTCATGGCCTCCTCTATTCGCTCCACAATGACCTTTCGAAAAACTTATGCATTCATGATGCATGGTCACATAAGATGCAGATGGATTTACTTAATGAACACTTGGAGAATCCTATAACATTTTCATAAAAACTCATGTACCATGGCATTACTACATTCACATTCCATTCTCATAGCATTTTGTCAATAAGGCTCATCACGTAGGCATTACATCATTTTGCATATAGCAAAATTGAGGCACCAAGGACCATTGAGACAGATAAACATGTTTTGGGGTCCTTAAGAAATTGCTCATTTGTGCAACTTGTGCTAGGTGTGATTTAGAGATCCTGTTAGCTTCAAGTGTTTGAAGAATCAGAAGAAGACAAGAAGTGTTTTGATATTTGATTAATGCCTAATCATTTGATGGCATTTGTAAAATTTCATTTTTGTTTAAAGCTTGGTTCATTAAGGGTATGATCTAATAATCCTTTGCAGCTATTAAATAAAACATACAAGCATGCATTCATTCTTAGGATTAGAATCACTTGATTATACACATTCATATAGAAATACAGTGATGAGTTTAAAACTTGCATAAAATGTTTTTCTACTGAAATAATCGATTACATAAGGGATATAATCGATTACATAAGGCATCTGCATAATCCTGTTAAGACCTTGAACTGGTTTAATCGATTACCAAGTAATCGTAATCGATTAAATGTGCTTAGAGTACAAAATGCATCCTTCTGGCGTAATCGATTAACATACCAAATAATCGATTACCTCTGCTTGTGATTCAAACATATTGACCTGGCGTAATCGATTACATTAGTAAATAATCGATTACTTTGTTCGTTCATATTTTCCAGAAATGGTATGAACAGTTTAATCGATTAAATAATCGAATTAATCGATTACATGAGTTAAATTAATCGATTACATGAGCGAGATAATCGATTACAGTCTGTTATATCTGTTTTTTTATAAATAGACATGCTTTGACTCTGAGTTTAAGAGACAGATTTCGAAAGCCATTATTTCACACAAGTGTGTTGATATTCTCTGAGTGCTAAAAAGCTTTTAAAAAGAGTCTTCTTGATTTGTGTTGTTCATATGGGTGAGAATCATGAAGTTTGAATAGAAGAAGGAAATGATTAGATGTCATTCATGCATTAAAGGTTCATAAAGATCATTCAAGAAGGCATTGCATTCATCACCAGGTTATCAATTTCGTTTGAAATCCTTTAATCTGCAAAAGGAAGTTAAGGTGATATCCTTCTTGAACCTTAAGCTTAACTCTTTGTGAATTTTAGTTTTGTATTTTACAGTTTGTGTTGTAATTTTCCATGTAACAAGTTAGAATTCTTTAAAGCATAACTAGATAGGGTTTCTAGTGGGGAGAACTGAGTGGTGTGCTCAGGTTCTAAGTCTTTAGATAAATCTTGGGGTTAGATTTAGAATTTTACCTAGGGTGGGTGAAAGAGACTTGACTGATTGCTTGTAAAGAACTGAATCTTGTTAGTGGAACTCTAATCTAGTTTGGATTAGAAGACAACTGGATGTAGCCTCAAGTGGTTAGAGGTGAACCAGTATAAATTTGTGTGTAATTGTGTTTTGATTTACATTACATTCAATTGCTTGTGGTATTATTTTGTGAATCAACTTATACTTTGTTACAGCACAAGAGTTAAGTGATTGGAATTGAAAATTTGCTTGTGAAAAATGTTTTGATTTAAGATACGATCCAAAGTATTTCTTCCGCTGAGTTTAATTTTCAAGAAAGTTTTAAGAAAGTGTCAAAAACCAATTCACCCCCCCTTTTGGTTTATTAGATTAGGTATTCATTGTATTTACAGATCCTACAAAATCTACACGTTCGTGCAACTTGGTTGCACGCCTGTACAAAATCTACACACCCGTGCAACCGATTTGCACACTTGTGCAACCGATTTGCATACCTGTGCAATGTGAACAAAAAACTTACGTTGTTGCATGATTTTGCTGGTTTTGGGCTTTCCAATGACCCTCAAACACTCTAAACACCACAAATTGAAACCCTAGAGGTCTAAGATTAATTCTTATATATTCCTAACCCATTACGCATGGAAATGTCAAACATTTATCAATTACACCATTATTCAAGAATTCCCAGTTTCAAGAACACCCAAAAGGCGAAAAACTCAAGAACAAGCCAAACACTCCAAAATTGCTATTGATCAATTCACATAACCAAGCACATAATAATTCTATCACAAAGAATACAAGAGCTCTAGGGTGTATATAACTCATCCAAGAATAATAGATAGTACGAGAAAACTCACTCTCCATTACCTCAAATATATGACTCCCAAAAGCAATGCAAAGTGGCACTAGTGTTTTCCCATATCTCTCAGTCCTCCGCTTGTGGCTCCAATGGCACCAATGGCACTCCTCCTTTCTTTATCAAAGAGTCATATATAAAAGAATGTAAGTTTAAGTTCAGAAATACTTAAAAAATTATCTTAAGTGCTCCTTGGGCTAAGAACTCTAAAGCCTATACTAAATGGTTTTAGAAAAAGGCTCCACCTTCGCACAGGAATTACCATTATTTAAATAAAACACACTCATCCCTATTAATTAATTATAATGTTGGAGTACTAGTCCAACTTATAAACTTAACAACAACACCAACAATAGTACATTATATTTAACATCTAGATCTTTAATTCCATATATCATAAACCTTATTTGAGTAAGAAATGAGAGAAAATAAATTTTTAAAAATGGGTGGCAGTGGCTGTTTTGAGTATGCACAGTTTTGGACAGCTTGGGTTTAAATAAATTTTGGACATAATTTACTGCTTAGTTTGGTCCCATATTTTAGGAAATCCTAAGATTTAAAATGAGTGGTCAAACACCTCTTTTGGTTAAGTAAAGAGGGAATTATAGAATTTTAAAAATAGTCCAAATTCAGCTTATAGCCATACGAATAATCTCAAGAATTAAATGATAAATAAACCTAAAGCTTCACCTACCTCAGACAAGTTTTCTTCCAACTTCTCCAAGTACTTGGCTGCACCTCAAGGTTTTGAAGGAATGGAAGTTTTATCTTGTATTTGATGGTTTGGAAGGAAGAAGAGAAGGAAATAAAGGTGAAGGAGGCAATAAAAGTGAAGGGCTATGGTTTCTATGTCAAGAAGTGAGAAAGCAAAGTAAAGAGACATAAGGAGAAAGTGAACGTGAAATTTGAGAGTGAGAGGATAAGGTACATATTTGTTTTCAATCAAGGGGTATTTATAGTAGGAAATTTATTTAGGATGTAAAGGGATTAGTTAGGATGTAATCTAGTTAGTCATTGGTTTGGTTCTAATGCAACCAAGTAATCATGGCTTAAAGATATTACCTTAGATTTTTGTCTTGATTCATTAATGCACCTTATCACTTAATAAAGTGAAGATTCTCCTTATTTATGGTTGTCCCAACGTGGAATGCTTGCTGGACATGCTAGATTCTTCTTTGTTTTCTACATGGCTACACAATTGGATTAAGTATACCAATTCTACGTGCACACACACATGATTTTGCACTTCCATTTCAATTATTTTGCTCCAATTCTCACGTACCATGCATGCTTTGGCTTATGTTTTTGTTTATTTTAATTTAAACCAAGTGTACTTCATGTAGTTTTTGAATTGATGTGATAGCTACTAAGGTGTCATTACCTATTAATTTCCTTTGGTGATTCATCTAAAGTTTCATGTCTCTATCAAATATTTCACATGGTTGAATCCCTTTATGTTACTAATTTTTTTTCCTTCTATTAAGTTAACTAATCATGACTAAATTTATTCTAAGCACTTCTAAGCTTGCCACTTGGATCTTTTAGCTTCTATCATATCCTTCTTGTATCACACACACGTGTTCCTCATGTGATAATTTTCCTAATAATACCATAGATATTATTTAGATATTTTAAGATTTTATCATATACCTAAGATTTTTGTACTTTATGTGTTCACATGGTCTAGAACTCTAACTTATGATAGCTTTAGATACTAATTATAATTTTTTTTGTCATTCTAGGTACTCTTAGTTTTCTTGTGATTTTTATCTTTTACTAAGGGTAATATGATAATTTGACATTCCAAGGGTATTTCTGTAATTTTCAATTCAAAATATCTAACCAAATATCTAAGGATATTTTGGTAATTTTTTTACCTCAAGGGTATTTTGGAAGTTTGTCACTCACTCTAGAGGTATTTTTGTAATTTCCACCTCAAAATATCTAATGAAAATATCTAAGGGATTTTGGTAATTTTCACCTCAAATGTATTTTGGTAATATCTTTTTCAAGGAAAGGGTAATATAGTCAATCTCCTTCAAACATTTTTATAATTTTTTTCTTTTTATTTTTAACTAACATATTTAAATTTTTAGGATGTTACATGTCAAACTTACAAATACTATATACATTTCTTTTTGACAACTTAAATTTTGAAATACATCGACAAACATTTCATCTTTTTATCACCATTTTATTTATATCTCTTGTCTTATACTTGATCTTAATTCTTACTTTTGTGAGGTTTCACTATAATTTCGATATCAGGATCTAGACCTGCGTGCAATATGAATCTTAGGATAGCAAATAAAATATCGAGTTGCACTAAAAATTTATCATAGTTTGGTTTTAAAATTGTAGCCTTTATAATGCAAATATTTTTCTTCTTCTATTTTTCAACTATTTGAAAGTAAATTAATTATTCTTTAATAATGGTTGTTGGATTATTATCCTAAAAGATAATTTAGTGAGCAACATAATTCATTCAAATTTGTAATATTTTTAGAATAGAATTAATAGAATTTTTTATAAAAAAATATATGATTATTATAAATACCAATTTTTATTATAAATTTATTGAAGTTATTGATGTAGAATTGGTTATTTTCATTTGTAATTTTGGATCTTTATAAATGTTTAATATTTTTTGTGTAAATATATTCTTTATTATATGTTTTTAAATCATTTTAGAAAATATATAAATATTTTCTTTGAACTTTATCCTTGTTTTTTTATCCCTAATCATTAAATCCTGGGTCCACCCCTGAATATGATAATAAAAATACCAACATATTAATTTACTATAATATAAAAATACACTAAATATATATGATATATTAATGGTAGCAATAATAATAATAATAATAATAATAATAATAATAATAATAATAATAATACAAACAAAAATATCACAAAGTCCTCGTAAGAGTTTTCCCTCCGGGCTTATTTCCAATACTTTAGATTTGGAGTGTTACAACCGTTCAAGGAACATATCAAATTGTATATATGTTATGAATTTATGAATACCAACCTAGGAGTCCTACAACACAAGTATTGTGTCTGCAGTTCTCGGTGATAATTTAGCAATGTAGGCAGATAATGACAGTCTACCATTTATTTTTCGAAAATGTGCATTTACCACGTAAAACATTTTGAACTAGCTTAATCCTTTGTTTTGAGAATTGATTTTCATCATTGTTAAATTTTCACCGTGATATATTTTGTCTGCCATCATAAAAGTAATAAGGATCAAGAGGCAATAAAAGGAAAAATCAAATTTAATTAATGAAAAAAATGCTTGTAAAATATTTTTTAACAAATTATTAATCATTAATAGAAAGTGTGATGCTACATGCTAGTACTAGTCATAATGATATTACTTAAAAGAAAAACAAGACATATATTTAAAATTAAATAAAAAAAATTAAGTGAATTACATTGGCACTTCACAATATTTCGTGAGATTTCACAAATTTTTCTTGTTTTGCTATCTCTACATTAATTAATTTTCTTAACTATTTAAAAAATATTACACTTTCATTCTTTATACATTACACTAATTCTTTTAATTGTTTGAAAAATAATACACGATGTTCTCTTGTAAGGAATAGTGTCATTGTAATTTACTAATTTACAAGCAAAGATATGTTTTTTTAAGAAAATAGAAACATTTAATAATATAATCAAATATTTCTTAAGCGATGTCTTTAGACACTTAATTTCTAGAAATTAAAGTTATTGTGTAAGTCATATTTTATACTCTAACAGACAAATGCTAACAGGAGTTTTTAGGAAAAAAATTATTAAAATGTTTAAAATTATGTTGTTCATAATTTTTATTTCTATAATTTTTATAATAAATATTTTATTATTTTAGTTCTTTAATCAATATTGCAAGAATACTAATTAACAAAACTCTTCAATTATTTATGGGTTGGTTTATTTAAACTAAAAAAATTATAAAATAAGTACTTTTTAAAAAAAATCTAGACAGATTTGTTTATCAAAATTAGAAAATATTTTTTAAATAAAAATATTTTATACAAACACATTAAGAAAATAAAAAAATTACTTATTTTATTAAATAAATATTTTAAAAAAATTAAACAAATTCATCCTATATTTTATGTTCTCTCTATTAAATAATGTGATCAAGCCTGTCGTGGCAATCTAACGTCATATTTATATATGCTTGGTATGTGCAAATATTTGAAGTGGCTGACATTCTGTTACTCTTTAATATGTAGATAGCTCAACAATTAATGATGAGTAATTAATAAAAGCTTCAATTATTAATCAACTAAATAAAAAAATCAAACTAATCAATAATGGGTCAGTGGTGTTGCCTGACTTTTGTTCAGGTGTAGATGGGAGTTGTATAAAATAGGTATCCACCCTTTAGTTTAATGATTATTTTGCGACAAGATTGGAGCCAATTTCTTTGAAAAAGGAACCGTATCCCGATCATAGATCATAGCACGCATCAACTAATGTTGTTGGGAATCATGTACAGGTGTATGGTATATATAATATATGGTCATGGATTTGGTTCAAAAGCACCAGAAGTGATTGATCATTTTAGTTTTAGTTTGATATTGAAAATGGACGACGTCACATCATTCATGGGAAGTATACAAAGAACCTAAATAGTAATCATTAAGTTTCTAACACGTAAATCCAATAACTATCAAAAGTATAATGAAAATGTGATATGACACTCATTTTATAAATTTGTAAAGAAAATTATAAAATATATATATATATATATAGTACGTAAATCTCATCTAGTCCAATATTTGAATATCTCTCTCCACATTTTTAAGATTTTGAAGTATGCTCCCTCCTTAAAAAATATCTAGACTCTTGATGTGGCTAAAGGCTTAAGTACTTTTAATATTTAACACGTGTCCGGTTACCCTTTTTTGAAAGTAGTTAAGTATTTAATGGTACATAAATCTCATTTAGTCCAATATTTGAATATATCTCTCCATATTTTTAAGATTTTGAAGCATGCTCCCTCCTTAAAAAATATTTGGACTCTTGATGTGGCTAAATGCTTAAGTACTTTTAATATTTAACACATTAAGGTGTCCGATCACCCTTTTTTGAAAGTGGTTAAGTATTCAATCTAAGCCAAATACCCAATTATTACCAATATTCTATGCAATAAGGTTACAACATCTTTGAAAGCACTCAGATTCTCAACTTGGACAAATACTTGAGTACTCTTCTCCCTCAACATATAGGTTAAGTGTTTGGCAAAGTCGAACACCTAAGACTGTAAAAGATAGGAACACTTCACACTTAACCAAGAGGGGGGTGAATTGGTTAGGCTTGATAAATTAAAATTCTTTTATCAAAATCAGAGTTTCCCCTTAGGATCTTTATCACTTTGAAACCAAAAATATTTATTCAATCACTTGCTCAGTCCAAGGTATGCAATTATTCAAAGTTAAATTGATTAGCAAGATAATTTAGCAATGTATATATGTGGAAGATTGGCAAGCACGAATTTAAACACAAGACTCAAAAGATTTATACTGGTTCACTTCAAACACTATGAAGCTACATCCAGTTTTCTTCCATTCAACACTAGAATGGAGTTCCACTATTGCAATTTTCTGTCTTACAAGAATTATACAAATCTCTCTTTATCAACCCTAGATAAAGTTCAGAAACTTAAAACACTATTAGGTTCTTAGAGATCAACCCACTGAGAATCCACTCAGCACACCCCTAGAGAAACCCTTTCTCTAGATTACATGCAAGAACCTTAATTACAATAGTAATTCAATTACAAATAAAAACAGAGTACACCTTCAAAGCTAAGGAAAGAAATCACCTGATGATCTAATGATAAATGATGCAAATGAATGAGTGAATCAAGTTTAAGAAATCTACACAAGACTCAGAAAAGCACAATCCTTAAGCTTTTTCAAGAACATTCTTGCTTCAAGACACAATCATGAACCCATAAGTAATTTGATCTGAGCAAGAATACCCAAAGCCCAAAGAACCTCAAGAAAGTATTTAGAATGCTTTATGTTAGCTCAGAATTTGAAATTGACAAGTTTTTTTATATCAGGTACAGAATGAGTTCTATTTATAACAAATGTTTCTAACTACCTGTAATCGATTACAAGCGCCTAATAATCGATTATTTATCATATGTAATCGATTATTTATTATATGTAATCGATTAATATGTTCTATAGGCTTCTGGGTTATGGCAACGAACTAATTAATCGATTATTCCGTAGCGTAATCGATTATCACAGTGAGCTTTAGAAAAACATGAAGTTCAGAATACAGCTGAAAAGCACTGTGTAATCGATTACGGTTTTGTGGTAATCGATTATGGCAGAGAGCTTCATAAATCAAAACTTAGCCAAATGAACTATGTAATCGATTACGGACTTTGGTAATCGATTATTTTATAACAGATAGTGAACCAGTGGTGTATAATGTAATCGATTACAAGTATTGGTAATCGATTAAGGCAGTGAGCTTCATAAACCAGGAGATTTCTATTTGGCCTTTGTAATCGATTACAGTTACTTGGTAATCGATTAAAATGTTTCTCAATGCTGTTTTATAAGTAAGTTAAGGTGAAATAATCGATTAATCCAATATGTAATCGATTACATTGTTCTTGATAGGTTTTCCAGAAGTAGCTAAGAACAAAGTAATCGATTATTATGCCTCAGTAATCGATTAAATAGTGTAAAACATTATTTTTCCAAAAACCTTAGTTTCAATTTAAACACTGAATCAAATTAGCAAAGCCTTGTTAATTTTATGACTCTATTTGAAATACTAAATGCATGATATGAATGCTATGCACTTGGATCACCAGAGATGCTTCTTCCTTTACAATTAATTACAATTTATTCTTCAAGTTTTCAAGGCATGTTGAAAGCTCAAAACCAAGCTTGATCTCTTGTCCATTCTTCAGGTGCTTTCTTTGAAACCAACAAAGACACCTTTATCACAGTCACTAAAAAAGTGTTATCATTAACAAATAACTAAGGAATAGTTTTAAACCATAAATGATTATTAGAAGCACATTATCTGGTATGCTAATAACATGTAAAGACCCATAGATTCAAGGCCCACTAAAATATGCATAAATAGTTATGAGAATATCGAAGTAAGACATTGTTCATGACTCATTCAATACCCTCATTTATTGTTCTCGACCGAGACTTTACATGAGCGTCACAATACCTCTTGCAGATACCCCACCCTTCAAATTGTCGAGTACTAATTAGAAAAGAAAGAAGATATTGGAAGAGAAGACAACAAGGAGAGAAGTTACTTGTCCATCCTTGTGTAGGTACAAAATATTTAAATAAAAAAATTATATTTTATGCTTTTTATTTATACAATTTATATATATAAATTATTTCTTGTTAATTTATACTAATCAGTTGTACGTCAAATTTCATTACATGTTTGTTAATTTTAGAGTCATCAATATGGGACAGCCTATCGCATTCAGCTCATGTGGTCCAAGACCAAGAGGGCCCACATGCCATATGGGTTAGGGCCAATTATTGGTCCTTAATTTCAAAATTTAACCTGAGGTCAACTTAAAGATGTTTTAGATGAGGTCATATATGCTCAATATGCTTTGCCTTAGGTTGACTTAAAGATATCCTAATTGAAGTTGAGCTAATGATGTTTTGACAAAAGCCAAGCCAACGATGTCTAATCGAGGTCAAATTGAAGTTGCCTAAGCCAAGGATGAGCTACAGATGCCCTATAGCCAAGAGTTTAGAATGCTTTGGATGATGACGAGTTGAAGATACTCTCATCAATGATGCGTTTATTTACTTTGGTCAAGGCTAAGCCAAAGATTCTCTAACGGAGGCCAAGTTGAAGATTATGTAACCAAGGATGAGTTGAAGATGTTCTTATCAAAGACAAGTTGAAGATGCACTATTTAAGGACGCTCTAAAAATGTCTTGATTGAGGCGAAATTTAAAATGCCTTAGATAAGACCAAGGTGAAAACACCTTAGTTAAGGTCAAGTTGAAATAATACCTTGGTTAAAGTTGAGTTAAAGATAGTAGTTGAAGCCGAGTTGAAAATACTTTAGTAGAGACAGAGTTAAAGATAATTAAGTTCAAATTACTCTGACCAATTGAGGTCAAGATGAATATGCTTTAGATAAGATTGAGTTGAAATTACTTTTTTGTTGATATTGAATTAAAAATATTTTGATTGAGGTCAAGTTAAAATTGTTTTTGTAAACAATTGTTTTTTTTTTTTTAAATAGTCATAACCCTGACCAAGCTCCTTTAATAATTGCGGTGTATGGGTTGGGGCCTTTTAAACCTCCTTGTTTGATGCTTAAAAAAGACTAAGACCAATATTGAGTCAGGTGAGTTCAGCCTAAAACCTAAGAGCAAAATAACATCTTTTACATGGAATGTGGGGTAAGGGACTTAATGTTAACAATTGAAGAATTGTGACAACTAAACGCTAATTATTAACAATTAAAAACTACAGGGAAAAAAGAATGCGTATATTTTTTTTAATTGTAATTTTGGTCTTCTAATTGTTCAAATTTATAATTTTGGAATTCTTGATTTATAATTATAACATTTGATCTCTCTAATTTTATAAATTTACGATTTTGATCCCATAATAAATTATTAATTAATAATTACAATTATTAGAGATTTAAATTAATTATAAATTAAATTAAATTATCAATCATTAAAACTTTAATAAAAGATTATTAATTTTAATATGATGTTACTGTCAGTAGAAGTAGAATGGCCTGTGACCATAGAGGTATAAGAAGTGTTTGTCCGATAAGAGAAGAAGTATAATATTACAGAAAATTAGGATTAATAATTTTTTATTCAATTTTTTAATAATTAATGGTTTTGAATAATTTATAATTAACTTAATAACTCAATTAATGAAAAATAATTGTTAATAATAATCTATCTAGATGATCAAAATCACCAATTTATAAGATTAGAAAAATTAAATGTTATAATTAAAATCATAGATGAGAGAAATTAGGAAAACTAAAATAGTAATATAATTTTTTTTACAGGAGAATGCGTATATGTTAAAGTATAAGGATATTAAATATAACTATATTTTTAAGAACAAAACTGGTATTTTTTTTCTGTTGTTATCATTATTATATTATCCTCAGCAACTCCTCAATCATTATTATATTACTTTTATTATGAAGCATAATACATTGGGCGATTCCTCCTAGAATTGAGTCCGTTGGATGGTTAATGGAAAGAGTGAAAACAAAACAATAAATAGTTATTTTTATTTTTGAATGTGTAGAATATTGATAAATTTGATCTCAAAAGATAAAAATTTATTTTAGTCCTTGAAAGTAAAAAAGGTGTGACAAATTCATCCATATATTAATTTTCGTATATTACCATTAATGAAAGAATTTACATGACATATAGAGACAAAAATGTCACAAAAATAATTGTCAATATGGCTACTATATTGATTGAACCAAAATGCCAGCAAATTCTCATTGGGTCAAAATGTCAGTAAGTTTTCATTAAACTAATTTGTCATATCCCAAATATTATTTCATTTAAGGGTAAAATATAATTTATCTTTATCTTTCTCTCCTTTTTTATCGTTGCAAGCATAATATTACAATAAACATTTAAAAAATAGCAAAATAAACATAAATTAGAACAAACATAATATTGATTAGTAATCATAATTTGTCTTTTGCTTTAAAATTTCTATTATAACAACATTAGGTAGTAACAAAATAAAGTTGAGTCTTATTTTTTTATAAGGATTAACTTAATGGCATTGTATTTTTGTTTGGGTCTCATATTTTGGGTAAGATACTGTCACATTAGAAATTTCAAAGCAACATACATATTATATTTATTAATCAATATTATGCTTATTATCATGCTTGTTTTAACTTATGCTTGCTTTCTTATTTTTTTAAGTGCTTATTGTATTGTTGTGTTTGCAAAAATAAAAAAGGGGATGAAAAATGAATATTAAATTATATTTTACCCTTAAATAAAACAAAATATAGGATCTGACAAATTAGTCTAATGAAAATTTACTGACATTTTGGTCTAATCTATTTAACATATATGTTGACAATCATTTTTGTGACATTTTCGTCCCTTTGTGCCATATAAGCTCTTTTATTAACAGAAATAAATAGAGATTAATAAATGGATGAATTTGTCACACTTTTTCACTTTCGGAATAAATTTGTCAGTACTCTACATATTAAAGAACAAAAATAATTATTTATCCAAAAGAAAATAAAAGTAAGATTTAGGATTTTACACTAAGCCATGATTGGTAAATGCCATTGACTTAGAACTGGGGCAATATGTTCATGAATATGATTCATCCTTTAGATATAAAATAAATTATATTAAAATAAAAATATATATTTTATGTGTGTTCATAATTTTTGATTAAAATTAATTATTATTTCTAATAAAACTATTTTATATTAATATTATGGTAAAAAAAATTAATAAATAAAACAGCACGATTCAACTCCATATACATGCACAACCCTTGTGATACTCTCTATATTTCTAATTGTTGGGTAAATCTCGTACCCTCAAATATAATCTGCAGAAACATAATCAATAAATGCAGGAGAATAGAGATAGAGAAGAACACAATCAATATGTTTTACATGAGAAAACCTTCATTCAATCTGGAGAGGAAAAACTCGCGGGACACTGGTCCAGAATCAAATATCCACTATAACAATAATCGGTTACAATGAATCAAATATACCAAGATGGTGGTACACTCAACCTCTCCAACAATGGTGATAATCAAACTCTCACAGTGTTTCACTCGAGATCTCTCAAATATGCAAAGCACGAAGCTTGCTCAAATATGCGCTCAACAATGTCACTTGAGGCTCACAAATCTGCGGAATCTCTCACGCTGTCAAATGACAAATGGCGGAGTCACTCTCACGCTCAATCTCTCGATTTCTGAGTCTGTAGTCTCGGTCTTGGTCTAACCTAATTCCACCCTCAACTAATGTATTTATAGTGGTAAATTAGGTTTGAGGACCCTTCAAATGGGCTTGCGCCAGCATTGGAGGAGTAAGCCTAATCCTACAATTCTCCCCCTGCGACTTCAATGCGTTAGCTTCAAACATAACCCGACATCTTCAATAGTAGCCTGGCTTCTTCAACCAACCCGGCATTCTCAATGCAACAGGTTTATCCTCAGCCCAGCTTCTTCAAACAATTGCCCGGCCTTTCCAATACTTCAACACAACCCGGCTTCTCTATTGCGCGGGTTCAACACCTGTCAATGTGACAGGTGTATCATCAGCCCAGCCTCTTCAATGAGACAGGTTCACCAACCCAACACTTTCACAATAATCTTCAAATTTCCTTGCTGATACTGGCTTCACCATCTCCAAATCGGAGGCACAACTCAGTCATTCCTCGCAAGTACCTGAAGATCCATTTCACTGCTTCCTAGTTCTCTTTGCCAGGGTTCGATAGGAACCGACTTACCATTCCAACTGTAACCGTCAGGTGGGGTCTAGTGCAAATCATTGCATACATCAAGCTTCCGACGACGGATTGGTACAGGATCTTCAGCATCTCATCTCTATCTTCATCTGATCTCGGACACTGCTTCTTATTCAGCTTCATGTGCCCAGCCAGGGGGTTGTTAATTGTTTTGGCCTTGTCCATGTTGAATCTCTTCAAAATCTTCTCAACATATTTCTCTTGACTTAGCCACAATAACTTCTTCTTTCTATCCCAGATGATCTTGATTCCAAGGATCTGCTTTGCAGGGCTGAGGTCCTTCATCGTGAAGGATGAGTTCAATGCCTTCTTCAAACCGGCAATCTTCATCTTATATTGCCCTACAATCAACATATCATCAACATATAGCAATAGAATCAAGGAATCTCCAGTCTCATACCTCTTCACAAATACACAGTGGTCAGCTTCCATCTTCACAAACTTGTGCTCTTTCATGAAGGATTCAAATTTCTTGTACCACTGTCGAGGTGTTTGTTTCAAACCATAGAGACTCTTCTTCAACCGACATACCATGCCTTCACATCCTGGAGCTTGGAACCCTTCAGGTTACTCCATATATATTTCTTCCTCGAGGTCCATCGAAGCCGCCATGGCTAACACAGTTCGGACCGAGGTCATCTTTACAACAGGAGAGAAGATCTCTTCAAAATCAATACCTTTCTTCTGATTACAGCCTTTCACTACAATCTGGGCTTTGTATTTTGGCTTCTGCCCGTTCTATTCTGGTTTGATCTTGTATTCTCACTTGTTCTTCAAAGCTTGTCTTCCTTTAGGCAACCCGGTCAACTCATAAGTATGATTCTCATGCAAGGACTTCATCTCATCCTACATTGCCTTCAACCATTCTTCTTTGTCTGAGCTCATTATGGCCTCATCATAACTATGAGGCTCACCATCTTTAGAAATGATGGTGTATTCATCAGAAGAGTACCTTGTAGAAGGTCTTCTGTCTCTAATGGGGTATTTCGGTTGTTCTTCTTCAGTCGCTTGAGAACCCGGTTCATCCCGGTCCTCTACCTCAACTCGGATCATAGTATCTCGGTCGTCATTAGCATGTTGCTAGACATTCTGCTCTTCAATCTCTTCGATTTCTCCCCTTGCTTCATCTCGGTCAGGAGGGACGGGTTCTTCGCTTCAAACAGCAACCCGAACTTTGGGCTTCGAGATGTCATGAATTGTCTCATCTTCATGAAAAACCACATCCTGGCTTCTCACTAGTTTCTTGTTGATAGGATCCCAAAGTCGAAACCCGAACTCGGTCTTTGGGGAACTGAGGGAAATACATTCCTTAGTCTTTGCATCGAGCTTTGCCCTTTCATCTTTAGGGACATGTACGAAAGCTCGGCATCCAAACACCTTCAGGTGATCATAGGTCACTTTTCGGCCTGTCCAGACTTCTTCAGGAATGTCTCCTACAAGTGGTCTTGATGGTGAGAGGTTAATCAAATCAACAGTAGTTCTGACGGCTTCTCCCCAAAAGGATTTCGGCAACCCGGCATTGGACAACATACTTCAGACCTTCTTTTCAATAGTCTGGTTCATCCTCTCAGCAAGTCCATTCAACTGCGGAGTCTTGGGAGGCATCTTCTCAAGTCTGATTCTGGCTCCTCTACAGTAAGCTTCAAAGGGACCCCAGTACTCACCACCATTATCAAAGTGAACCACTTTCAACTTCTTGCCGGTCTCCCTTTCCACCATAGCATGGAATTCTTTAAAAGATTGGAGTACCTAGTCTTTTGACTTCAGCAAATAAACCCACACCTTGCAGGAATGATCATCAATGAAAGAAACAAAATACTGATCTCCACCAAGTGATCTCTCGGACATGGAGCAAACATCAGTATGGAGGAGGTCTAGAATCTGCCTTCGTCGTCTAAGTTGATCCGGTCTCACAAACAAAACCCGGTGCTGCTTTCCAGCTAGGCAATGTGTGTAGCTCTCTAACACTTGGCCCTTCAACCCAAATGGCATTGGTTTCTCCACCATTTATCCTTCCTTGCATCACATACAAGGAGCCTTCTTTCTTACCTCGGGCCACGACCTAGCTTCCCTTGGTCAACTTCCATCTACTTTCTCCAAAGTAGTTTACTAACCCGACATCATCTAGCTTGCCTACCGAGATTAGATTCAAACGCATGACAGGTACATGCCTCACATCCTTCAACGTAAGTCGACACCCTATATTTGTGGTCAGGGTTACATCACCGACACCAACAATCTTGCTGGTTACCTAATTTCCTATCTTCACGACACCAAAATCTCCCTTCCTGTAAGTATAAAAGAATCCCTCATGTGTGGTGACGTGGAATGAGACACCAGAGTCAATAATCCAAGTGCGATCATCATGGGCTATGTTTAACATTTCCTCACCAAAGAGGAAGATCTCGGCATTCGGGTTAGTAGCCACAGCCGTGGTGCTCTTATCATTCCTCTTCTTGGATCTGGCTTCACACAGCCGTTCTGTTCATCATTCTGCAGAGCTCGACAGTCTGGTCTCTTATGTCCTACCTTCCCATAGTAGAAGCACTTCAATTCAAACTTTGGCCTTGATGGGCCTCTAGACTTATCACGTCTGTCACGACCCCAGCTCATGCTATGACCTCGGAAGTCAGACTTTCTTCTGTTTTCAGCAACGTTGGCCTTAGATGTGCTGGTTACACCTCGTTATCTTATCCTGACTTCTTCATTCAAGAGGCTATCAGTCACGACATCCATAATCAATTTTCCTTCTGGAGTCGAGTTACTTAATGTCACTACCAGAGTGTCCCAACTCTGTGGTAGCGAACTCAACAACAACAAAGCCTGCATCTCATAATCAATCTTCATGTCGGCTTTGGTCAACTGATTCACAATACCTTTATAGATGTTGAGGTGTTCAATCATACACATGTCGTCCTTGTATTTAAGCTTTACAAGTCGGCGAACCAGATGTGCTTTGTTCCTTGGAGTCTTCTTCTGAATCATGGACTCTAACTTGTTCCACAAATCGTACACGTTCGTGAACTCGGACACATGCCCAAAGAGGCTTTTATCAATGTATTTCCTGATCGTGGCAACCGCCTTACGACTTAGGATCTCTCATTCCTTGTCATTTTTGCCAGTCGATTTCTCAGCAAGGGTAATGGCTCAAATAGATCTTTGCAGTAGAGGTGATCCTCTATCATCGGTCTCCAATACGCAAAGTTTTCTACGGTCAACCTGAACATATCTCCGTCATGGGTGATACCGCTGATCTCCATCTGGTCTCCTTCAGAACCCGTAGAACCAGGGCTCTGATACCACTGTTGGGTAAATCTCGTACCCTCAAATATAATCTGCGGAAACGTAATCAATAAATGCAGGAGAATAGAGATAGAGAAGAACACAATCAACGTGTTTTATGTGAGAAAACCTTCCTTCAATTTGGAGAAGAAAAACTGACGATACACTGATCCAGAATCAAATATCCACTATAACAATAATCGGTTACAATGAATCAAGTATACCAAGGTGGTGGTACACTCAACCTCTCCAACAATGGTGATAATCAAACTTTCAGAGTGTTTCACTCGAGATCTCTCAAATATGCAAAGCACGAAGCTTGCTCAAATATACACTCAAGAATGTCACTTGAGGCTCACAAATCTGCGAAATCTCTCACGCAGTCAAATGACAAATGGCGGAGTCACTCTCACGCTCAATCTCTCGATTTTTGAGTCTGCAGTCTCATTCTTGGTCTAACCTAATTTCACCCTCAACTAATGTATTTATAGTGGTAAATTAGGTTTTGGATTTTAGATCCTTCAAATGGGCTTGGACCAGCATTGGCATATCTTAACCAAACCTTTTGCATGGACTCAACGTGCACTTGTATGGTATGGAGGAATAAGCCCACTCCAACACTAATAAAATAACTCATTAATTGGTTTATGGAACGAAAGTGGAACATATTTATTTACATACTAATTTTAATAAATAGCTCAAAGATCCTTTCAGAGCACGTACGTGTTAAGTTAGGAAGAGTACAATTTTATATGTCGATCAGTATATCAAACTAATGAAAATAGTTTCTTTTTTCCCTTAACAGGAAAGACTAATTTTATTATTTCGTAATAAAAAAACTTTATTATTTGGATTGATATATATATATATATATATATATATATATATTGGGACTTTCAAAGCCTAGTGCCACCTAAACTAATTTGTGGCCTTGTATCTCCACGTGAAAAGCTGATATGTGACTCATTATTGACAAATAATTACTTTGTTATAGACTATCTTTCTAGAAATATAAACATCACTCTCTCGTTAACTTTGATATTCTCTTCCCTCTATATATATTCTTTATCTCCTTTTTCAAAATTCTTCAATTATATTTATTGTTGAATATCTAAGTAAAATTCAGTGAAAATTCTTTGCAATTGGTGTACACTTGCATGCAAGAAAAGATAAAAAGTTGCATGTGAGTTGGGACAAATTAAGTAATTAAATCTGGGGGGTTGATTATTAGAAACCTAGAGATGTTCAACCTAGTTTAATTTATTGGAGAAACAAAGGTGGACAATGAATTGAGAAAAAAAAATTATAGTGTAATTAAGGTATTGGTATTTATGTATAAGCATGTGTTAAGGTTATACGAGAAGTAGAATCAGTTTGATAAAATAATTAAAACTTATGTTTTATGTCCATCAATAAAAATATACTTAATTGTTATTAATTTTTATAAAGTAAAAAATATCATGTGTTGATAAAAAGATGTAACATATAATTTTTTAAAAGTAATTTTTTTTCTTTAAATTTGTTTTAGACCCTTTTTACTTTGGACCATGAGGAGGAGGGGTTTAGAGAGGAATTAATATGTTGAAGAGAGATATATGGAAGGTGAGTGGGGTAGGAAGGTGTCTCAACTAGGAGAATTGGATAAGAAAGGTGTAAAAATAGTGGATAGGGATGGAAAAGGTACTAAAATGGAAGGTTGTGTGGGTGGGAGGGGAAACTTGGCCACTATTTTCTAAAGGATATAAGATCAATTTTCAGAAGACAAAAATGGATAAGTGAAGTGGGTGAGTGGTGTAATGAGAGTTGGATACGGAGGAGGTCTTTGTTTGAATGGAAAATGGAAAAGGTACTAAAATGGAAGGTTGTGTGGGTGGGAGGGGAAACTTGGCCACTATTTTCTAAAGGATATAAGATCAATTTTCAGAAGACAAAAATGGATAAGTGAAGTGGGTGAGTGGTGTAATGAGAGTTGGATACGGAGGAGGTCTTTGTTTGAATGGAAAAT
>CM023949.1:11917164-11932954 GCA_013407115.1 Glycine latifolia | reverse complement strand
TAACAATGTTAGATAACTCTACAAATATGCGTTTAATTTAATTCATAATTTATTTCATAATAATGAAAGATCATGTTTATAAAAAAATAAAAAAATAATGAAAGAACATGGATTTGGTTATTTGTAGGCTCCTACACGTGCATATTCATTAAAATTAATCAGCTACTTTATTTTTGTTTTGAGATGCTTCAGCAATGATGGATAAATAACTTTTCAAAACCTTTTGGGTGAAAGAAGTTCCCTTAAAGGTCACAGCTTGAACTTAGAAGGTCCTTCTAGCATTCAAATATGAATGAACCTAATTAAAGAGGAGGAAATTATCACTGATGATAATCTACAGTGTGCATTTTCCAACATTGTAGAGGAATCAACGTATTCTTCTCCTGCAAATTAGTATATTTAACAGAGATAAAATGTTATGAATGGTTGCAATAGTCTTGCCTGCAGAATGTAAGCTAGGCTTAATTTATTCAACAGATTTATAAAAGAAAACAAAGCAAAAAAAGAACCTTTAGCTAGATATATTATAAATAATTTTTGGTAGAAAATTCGAGCAATGATTTTTAGAAAAGTTTCTTCTCTCAATATGTTTTTATTTTCTTTTAACAAGATCGTGTTTAAGAAATTTAAAGTTAGTTTTACTCAAACTAAAGAAATGTTAATAGAGTATCGTTTTGTACTCTTACTAATATTAGTTGTTAGAAAGTGAATCATGATCTAATTCAATATTATAAAATTAACTTGTAAGATAAAAATTGTTCTTTCATCTATATAATTTATTTCGACACTAGTTTTAGTTGATGTAGAATTTTAACATATTTCATTTTTGTCAATGATTACTCATCATGTGGAACTTTCAACACACCTTTTCTATCTTGGAATCACCACAAATTTAGGTGGTTTTTTCAACATCTTCCTCACTCTCAAGCTAGGCTACTAACGAAAGTAATAAGAGAAATCTATCTATGATAAACTTTGATAACATAAATCAGTTATAATTTAACTCAATCTATAAAATTAGCTTATAAGATAATGATTACTCCCATTAATAATTTTATATCCACACTATTTTTTTTAACGTGAGACTTAACATATTTCCTTCTTTTTTTTTCCATGAGTACTCGTTGTGTGAAAAACTTCACTAGCTCCTTTTTATCTTTAGTTTTTCTTGTTTATATAAAAGAAAAAAGTTATGCCCTCGATCAGTAGTCAACCTTCACATTCACGACACAGTCACACTTGCATGGCCTCTACGTGTCGTTCTTGTTTTGTAGTTCTTCTTTTTCCAATTGAGAATCTTCCAATTCGAAGGAAGTGACCACTATACCTATATGTGACTCGAAAGGCACTTTCGGTCTCGAAAGCAGCTGCCTAACCTGGCTTGATGATGGCCCCATATATCCCCAACGAGCAATTCAACAATTTGCGTAGTTTAATTTTATTTTTTTGGCGTTCCATTAACTCAAGAAGGAAGAGCCACCCATGTGTTTTCCAAAGTGTTGGAGATTTGCATTCAAACATCAGAAAAATTGGACGACTTTAACTTTACAAGTGCATTCCATAATTTAAATTAAAGACTCGCGCCACATGAAGAACACTATTATGTAGTCATGAACTTCTGTAGTCCCTATTAATCTTATGTAATACTTAATTATATAGTATTGATTTTTTGATATCATGAGTCAAGAAAAATTAGGGGTTAACTTATCACACAACAAAACAAAAAACAAAAGAATCCTTAAAATATTAATTAAGAGAAGACAAATTAAAATGTAATATTTATTTTAATATATAATTAATAAATAAACAAAATTTGATGTTTCTTTTAAGTTAAGATATATTTGAATGTAAATTTCTTTCAATGTTACAGTTGATGTCAAATGAGTTTTTGTAAATTTAAATATGTAAAATCTTTCTGTATGTAAAATGTAATACTCCTTTTATTAAAGATATAACAATTTGTATATTTTTTTTACTCAAATTTTCTGTATAATAATATTGTTAATAACATTTAAATAATTAATGCCATTAAATATAACATTACTTATTATACCCAAAGGGTATTCGGCATGCCGAATAGCCGAATATCCAAACATTGCTTTTATTTTAGAATTAAATTATTATAAAGATTTTGATCATTCAACTAGTCGAATGGTCGAATACCTATATACCAGAAACCTGATCTTGATGTTGGATCTCTAGGACTACACTATATCTAAAGTTTCTGTCATTGGACCAACTGAATGGATGAAACACTCCCTTGAATAAATTTAGACGAAATGCACATGGGTTTAAGGAGCCAGAACACCATAATATGGTCTCGGCTATTCGGCCACTCAAATGGATGAAAACATCAAGATTGAATGTCTTAAAACATCTAGCCTACATTAATAATAATGAATTATTGAGCATATTACAAGAGTACCTATGTAATAATCATCACGACAATAATTAGGGATGACCTAGAATTGTAATCATGTACAATAGTCCATGGATCTACTAAGTTATGTATAAATAGAGGTGAATTTCTCGAGGTAAAAATATTGTTCATTCTCTCATTTATTATTTAATGTTAAAACTTGACTTGAGTGTTGAAATATCTTTTACAAGTATTTTTCTCTTCAGACTTTCTCAGAGCCAATTACATAAGAATGAAGTTTCCAGTCACTACTAGAAAAACAGTATTTAACATCAGTTATTTTCTACATTCCACATCGATTTTGAACCGATGTTGAATCAGACGATGTTGAAAGTGTGGAAGTTAACATCAGTTTTCAAAACCAATGTTAACGAAAAGTAAAAAACATCGATTTTTACTGAAAAATCGATGTCGCTATCTAATAAATAAAAACGTAAAAAATATGAAAGTTGGAACTTTAACATCAGTTTTCTTAAGAAAACTGATGTTGTTTTTTTTGTTTTTTTAATATTTTGTCTGTTTTTTTAATTTTACCAGTTCTTCAACCTGTAAATTAAATACCAGACATCCAGCCAATTTCAGAATACAAAACAATAAAATATTATTTCAATAACAAATAAAATTCAATAGTATCAATGTACATAAAAATGATTTCCTAACCAAATGTTTATATGCAATTGTTTAAAAATCCCTTAACCACCTAATATGATATTTCATCTCTAACTTTAAGATAAAATATAGCCAGCTGAACCCTAATACCCTTCAATCTGTCGGCTTGCAGTGGTCTTTCATCAGTGAAATACTGTATGACATAATAAAACATAATTTAATAAGTATAAATAAAAACAAGTAAAAAAATGAAAATTAGTTTTGAATTAGACAATTACTATGTCCCAGTTATCCCTGAAGCCTCCTTGGACTATCGTGGACATCCAATGCATGACATAATAGCCACACTCAGCGCTTCCTTTTTACTTTTTACACTAAATTCAATAACATGGTCAAAGTTAAACGGAAATTAGAGTAAATGGTAATAAAAATTATTTTGAATACATAAACCATGATTTATTTAAAGACTTACTTTAAGTGCAATCCATTTAGTAGTAGCCTTTGATTTATTTCCTTGAGTGTCATGGAGTCCCTTCAAAGCACTGCATAAGAGAAACATGCATACATATTGTACAATTAACATATTCATGTGTTAGAAATAAAAACAGAAATGTCTGACAAATTACAACCTACCTGTTAATATTTCCTTTGAGGTAGTTATCAGGCTTGTGGTGCAACGAATAGAACCACACGACAACATTGGCCTTAGGACATATAACGATCAGTTGCCAATGTGCACTGCATTAGAGAAAAAGAAGTTATTATACTTCATACATTAATTAAATTCTTTTGTACATTTTTACTTACCCATTCAAGTACACTGCAAGGTAGACATCTTTCTGTGAACTCTACATCCATTTCTTGATATAGTCCTCAGATTCAAATTGAAATTACCCTGATCTCTGTATGGACTGTGGCTCCATGAATCCATACACATCGCCATGATCTGATTGCAGACATAACTCAGTCATATGCCTATTGTTTTGAAAATAAAGTCAATTATGCAAGAATATAAAACAATTAGTTATGTAACGGTATCCAATTGAAAGTGACTTACAGAATCCACAGTTGTATAACGGAGATGCTCAGACATTGACCACCGTGGATGATCTCAAAAATATCCTCATGCTTTATGTACAATGGGAAGTCCTCAACCTGTAGCCCGAACATAGTAGGGTCCCATTGCACATGCATGGGTCTGAGGAAAAGATCGGGGATGGTCAATGCGATTTGGTATAGGGGATTGGCAATATGTTCCGGCTTATGTACAGGTTTCGCCGGTCCCTCGGGTACTTGTTTATCCTACACAGTTAAGAAACATAAGTGAACGACAATCTTGACTTTATATGAGACAAATCATTCTTAAATGAGAATAAACAAGCCAAAAATGAAATACCTTGTTCAAAATAGCATGTACAAGATGTGTCAGCCAAGCAAGGAAGGTGTTAAGGGCCTGCCCCACTAACTAAACCTCGTCAGTGAGTACAGGGACGCGAGCCTCAGCATCTCGAACTTCCTCAACACCCACCTTGACCTGATCATAGGCAAGAGGGACGCTGTGCACGATTGTCGACCCCTCATAAACTCTTCCAAGGGCAACCAGGCGGGGAGGATTGTCATCGACATACAACCCACGCCTGTCAGATGCACCCGTGTCTGGGTCATTCCCTGAGGGATCGACACAGCTTCCCTTGGTGCTGACACGGGCACCAAAAGGACATGATTGAAGGTTTGGAGGCGGCATGGCACCCTGAGACTGGATCTGGGTCTGCATTTGGGACTGTAGGTGACTGAAGCTCATCATTATTTGCTGCATAACTCTTTTAGTGATTGACTGTGTAAGTCGATCAGTGATCGATTGCTCCAACTCTACCCTGATGTTTTCTTTCAAGTGATCCAAGTCTTTAGGCGCCATTGACTTCGACTTGTGAGAGGTCGATGGAGCCGGTCCGAAGTACTGTGTGATGGTTACACCAGCTCCAGCACCACGGACACAGCCGAGGTGCTTTGGTTGTCCAACGACAGCAATCCGAACATCCTGACGTCCACTGGCGACAAAGCTACCCTGTGTGGATTTCTCATCCAGGGAATCCTACGATCAAAATAAGTAGAACATTAGTTTTGTAATTTGTGAGGCAAAAATTCATTAAAGGTGTATGAGCTTGTTGTTTGACTTACAATCCTCTCTGCAATCTCACGTGCCGCCTTAGAAGTCATTGGCCAGGTTTTTTTGGTGCGAGCCAGCTTCCACTTCACATGTCGTCTCATAGGGGACGGAGGATGAATGATGGTATCTGTGCTATCATCACGGGTTGCTTCCTCCAATTGTTTCTTTTGTTTTTCCTCCATCAATCTCTTCTCTAAAAAGTCGTAACCCCCGTGAGACAACACGTGAGCTTTTGGATGGCCTGGGCCTTATTTCTAACATCCTGTAAGAATTACACAAATAGGGTTAAAAAAATGCGCTTGTTTGACTTCATAATTCTGAAATTGTAAAATAATGCAACTCAACTAACCTCCCAGGAAGCGGCTCTACATGTCTCACAAAATTGGTGCCACTTTTCCTTACTGATGTCATATTTCTCACAGACAATGTCAGCATCGTCGTCCTTGCCTTGTGCTAGAGCCCATTTAGAGGTCAAGTCTGACTTAAACTGCCTCCATCGCTCTCCTACTATCTGCAAAATTTTCTTCTTGGTTCGTTTGTCGGACGCTTCAAGTATATCAAATTCAGCCTGTGTTACAATCAAGAGGGTTTAATAGTTATAATAACATTTAAATTGTATTACTACAAACAATCACATTGGACATTTAATTGTAATTCCTGAATGTCCTCCCAAATCAACTCCTTCTGCGTTGCAAGAACTTCCTTTCAGTTAGCAATGGTCACATCCACCTTGTCTCTAGCCACGATCCCTGAATACGTCCTCAATTTCTTTGCCTGAGGACCATCAGCCTTCTCAGTGGCAGGATCCACATGAACCACTGGTCTATCATCACTAGCAGGTCTGGTAGCCAATGCGACTCAGCCCTAAGGCTAACCTCACTGTTTTGCATTGTGCTTTTGTCATCTTGTTGTTTTGTGTAGAACGAGTACTTATTGATATTGTATCTCTGCCAACTTCTAACATTTCTTTTAGACCCATCTGCTAACTTCCTCATTGTTTCAGATGAAGATTCATCACTAAATATTGTATCTTTAAACCAATTCAGGAAAGTCTTGTTATGCTCTTTCAACAACCTATTCTTTGTCATTCTTGAATTACTTTCCTTGACTAAGGCTTCATGACGAACTATGTATGGTAGAACTTCATTACTGCTATTCAGGACATACAAATGAGCTTGTTGCAATTCATGTAAACCAGACGTTATAACATGCAACCCTCGTGAACCCTTTCCTCCCAATCTGTCGTCATGTTGAGACTCGGGAAGCCCAACGGGTTTTTCCTTTTTAAGGTACTCTGAACAAAATTCTACAGTTTCTTCTGCAATGTACCTTTCAATTATGGATGCTTCAGAGCGGTGTAGGTTTTTTGTATACCCTTTCAACATCTTCATGTATCGCTCGACCGAGTACATCCACCGTAAATAAACGGGACCACACATTTTAATTTCCCTGACCAGATGAACAAGTAAGTGAACTATTATGTCGAAAAATGAAGGAGAAGAATACATCTCCAACTGACACAAGATAATTTCTGCCTCTTCTTCCAAGTCATCTAACTTTACAGGGTCCACGACTTTGGTACAAATGACATTGAAGAAAAAGAATAGTCGAGTTATAGCATGCCTCACTTTGTTAGGAAAAATGTCTCGAATCGCCACGACTAACAGTTGTTGCATTAACACGTGGCAATCATGAGACTTTAAGCCAACTAGTTTCAGATCTTTGATCTACACAAGATTCTTAATATTTGAAGAGTATCCCTATGGCACTTTCACTCAGGGTAGACATTGACATAAACTTATCTTCTCATTTCTTGACAAAGTGTGACATGCTAGAGGCAAGTATATTTTCTTACCATCAGACCTAGGATGTAACTGCTCATGTATACCCATCTCAGCAAGATCTTGACAAGTGTTCAAACCATTCTTTGTCTTGCCTTAAATGTTAAAAAATGTGCTGATGGCACTATCACACATATTTTTATCCACATGCATAACATCGATACAATGTCTAACATCTAGATCAAACCAGTATGAAAGATTAAAAAATATCGACCTCTTCTTCCATATGCAAGTATTGCCTTTCTGCTTCTTTTCGATCTTTCCAAACACTGAATGAATGCCCTCAACCTGCTCAAGAACCTACTCACTGATTAATGGAATCGGTGCAGTTTCATGCTCTTGACTTCCATTGAATGCTTTTTTCAATCGATGATAAGGGTGATAAGGTTCCAGAAAACGTTGATGGCGAGTGTAAACTATTTTTCTGCCATGTTTAAGTTGTACGTAGCTTATGTGTTGTTCACAAATAGGGCATGCACGATGGCCCTTAACACTCTATCCACTCAAATTCTTGTACGTTGGAAAATCATTAATGGTACAAAATAGCATTGCACGCAACTTGAATGTCTCCTTACGATACCCATCAAACACGGCAACCCCCTTGTCCCACAAGTTTGCCAAGTCTTCAATCAAGGGACTAAGGTACACATTGAAAATACAATGAATACCTAATCCAATAAACCAAGAGGGGGGGTGAATTGGTTTTTGACCCTTTTTAGACTTTTCTTGAAAAACAAAACTCAGCGGAAGACTTAATATGGATCTTATCTTAAATCAAAACAAGTTTAGCAATCAGTTTTTCTTCTCCAATCAATTAACTCATTTGCTGAATCAAAGTTTGAGTTGATACACAAAATAATATCACAAGCAATTAATGAAATGCAACTCAAAACATAAATGCACACAATTTTATACTGGTTCACCTCCAACCACTGAGGCTACATCCAGTTTGCCTTCTAATCTAAACCAGATTAGAGTTCCACTAACAGATTTTAATTCTTTACAAGCAATCAACAATGTCTCTTTTACCCACCCTAGGCAAAACTCTAAATCTACACCCTAGACTTATCAAAAGACCTAGAACCTGAGAACACTACTCAGTTCTACCCACTAGAAACCCCTTCTAGTAATGCTTTAAAGAAACCCAAACTGTTACATGGAAAAAAATTCAGCACAAACTATAGAATACAAAAGAAAATTCACAAAGAACAATACTTGAAGTTCAAGAAGGATATCACCTTATATTCCTTTGCAGCATAAAGGATTTAACACGAAATTTATAACCTGTGGTGATGAATGAAATGCTTTCTTGAATGATCTTGACACAGCTCAATGCATGAATGATCACTAAACAACACCTTCTTTTATTCAAGCTTCATGATTCTCACTTATATGAACAACCCAATTAAAAAGACTCTTTTTAACACTTTGGAGCACTCAAAGAATGTTAACACACTTGTATGAATGAAAGCTCTCGAAAATGAATCTCTTTTTTGTGAGTCAATGCATGTCTATTTATAAAAAAAACAGATTTAACAGACTGTAATCGATTATTTCGTTAATGTAATCGATTATTTTAACACGTGTAATCGATTAATCCGCTTATTTAATCGATTAAATTGTTCATGGTCTTTCTGGAAAACTTGAAAGAACAAAGTAATCGATTATTTGACCATGTAATCGATTACACCAGAATTATATGTTAGAACCACAAGCATAGGTAATCGATTATAAAGTGATTTAATCGATTACGCCAGAAGTATTCATATTAGTATATAGCACATTTAATCGATTACGAATATTTGGTAATTGATTAAACCAGTTCATAGGCTAAACAAAATTATGCAGATGCCTTATGTAATTGATTATATGCCTTATGTAATCGATTACATCAGTGAGAAAACATTTTATGCAAGTTTTAAACTTATAAATGTATTTCTAATAAAATGCATATACTTATATGTTTCTAATCCTAAGTATGAATGCATGTATGTTTGATTTATTTAATAGCTGCAAAGGATTATTAGATTTTACCTTTAATGAACCAAGTTTAATAAAAATGAAAATTACAAATGCCATCAACAAATGATTGGGCATGAATCAAATATCAAAACACTTTTAGTCTTCTGTTTCTTCATGCACTTGAATCTAACACACATCAATGTCATTTCTTGGCTGTCTTGGGCCCGATATCATCATAGACAACATCATGTATTTTCACTTCATGCACAACCAAGGAGGCAGGTTGTAAATGACCAGCAAAACAGGCCACGAACTGTGCTGAGTACTTAAACTGCCTTAGGGATTCATTCCATCACTGGCAAGTGAAAGTCTAAGATTTCTTGGGTTCTCGCCAAATTCTGGATACAAACAGTCAATCTTCTTCCACTAGGAGGAATCTGCCGAATGGCGGAGCATTCCATCACAGTTTCTCCCATCTGCATGCCATGTAAGGTCTTTTGCGTCATCTTCATTAGCAAATAGACGCTTAAACCTTGGAATGATCAGAAGATACCACAACACCTTCGCGGGGGGGCCTTTCTTTGTGCTTTCATCAATGCTATAGTCGTCATCGGCCTTCACTTTGTACCGTGATACCCCACACCTGGGGCATTTATGCATTTCTTGAAATTCATTTCTATACAATATGCAATCATTAGGATAGGCATGAATTTTCTAATACTCCATACCCATCGAACAAAGAATCTTCTTCGCCTGATAGTAACTTCTTGGCAATGTATTTTCATCTAGAAGCATGTCCTGAACTACCTCAAGCAGTGAACTGAAGCTTTTGTCACTCCACCCATATATGGCATTGACATTAACCATATTTAACACCGTTGACAACAGTGTCAATGACTTTTTGCACCCCGGATACAACAGCTTCTTCAAATCACTTTCCAATGTATCATACATAGGGGCATGTGCTTGCTGAAAAGATTCATGTCCCAGATCACGAATCATATCCTCTAATCGATCTCCGATGTCAACATCAACCGGTTCAGTTTGCGACCCCCTCCGCATGTCTGTCAATTCACCATGTCATATCCATGTGGTATAATTCTTTTTAATCTCATCACACAGAAGATGCTCCCGTATGTCGTCTAGCGCTTGGCGTCTCCCATTCAAACAATTGATACATGGACATAAATATTTTTCATCCCCATCCGGTTGACTTCTTTCGAAGTCAAATTGCAAGAAATGTTCAACGCCTTCCTCATACTCAACCGTGATGCGACTTGCATTCATCCAACTTCAATCCATCTAATTAATAACTTTGTGATACTCTCAAAGTTATTCTATGCATGAAAACCTCACTTTTTTCATTAAAGGTGTGGTCCTACCCCATTCAGGAAGACTTTTTTTAATAGTATATTCATATGTATAGGTTGATTTTCTTATCTTATATTTGACGAAATTTCGGCAGCATTTCGCTTTGGTCTCCAAGTACACGACATGAAAACGGTGACATGAGTTCCACCACAGTCAAGTATGCACCTGGAGAACAAAGTGAAATGCATTGTACCAAAATTTCATCATATTTAAGAAAAGAATCACAACCTATACATATAAATATACTAAAAAAATATGAGTCTTCCCAAACTGTCCAAACGGACAATTCAAGAATCAATACAACGATTAATCCAAACTGTCCGAAAGAATCATTGTAATGAATCTCAAATGGGAAACTAAGGTTCACTCTTAATGAACATTAATTGTATATATAAAGCACTAGTAATTAATCACATAAAACAAGTTACAAAACCACCAAATACAAAGTCAATGGAAGGTACTAACCTTGTGGGAGCCGCCAGACGTTGCGAGTAAGAGAACCACCTCCGAGAATGACACCAACAGTGGAAGCACCGTGAGAGTGACCTAAGTTAGGTCTAGATCAGCTTAAAAATAGAAAAATGCCTATATCAGCTTCAAAGAACACCCAAATTACTTTGTCAAACATAAACAAACCATAATTCTTGACCCGTAGCAAAATTCTTTACACAGGTCAAACTTATTTGTGCCAATAATGCACTATACTGTGATATGTTATAATAACCAAGCAGTAAACCTCAGGCTGCAAGTTCTTTAGCCATTATTCTCTCATATATCATGCTTTTATGCTAACCAATCATATATATGATTATGTTGGTGGTTAGCATTGGGTTCTTATGTGCATTTATGTCCTTTGCATTTAATGTATAATAATGAGTAATGCTTCTTGTTCCCTCACAATAATCATAACTGATTGATTTCATTCATCAATTCCTACCATGCATCTCTAGTCTCTATTAGACATTTACCAGCTATATACAACCATATAAACTTCTTAAAAGTAAAGGTCTAATTAGATGAGATAGGATAAGTTAGCTATGTGGCCTACTAGTTAACTAAACAAAAAGGCTCAAGGAATCTCCAACATAAGTTAGCTATGTGGCCTACTTGTATATATGAGGTCCAAAGTTTATCAAAATATTCAATATACAAACAGCTTTTAAATACTGCACAAATAATTGCAATTGTAGTTGATAAATGGTAATTTTAACACCCTTAATGGTAGTTGTTGTTCTTTATTCTATTGGTGCATTATGATGCATGAGAGAGAAAGACAAGGATCAAAATCAAATAGACAAGTTTCTAGAAGTGTTGGAGGAGGGGTTGAAATACTATTTAATTGAAAAGCATTGCTTAAGCAAAATGTTAAACACTTTATTTTATCAATTTCAGATGCTCTAATACTTCAAACCATGATATGCTTAGTTTTCTTGCAAAAAGTTTACAAACTATGTATAGTGATGTAAATAGTTTTCTCATAAATTTCACATTGCATGCCTTTCACTTTCCATATAAAACAAGAACCATATCTCATTCACCTTATTCTGATATTCAAAAGGGTCATTGTATTGTGCCACAGTGTAAACAGAAGCATGACCAGCTTTGTGGCTTTTGTCAATGGCACCAGACCATTTTGTGCCTTCAATACATAACATAATCAGTCTTCTACTATGCCAGCACAATGTCTCACAGTTTGCATAGAATCATAGGTGTTTGCATACATCCACAGTCACATTAATTCTACAGAGAATCACAAAACAACTCAAAAAACTACTCATGCTATTGAGAATCACAAAACAGGTCAAAAAACTCAATCTATAGAGAATGACAAATTTACCCTAGCTACTCATGCTGGCTTATAACAAATTAGAAGAGAATAGAAAAGGTTTAAGCTCCCTTACACAAAGACGAGTCTTCTTGATTGAAGATGGTGAGCCTTTGATCCCTTAGGACACAATTTTGCTTGTAGAAGTAACTTTCATGATTTCGTGAAAGAATAGTTTGCCAGAGTAACAAATACATCAATAACAAAAATAAAATACAAAACAAAAATCATTGTTTAAGTTGCCAAACATATATACCTGGAGCGAGAATGACAGAGCAACAATGCAGAGAGGAACGAAGGCTGAGACAGCAACAATGGAATGACAACCACACCGCGAGAGTACGACAGCCACACCGGAGCTTCTTAACTGCCAAGACACTGAGAGTGAGAAATCGAGAGTGAAGAGAGGAACAATAGTCAGAGAGCGAGAGTGACAGTGATGAAGAAAGTAATGGGCGCCAGAAAAATATCATATAAAAATTAAACAACATTGGTTCTCCAAACAAAATCGATGTTATTGACATAAACTCAATATCGATTTTCTTCAGTTTTTAAAAAACCGATGTTAACAGAGTTCGTTAACATTGGTTTTCAGCAGTTTTATGAAAACTGATGTTAACATAAGTTCGTTAACATTGGTTTTCAACAGTTTTTATGAAAATCGATGTTAACATAAGTTCGTTAATGTAACACCCCGTATGCATCCGGTGTATTAACATATTACTTAATCAGATAAGCGCAGTAATTAATATAAAACCAATTAATTACAACCACGGAAGCGTTTTCAAAACCGTATCTCTTGATTCATTATGTATGGTATTAAAATCAAAGTAACAGAAACGAATGCCAAAACATCACAAAAGTCTTAGGGATCCAGATAACTCAAAAACAACGGCAGATGAGACTATAATATCTATACAGATATACCAGGAGAGTTAAACATATGTACATAATACAATATGCTCAGTACATACTCTATACAGGCTCAAAATATATGCACATGCATATCTTCCCTCTCAGGGGTACAAAACAAAAACATAAGTAACAAAAACTGAGCCACAATGCTCTCAAAAAAACTGTCCCAACAGCCACACAGGGTCTGTCCCTACTGGGGCCTCCCGCCCTGGGACCTGTCGTCTCTGCCAGCAGCATCACCTGAAAATAATATCCCCAAACAGGGGTGAGATAAAAATCTCAGTAAGCTCAGGGCTCTTGGAGGCTTTTCCCTCCCCCTGGCTCACTTTCAAGGCACACAGCATCATAAGTATCACAATAACTAGGCCTCCCGGCCCTCACAACAATACATATACACCTAGCACATCCAAGAATAGGCTTCAACCGCAACGGGACCCCCTATTTCTTGGTATTAAGGGATCATCATCACCCTTATCAAAAAGATGCATAATCATCAGCATCTAGTGTGAGACCGGAACTCACACCCCGTGTCATCCAACGGGAGCTACCCCTACACAAGGATGCACGACATATGGTACCTCCGAGAATAGGTCTCATCCGCAACGGGCCCACCTATCTCTTGGTCTTAAGGAATCTCTCCTATGGAGCAAACCAAACTAGGAGGTGCGCTCTACTCCTAGGGAGGTCCATATCTATCTACTGGCCAGAAGATCTATTCAGAACACAATCATACATACAGAGCATAGCATAATGCATATATATCATCATGAGAATATTGTAATCACCAATGCAATGCACATGCATCATGAATGTAACCATCACTCCCTCGGAGTATGGTGGAACACAGCAGTGGGAACAGTCCCAAGAACAAAGAGCTTACCTGACAAGGCAGTGCTCTGCTGTCCAATCCCTGGACCGTGGGCTACGCCACCAACACCCTCGGTGTCACGCCCTATATCAAGGCAACAAGCATATATCAATAATTTAACAAGACATTCAAACACTATATAACGGTTTTCGACCGTCAGAATGAAAAGAAACGCAATTTCTTTCCATTTCAACCTCTCTGTTTTCTATCTTAGGGTTATCAAAACTAACCACTTCATTGGCGGTTCACAAACCCTCAACAGATTCATCTCAGCCTAATTAAGGCATCAGAGTCCCTACAAGACTCAGTATGAGCCAATTTAAAGGATTCACTGGCCTTAACCAGGTCAATTATCCATACTTTACAAGTTTATCAGAACGGCTATTTCAACACATTTTCACCGTTTATTTAGCCTCCTGAACATCTTTTGTAAAGGTACCTAGGCTCAAACTCATCATTATATCAACATTCTTCCTACTCATACAGATATCAGAGTCAAAACCAAACTTCATCAAAAGTCATGTTTCAAAGTTAAATATTCATCAGAACAACCTCCTGAGCATACTTTTCTAAAGAACCCAAGCCTAATTTCAGCTCTAACGCAAAATGGTTACTATTCACCTCAAGAACAAATTCACAAATCAATCGGTAAAACTTGAGTTTCTTACCTCTAAACTGTTGAGGAAAGGTAGAGGATCACTTCTCCACGCTTTAGCGTCCTTAAAACGCCTCCTTTCTCCTTCAAATCCCCACTTTGAGAAGTTCCCTAGAGAACTGGATCTCTCTGATTGATGATTTTTTCGAGAAACTGAAGCTGGAATCTAGCTCATAGAGGAGTTCTAATCAACTTTCTAGTTGGGTGGGAAGTGTTTAGATGAAAAATGGAGAAGATATGAAGCTTCTCTGGTCGTTAATGGCAGAACCAGAAAAAGGAAGAAAAAAAATATTTGAGAGGAGAGAGAGAAGCACGGTTATTATAGTTAACATCGGTTTTTAGCGGTTTTTATGAAAACCGATGATAACATCACTTCGTTAACATCGATTTTTCTAAAAATCGATGTTAACGAACTCACTTATTTACAAAAATGTCACTGCGTTTTTGCTTACATCGATTTTAAGCAAAAATCGATGTTAACGTAGCGATGTTAAAACTAGTTTTTTTTAGTAATGAGTGTAAGAAAACAACAAGTATTTATGTCTTCTTTTTTACACCTAACTAATTCAGTAATCTCTCTTATTAGATCTTTTCATTTAAATATAAAGTGATACTTTAGTCGTGACACATTTTCAAGCACATAATCAAACCTTAAATATTGGTTGAAAAACTCAAATGTCAAACTACTTTTGTCAACGATTTTTAATATATGACACTATTTTATGAATATTATTCTAAAATATTTTTATTGACTTTTCATACTCCTTATAATAAACATAACAAAATTAAAACTAAATATTGTTTTAATTGAAATTTCATAATGTCTTTCGTTTTTATCCAATTATTATTATTCAATCAATTGCCTTCGATTAATGAATACATTAAAGTATATATATATCATGGTTCAAACTTTCAATCTTTAATTAATATATAAAGTAATATAATATTGTGGTTTAACTCACATCTTAATAGAAAATATATTATCGCTTAAATTTTTTAATAAGATTAATTTTGTGGTTAAAAAAAAAAAGCTTGGGAGTTGAGGATGAAGCGAAAATGAAGAGAAGAGATGGGGAGTTCAAATATATATTTTTAATAAATTTAACAAAATAATAATAATAATAATAATAATAATAATAATAATAATAATAATAATAA
>CM023949.1:11885553-11917154 GCA_013407115.1 Glycine latifolia | reverse complement strand
AGCTTACATCTTAACAATCTTCCGCTGTTATAGTAGTTATTTTAAATGAAAATATGTTAAATCCATAGCAACTGCATTCTACTGTAAATATTTTACTTACATCTTAACAATTTTCCTAATTTTGAGACACTTAGAGGTTATTTTTGAAAAATTGTTTTGACCAAATCTCCTTTGAGAATTTGCCCAGGCCTTCTCCTCTCAATTTCAAGTGTTTGGCCACCGATTTCGCCTCAATTGGACATTCCAATCAAAAGTTATGATCGTTCAAAATTTTATGTACACTGTGTCTCATGACACGTGTCATAACCAGGTGAAACATACGAAATCTAGACGTGTTTGAGGGACCCTTTTTCCAATTTTTTTTCCAAGATGTACCAAATTTCAAATTTTTTTATTAATTTACATTTTTTTTATTAATTTACATTATTTTTTTTTAGCCCTCTAAACAATACTTACATTTTAGCAGTGAATGGCTTGTGTTGTACGTTTAATCTGTAGGTCCGAATTCCATTGCCATGGTATAAAATAAATATTTTTAAGAATTAATATCGCCGGACTTAGAAAGTTATTATCAACAAGATTTACATTTACTTTAAGACTAAGTTCACGTCTATCTTTACAATTCTGATGCATGATGTATCTGGAATTACCAAACATCAATTTGAAAATTTTATTTTTAAAAATAAAATGTTTCAACTTTTAGTATATCGTCGGCGAGCCCACAGTTTTGTGACTGAGGGAACTGAAACCTGTTGGATCAAAACCAACCTTGCTGCAAGCTTAACCTTCCATCCAGGTTAACTAACTGAACCATAAATCTTCTCTGGTAATCCTTCCCACTCAATGCCACTACCACTTTCAAATTTCACTTTTTGCATTCCCATCCTTGCACTCTTCCCATTCCTAACTTATATAATATAACTTTATTTAGAAAACTACAAGATTAGATATTGTTTGGTAAATAATTTGTGGTGTTATTTTTTACACAAAATAAATGTATATGTTTAATAATGACAACACAAACTATGTTTTCATTATAAAATTTTAACATTAAAAATACTACAAAATAACATTTAAATATTGTCATTTAAAATCATAATTGACAAATGTTTATTTTTGGTAAAATTTAATTAATTGAGATGTCAATTTCTTAAAATAAATACTCAGAAATAAATTTAGCCTGAGATGAAAATTAATAATTTTTTTTGTCTAAATAAAGAATTCAAAACACGAAAATGCTTAATTGATTTATCTGAATATAAAAGATGTTTAGAAATGGAAATAATAACAACTAAATTTTCATACATGTTGAGTTTCATATACATCTCTTACATTTATGTTTTGCACTGTGATAATTAGATATTGTCGAAGTAAATTGTTCTTAGAAATTAGGTGGTATTGAAGTGGAAAAAAATGGTAGTAATGATTTCTTTTATAGTTTATTTTCAATAAATTTCTTTTACTAAAGCATTGCAACGTGTGAGATTGCTTATATATATGCTTCTACTTATTATTTAAGAGTGAAGTAAAAAAAAATTATATAAAAAATATTTTTTTATATACAATTCTTTTTATAAGTCATCTTTAAACTTACAAATTGTCTTGATTGAAATTAATGATGTTAGACTTATAGCTGCAATTTATATTGAAATTCTAATTGATTACAAATTGTTTTGGCGGTGCATAGATATGAGCTAACAGCGAGAGTGAATAAGTACAAGCATCATGACACTCGAGTAAGAGTTCTAATAGAATTTGGGTATTCAATGTAAGCTATTGAAAGAGGTGCGTGTTTATTGCGTTTACGGGGATAAAAAAAATGTTTGTGAAGATATCTCAGTTAGTGTTTATTTTTTTTATTAGTTAAAAAGTTTATTAATTATTTAATAAGTATTTTTTTAATATTTTTTAATGTTTCTAAAATATTACTTGAGATAATATTTTTTAAAATATTATTTTAATTTTTTATATTTTTATTCTTAATATATTTATCAAGTTTCTGATTATTATTTTTAAATAAATCATAATTTTATTTTTTATGTTTATTTTATATTTTTAACTATTTAAAATTTAATACTAATTTTCGGCTAATTTTTCCAAAAACAAAGGCAAAATAGAAAGAATTACGTAGAGAGGTGACAAAACATCACTTAGATCCATTAATTGCTTCTATATTGATTTTTTGAAGCAGAAGCGATGCCAATGCTATGCTAGGAAGCGGTTCCAGAAAATATGGCGAGAATTTTGCTCCTAAAATAACTAAATGCTAATCATACCAACTTTTATTTTACAAATAAATCTTGGTTGATCGAAATGTTGAGAAGAAGTAGCGAATCAACGTGTATATTGCAAATTAAGTTGAATTAGTCTTGGGTCAATGAATCTTTATTGGCCTAAGAATAATTGGAATAAAAAAATTGTACCTTAAATTATAATACTTTCTTTCTGTCCTAAACTTGTATTGATAAAAAAGTTGGAGTCATTATTGAAAAGTATTATTCCCTTTTTTTTTATTGAAAAGTATCATTCTCTTATAAAAGTGATAAATTTACCATAAAAATAATATATTAAGAGCAAAGTTAGTCTAAAAATATCCACTAAATCAGTAAAGTGGTAAAGATTTAGACAATTTGTATAAAATCATAGTTTCTTACCATATTGTTGCGAATTTGCGATTAAGGTAACCGAAAAAGTTAGTTTAGATAATTTTCTTCATTCCTTCATTTTATGCCCAATGATGCTAAAATATCTTACAATTAAAAATCACGAGAGTAGGGGCCAGGAACGAAAATACAAGAATCTAAGCCCTTATCACAAAATTAACCAAAACATCACTATCTTCCAACTTTAGCCTCGGCTCGAAATTCCTATATATACATTTTTAAGAGTTAAGAAAGGTTTGCTAAATAGGGTCGATCCCTTCTTTTTCGAGAAACCACGGTCTCTCTTAATTCACTCTCTCTCTCAAAAATGGCGGCAACTTCTAGAAGATCCAGCGGACCATTCCTCCGAACATTCTCGCCGGCGGGAAGGTTTAGCAGTTGCCGGCCACCTCCGGCGGCCACCGCCTTCACGTCCTCACCTTCAACCTTCTCCGCACGGTCCACCGCTTTCTTCCAGAACCGTTCCGGTTCTCCCACTCGTGATAGTCTCTACGGTTCTTCTTCCGGTTTGGTTCTCTCCGTCCGGTTCGGTTCAATTTCTCCGAACCGTTCCATCTCCGCCGCTGGTGCTGGAAGGAAGAGTCACCATCAGAAGCGGACCTGCATGTGCTCCCCGACGTCGCATCCCGGCTCGTTCCGGTGCAGCCTCCACAAGAGCTTCGGCTCGCGCTCGACGGTGTCGGCGCGTCGAACCGGTTGAACGCACGACGGTCGGCGATGACGAACTCGCTCGTGGGAATCCGCGGCGTCGCAGGCGAATTGGTGAATCGAGCCTTGGCGGCGCTGATCCGGCCATCGTCACACCAGCAGCGTCGCCGCGGCGACTTCCGCCCACGGCCGAGCAGGCTCTCTGTCATGTTCACAGCAAAAGATTAAGAGATTCTGTGAATCAACAGAAGCTTAATCGCGCCGACAAGAAACCGCCGTGGACGGCGGCGATTCGATGGAAATGGTTTGAGAATTTTTGAACGGATTAGCTTTTTTTGTTACTTCTAGATCCGATATCCGATCGAAGATTGTGGATATGCATCGTTCTTTGTGTGTACAAAATTTAGAATTTAGAATTTAGAAATACAATTTAAACATATAAATAAAATAGAAAATAGAAAAATGAACTATTAGTCAGTGGCTTCCATTGATGACGATGCTTGCAAATTCTGCTCTCAATTTCATGTTAACAATTTTGTTTAAACTCATTGCTCCAAAATCAAAGCAGTTAAGCATTTCTTGAATTTTGTTTAACCAGTCCCTACTCTGAATTCAAAGTATAGTTTCCGATGGAAATCCGAATTTCATGCGTCCAAGCATTTTAACTTTTTTACTTTTTTGGGTATTTTTTTCAAACTAACTATTTACCGTTCGTGTTCGCTCCGTTTTTCAATATTTCAATGTTATCTTTCCCAATTTTCACTGTTTTCTTTTTTATTTATTTTTCTGTTTCTTTTCTCTTTCCATCACCGTTCGGTTATGTCTACTGTATTTCCTTTCTCCTCCTTCTTTATTTTTTTCCTTCAATTTTCTTATGTAATAGTGATTTTATTCATAGGTGAAAAGCTCCTGCTGTTTTTTTTTTTAAATAATCATTTTCCATGTAATTTTTATCTGATTAATTATCGTCATTGCGTTTGTATGTAATAAGTTTTTATTTACTTTTTCGGTAAACATATTTTAAATAACTAAACAATAATTTTACTTTTATTTTGCTATCAATGTTTTTGTTTGCAGGGGATTGTTCTTGGTACTTGGTGGCATAATAAAACGTGAAATTTGTTTTGGACACATATAACGGTTGACTAAGTCGGTGTGCCTTCTATCTCACACGACAGGAATTTTGAGTCTATATTTATGAGTTCCTCATAAAATTTAGACAAGTTGATCAATTTGGATTTAAATCTAACCATAACATCAAGGGAGATAAAACAAAACATGGGACAATGAATCAACCTCTGAGATAGTATATTATTGCATCAAAAAGAGATAGTAAATCAATTTTAAGATAACTATTCTCTTAAAATATCTCAAAATTTAATTTAATTTCTTATAAAATTTAACATATATTTTTTGTTGTTTATAAAATTAATATATTTTTACTTTTATAGTTTAATAGAAATACATGTTTTGTCTATAAAAAGAGATTAACAGTGTGTGAGATGTGGAGTTGGACTTTTTGAAAAATATGGATAAGATTTTGATTATATTTATCTTAGATATATTTTTATATTTTAAATATCTTAGATTCACTTTAGATTTATCTTGATTTGACAAAGATAAGATTTTTATATTACCTAAATAAAACGAGCTCATATTTCCTTAGAAATAGATAGATTTTATCATTAAAACTTTCTAATTTCAAAATCTTATTGGTCCATTTAGTTATGGATAATTTTTCTTTGAAATATAATACAGAACACTTTTAGACAACCAAACTTGTGTGACTCAAGTCTAGCTATTAGGCTGAATCTGGTCACTCTAGGACTCTAGTATGCCATGAGGGACTTGAGTCTAGGTTGTTAGGATTCGAATCACTTATATTTGACTTGAGTTCTTAAACCTACCAGATACAAATTCGAGTTTTCAAGGTTCCTAGCCCAGTCTAGTGTGGGGGGCTTTGTCTAGTGGGTTTCTTAGTGACCTAAATTGATAATTAAAGCCCCAAATACCTTTGATATACATAGGACATAGAATCTTGTTAGTCCTAGTGATACTTGGAGAGTTTACAAGATATACTAGGACACAAACTCTTGCTATTCAATATTGGTCTTGAACCTTGACTTTACAACTTCTTTCTTCTATCTTTTGCTTTGGCTTGACTTTTTGAGAGTGTTTTTGCTTGTAGGTTTGTCTTCATCAATACCCAATGGTAGAACTTCATTGGATCTTCATCTTAAATTCTTGGAAGTTCTACATCTTAGGGAGTCATGTTTTCAATCATCTATTTATTGCTTATATGTTGCTTTTTTCCTTGTAGCAATGGAGGGCAAATTTGTAATTAATATGCCTCTATCTTTAAAGAAAATAAAAAATATTTTTGCATTACCTTTTGTCATTTATGATGCTTCGTTTTTGTTCCCAAATTTGTGATATTGTGGAATTCAAGAAAAACACCCACTCACATACTTGAATGTCATTTCAAATTGAAAATTGAGCAAACACATTCATACAAAAGTATAATTGAATTTGAAAGGATTATTTAGGTCTATTTAAACCCTCAACGACCCTAATGGAGATTGTTTCTTAACCCGCGATAATATTGAGGTTCATTTTCTTCTATCATACAATTTTTGTTGTTTTGAAACAATCATACCATTTCTTTATCAACATTAAGTGATGCAGTTTATTACAAGTGAAGAATGTGTCTGGATAAGGGGCAAAACATTGATTCATGTCTTTGTATTTTTAGGTTATATAAGAGATTACATAATAGTTATCAATAATAGTTCTTTTGATAGTAGTAGTTCTTTCGATCATTGGAAAGGAAGAAATGTTGGGGTTGATTATGTTCAATTGTAGATGAAGGGAATTTTGTAGCTTCAAAGTCTCCATCCACTACAAATATTGATACATATGTATTTTACCCTTTAATCCTTCACCATAATCAACTAAATCCTTCTTTCTTCCTATTATTCCTTGTGGTGGCATGTGGATTTTCCAACGCTCACACCCCATGTCCTGTCAAATCCACTCCCTACTTTGGTTAAGCCCCACCATGATGTGTAGTATATCAACCTTTTATTTAACATCTTTCATTTTCTAATAGCATATTCGTAAAGCATCGTCATTTGCAATCATGTTTGTGCCTTAGCTTGCTTCATTGGAGTTTGTAGGTATAACAATCATTTTACTTGACAGTGAGTCATTTCCTTGCTATCTGTTTGATAAAATGTTTGCCTCAACTACATTGGTTTGCAAACTTCTAATAGAATGACATTTGAATATTTATTATAAAAAAATTGGGTTTAATTATAATTTTTTATTTATCCAATGCAAAAAAAAATCATGATGAAAACTCTTCTATGAATCAATTCTCTATTGTTTATCCAAGTTATAGGGTGTTAAAGTTGATTCCCAATTTCTCATACTTGATTATTTTTTTAATCCCTATGTGATAAATGTTAATGGTATATTAGAATTCCAATAGAGTTGTTTTGATTATGCATGTTAGGGTTAGGAAAAAGGGTTTAAAATTTATTGATGTTTATGCGTAATTGGGGAGTTAGGGTACAATCATTTGATGTTATATGGGGTGAAAACTATAGTATGTATGCTTATCTACTTGAATTTTAGGGGTGGGAGTCCAAAGAAGGCCTCCATTGTCACAGTTCGGACTATGGAGATATGTTGTGTTAGAACCAAAGACATTAGGTGGTCTCTGACCCCTCAAAAATCTATAATTTTCATGATAACAAATATATTAAATTTTTTATGGACTAATGAATTTCATTGAGCTTTATAGGAAATATATCTTCCAATACATGCTTGGAAATTAAATCCTAACTAAGGCTCTTTATTCACTATGCTATCTAAGCGTCTAAACAATATGGAACTTGTTTTACAAATAGACCACCCAACGTCCAAAGTGTTGTAACTAAAACAAGCATCCAAATCTTTATGAAAACAGGATCTAAAGTGTTGTGCTCTTTTAAACATTGATCCAATAAGAGTTAACTAACTTACACAAATGATTTCTATTTAAGTTGGCTAATGTCCAATGATGAGTTCGTACACTTGTACAATTCCCAAGTTTAATAGATGTTCTATAAACTTTGAAATATTTTGTTATCCTCCTATGATTTGAAATACTAATATTTTGAATTCAAGTGTGTACAAGAAACAACTAAATAGAAAGGAATATTCACTGCAAAATCATTGACAGTACAAGTAATGGAGTAGAAAATCGCATAGCTTAAAAAGGACAATTGTATTCATTCAAACTTATTGTTTAGAAAGCCAAAAGTAGCTTTGATTAATGGTACCTTTCAAGTTTTGGAAGGAGAATTGGATGTGTGAGTGAACCAGTATAAGATAAGTGTTTATACTCTCTCTTTGTAGTTTTAACTTGTTTTTTTGTTAGGCCCACTTTAACACACCTTGGATGCTCAAGGTATTTGCTAAAAAAATTTTGTGAAGACTGTTTTATCTATTGGACGATCTAATATAGAACCACAACTAGAATGCGTGAGTGCAATATGTCTCTCAACATACCAAACAATTATGGCAGTAAGATGACAAGATTTTTTGAGATTATTATAGGATTGTCTACAATGGGTCAAAGTAATTTTGTCTTTCTTTCTCTCTCACAACTCTTTCCTTTCCCCGGGAACTGGTGCACTTGAGGTTGTTGATGAAGCCATTGGCATCGCTGCGTTCATCACCACTATAGTAACAAGTCATCATTGAGTTTGATCATCACCTCTTTCAAATTTTCATCTTTTAATTCAATTCCCTCTGATATGGGTTCCATCGAATCACCCCTATCGTGAAATCTATCAGGAACCACCCACCACAAACCACTCCCTTCATTAAATCCACAACACATAGAATTCTCCCCTTTGTTAAACCCAACACAAAAATCAGTCGGAGCCCATCATAAAAACCAAATATGTGTTTTTCTTCTTCTACAAGGATGAGAGATTCATAAGCAACGGAAAAGAGAGACTGACATCTTGACCATCATCACGAACAACATGCATTCTCAGATGAGCATCATCATCCATTTTTTAATATAGATCTTGCATTTTGAATTGTTCTTTTTGTAATGCGATTTTGTTCTAAAAAAATTGAGGATATTGCAACCTAGAAACATTTGGATTTTTCATCGTAGATGAGAGCTTGGCGGTTGTAGGTGACAGTGGTAATGGGGAAGAAGGAAACGAAAAAAAGGGATTAAGGTTATCGAAAAGATAAGTAAAATTGCTAAAAGAAAAATATAAATACAACAAATAATATGAATCATCATTTTAAAAAAAGGATATCAATCACCATGGCTGTGCCAGGCACGATGGCGCAACGAAAGAGGACCACAACGAAGAGGATAGTTCTTGGGTTGTGGTTGGTGGTCGAAGAAAGGAATGGTGGGTTAGGTTGGAATGGGAGAAACAATCACATGTGTTGTAGTGAAATTTAACATCGGGTTTGACTGAAAACGGATGTTGTAGTGTAAGTTAACATAAATTTTTAACAAAAAATCGATGTTGTTTTTTTAATATTTTGTCTTTTTTTTTTATTTTACCCAAATTCAACCTACAAATGAAATACCAGACATCCAACCAATTTCAGAATACAATACAATTAAATAATATTTCAATAACAATTAAAATTCAATAGTGTCAATGTACATAAAAATGATTTCCTAACCAAATGTTTATACAATTGTTCAAAAATCCCTTAACCACATAACCTAATGTTTCATCTCTAACTTTAACATAAAATGTAGCCCATTGAACCCTAATAGCCTTCACTCCAGTGGTCTTTCATCAGTGAAATACTGCATGACATAATAAAACATAATTTAATAAGTGTAAAACAAAACAAATCAAAAAAATAAAATTAGTTTTGAATTAGACAACTACCATGTCCTAGTTATCCCTGAGGCCTCCTTGGACTATCGTCGACATCCAATGTATGACATAATAACCACACCCAGTGCTTCCTTTTTGCTTATTACACTAAATTCAATAACATGGTCAAAGTTAAACGGAAATTATTCTAAATGGTAATAAAAGTTAATTTGAATACATAAACCATGATTTATTAAAGACTTACTTTAACCGCAATCCATTTAGTAGTAGCCTTTGATTTATTTCCTTGAGTGTCATGGACTCCTTTCAAAGCACTGCTTAAGAGAAACATGCATGCATATTGTACAATTAACATATTCATGTGTTAGAAACAATAACAGAAATGTCTTACAAATTACAACCTACCTGTTAATCATGACTAGTTGCCAATGTGCATTGCATTGGAGAAAAAGAAGTTATTATACTACATACATTAGGTTAGGTGCTTTTGTGCATTTTGACTTACTCATTCAAGTATGTTGCAAGGTAGACATCTTTTTGTGAACTCTGCATCCATTTCTTGATATAGTCCTCAGATTCAAATTGAGAATGCTCAGATCTCTGTATGGACTGTGGCTCGATGAATCAATACACATCGGCATGATCCAATTGCAGACATAAGTCATTCATATACCTAGTGTTTTGAAAATAAAGTCAATTATGCAAGAATATAAAACAATTAGTTATGTAACGGGGGCCAATTGAAAATGACTTATAGAATCCACAGTTGTATGACAGAGATGTTCAAACATTGACCACCATGGAGTATCTCAGAAATATCCTCATGTTTGATGTACAATGGGAAGTTGTCATTGTACACCCCGAACAAAGAAGGGTCCCACGGCACCTACATGGGTTTGAGGAAAAGGTCTGGGATGGTCACTGCGACCTGGTACAGGGGATCGCCAATAGGTTCTGGCTTATGTATAGGTTGCGCCGGTCCCTTAGGTCCCTGTTTATCCTACACAGTTAAGAAACATAAGTGAACGACCGTCTTGACTTTATATGAGACAAATCATTCTTAAATGAGAAGAAACAAGCCAAAAATGAAATACCTTTTTCAAAATAGGCTGTACAAGATGTGTCGGCCAAGCAAGGAAAGTGTTAAAGGCCTACCCCACTAACTGAACCTTGTCAGTAGGTACAAGGATGCGAGCATCAGCATCTCAAACTTCCTCAACACACACCTTGACCTGATCATTGGCAAGAGGGATGTTGTGCACGGTTGTTGACCCCTCATAAACTCTTCCAAGGGCAACCAGGCGGGGAGGATTGTCATCGACATACAACCCATGCCTGTGAGATGTACCTGTGTTTGGGTCATTCCCCGAGGGATCGACACAGCTTCCCTTGGTGCTGACACGGGCACCATAGGACATGGTTGAACCTCTGGAGGCAGCATGGAACCCTGAGACTGCATCTGGGTCTGCATCTGGGACTGCAGGTGGCTAAAGGACATCATGAGTTGTTGCGTCACTCTTTCAGTGATTGACTGCGTGATTCTTTCAATGATCGACTGCTCCAGCTCTACCCTGATGTTGCAAGAGGTTGATAGAGTCGGTTCGAAGTAGTGTTTGATGGTCACACCGGCTCCAGCAGCACGGACACGGCCGACTTGCTCTGGTCGTCCAATGGCAGCAGTCAAGACATCCTGACATCCACTGGCAACAAAGCTACCTTGTGTGGATTGCTCATCCAGGGAATCCTGCAATCAAAATAAGTAGAACATTAGTTTTGTAATTTGTGGGGCAAAAAATCATTAAAGGTGTATGAAACCATCGTTTGACTTACAATCCTCTCTGCAATCTCACGTGTTGCCTCAGAAGTCATTTGTCCGATTTTTTTGGTGCGAGCCAGCTTCTACTTCACATGTCGTCTAACAGACGACGAAGGATGAATGATGGTCTCTGTGCTCTTACCTTGGGCTACTTCTTCCAATTGTTTCTTTTGTTTTTCCTCAATCAATTTCTTTTCTAACAAATTGTAACCCCCGCGACACAACACGTTAGAGGCAGTGTTCATCTTCTGGATGGCCTGAGCCTTCTTTCTAACATCCTGTAAGAACTACACAGATAGATGTAAAAAAAAATGCGCTTGAAAGACTCCATATCGGTGAAATTGTAAAACAATTCAACTCAGCTAACCTCCCATGAAGCGGCTCTACGACTCTCACAAAATTGGTGCCACTGTTCCTTACTAATATCGTATTTATCAAAGACCGTGTCAGCATCGCCGAGCTTGCCTTGTTCCATAACCCATTTGGAGGTCAAATCTGACTTAAACTGCCTCCATCGCTCTCCAATTGTCTACAGAATTTTCTTCTTGGTCTGTTGGTCGGATGCTTTAGGTATATCAAATTCAATTTGCATTACAACAACATTTAAATTGTATTACTATAAGCAATCACATTGGACATTAAACTGTAATACTTGAATGTCCTCCCAAATCAACTCCTTATGTGTTGCAGGAACTTCTTTCCAGTTGCCAATGGTGACATCCACCTTGTCTCTAGCCACAATCCCTAGATACGTCCTTAATTTCTTTGCCTGAGGACCATCAGCCTTCCCAGTGGCAGGATCCACATGAACCACTGGTCTGTCAGCACTGGCAGGTCTGGTAGCCAGTGACCTCAGCCGTGTTGCTTTCCTAGTCTTCTTCGCCATAGACGGCGAAGGTGCGGACTCAGGATGAGGAGCTGCTGCCTCAGGACGAGGAGGGGAGCTTGGTGGTGTAGTCATGATCTTGTTAAAAACAAAAACAAAAATAAGTAAACTTAAGTGACAAGTAAGGTTACTTATGAAATTGTAAAAGTCAAAACAAATTAATATAAAAAAATTACATTAACGATGTTAATTAATTCTCCTTCATCATGATCATTACGATTTGCATGAATGTCGTAAACTTCATCTTCTCTGTTCACATCAGGCATTTGTGTTGAGAATTGAGTGACACCAGTATCAAGGGTTGAATCATCATCATCAAGATTAATACCAATGATTTTTCCATGTAGTACCATTAACCACCTTTCATCACAAGGATCTTGAACATAAAACACCTGTTTAGCTTGTTCTGCCATGATGAAAGGTTCATTTTGATAAGCTAGCTTGTTAAGATCTACCAAAGTAAATCCCAAATCCTCGGTTCGCACACCACTATTGATATCAACCCATTTACACTTGAACATACACACACACACATAGTGAATGTAATATAGTTAAGCTGCCAGATGTCATGAATGACTCCAAAATAAGGCATGCACGCTAAACATGGATTGTGGTCATGTATAGTAGCAAAGTGTTGCGACTCAGCCCTAAGGCTAATCCCACCGTTTTGCATTGTGCTCTTGTCATCTTGTTGTTTGGTGTAGAATGAGTACTTGTTGATATCGTACCCCTGCCAACTTCTAACATTTCTTTTAGGCCCATCAACTAACTTCCTCATTGTTTCAGATAGTCTAGTCCTTGACGTCTCCTATTCAAACAATTTATATAGGGACAAAAATATTTTCCATCCCCATCTGGTCGACTTCTTTCGGAGGCAAATTTCAAGAATGTTCAACGCCTTCCTCATACTCAACCATGATGCGACTTGCATTCATCCAACTTCGAACCATCTAATTAATAACTCTGTGATACTCACATAGTTATTCCATGCATGAAAACCTCAATTTTTTCATTCAAGGTGACCCTATCCCATTCAGGAAGACATATTTTTATAGTATATTCATATGTATAGGTTGAGTCTCTTATCTTAAATTTGACGAAATTTCGGCAGCATTTCGCGTTGATCTCCGAGTACACGACATGAATTCGGTGACATGAGTTCCACCACAGTCAAGTATGCACCTGGAGAACAAAGTGAATTGCATTGTACCGAAATTTATCAAATTTAAGAAAAGAAACTCAGCCTATAAATATGAATATACTAAAAAAATATTAATCTCTCGAAATTTTCCAAATGGACAATTCAAGAATCAATACAATGATTAATCCAAACTGTCCGGAAGAATCACTGTAATGAATCTCAAATGGGAAACTAAGGTTCACTCATAATGAACATGAATTTTATATAGACCAATAGTCATTAATCACATAAAACAAGTTACAAAAGCACACATTACATATAGAACCAATAAAAAATAACAAAGACATTCGTAAGTACCTAAGAGGATGCTCAATGACAATCTCCAACAATGAATCTGGTGATGACGATGCAAAAAGGCAAATGACAACTACATACAAATGATGTTGAACAATGAAGATGTTATATTCGTAAAATACTAATGTGGTTGACTGTATCTTGGAAAAAAACAGGGGTGTGTGTGACAATGATTATATATGTAGGACACAATTGGGGCTGGTGTGAGTCTTAGCCAACACCAATAAGTCACTACTACTATCATTCATATTTTCAAAACAATCACTGATGAAGCATAGACAAACACAAGCTAAATTACCTAATTTACTTGTAGGTCAGAAAGTCAATTCTATACATGTCATTAGAAATTGAAGAATAGTAATATAGTACCTAAAGAAGAGTGACTGCTATCTTGTATTGAGCACAGATTATTGCTTGAGCTTTTATATTAGCTCCACGTCACAGTTCTTTACCTAATGCAAGAAAAGATTCAGCAAAGCAAGAAAAATCATATGAAAGATGATTTAACTAAACGTGAGCAAGTCCAGTCTTCACATATATAGAATAAGCAACTTATTGGGGAACTTGTCATGTGAGCCATGACATGGGGAACCAAAACATCTAATTATACAAACTCACAAATAGGAAACTATAACCATATCACAGTTTTAAAAAAAGGTCATTTACTCTAATGTCATTCACAATTCCACTAAGGTCTACTTCACAGAGATTTTAATGAACCTTAACTCTTTTAATCTCTCTACACTCTACATCCGCATCAATACAAATGAAATGCCTCTCAAAACATAATTGAGGTTGAAGTTTTTGCTTGCTGGGGTATCGATTTGGTTGGCCCTTTACCTTCTTCATTTGGAAATGAATACATTTTGGTTGTTGTTGATTATGTTTCCAAATGGGTTGAGGCTGTTGATACGCAGAACAATGACTCCAAAAAATTTCTTAAATTCATCAAGAAGAACATTTTCTCTTGTTTTGGCATCCCTAGAGTGCTCATCAGTGATGGTGGGTCACATTTCTGCAATGAACAGTTGCAGAAGGTATTAGAGCACTACCATGTCAAGCACAAGGTGGCTTCACCTTATCATCTTCAAACCAATGGGCAAGCTGAGGTATCCAACAGAGAGTTGAAGAAAATTCTGGAAAAAACTGTGGCTTCAACAAGAAAGGACTGAGCAATGAAGCTAGATGATGCCTTGTGGGCTTACCGGACTGCTTTTAAGACCCCGATTGGTCTATCCCCATTCCAGATGGTTTATGGGAAAGCATGTCACCTCCCTATGGAGATGGAAAACAAGGCATCTTGGGCATTAAAGTTCCTAAATTTTGATGAATAATTGTCCGGGGAAAAGAGGAAGCTGCAACTGCTGGAACTGGAGGAAATGAGGCTTAATGCTTATGAGTCCTCTAAAAATTACAAACTGAAGATGAAAGCCTATCATGACAAAAAGCTTATGAAGAAGAATTTCCAGCCAGGGTAACAAGTCCTATTGTTCAACAATAACCTGAAGCTTTTTCCTGGAAAACTCAAGTCAAAATGGTCTAGGCCATTTATCATCAAGGATGTCAAGCCATATGGAGCAGTGGAGCTGATAGACCCATCCTCTGGTGATTCCGAGCGTGGTTGGATTGTCAATGGTGGCGATATTGAACGCCTGACCGCACTAATCCATCTCCAAGACCCTTGAAGGGTGTTTTACATCAAGCTAGTGTCGTTAAAGAAGCGCTTACTGGGAGGCAACCCAGGATTCATTTCCTTGTCTCGGTTAATTAGGATAACTATTGTGTATGTGTGTGAATTAAGTTGCATCTTGGTGTTTGTGTGGTAGTATTCTTGTTGGTGTATGTTGTGTGTCCTGTTTGTCTTTAGTGCAGTTTTTACTACCGCGCTGAGCGCTTATATTCGTGCTAAGTGCACCCTTGCATGTTAATCTTGCATGCTGAGCGCGAAATCTCACGCTAAGCGCGAACCCATCCTTCAGCAGAGGCACTGAGCGCACATGTCGCCCTCAGTCCAATAAACTCGCTGTTTGGAATTTATTGGAATTGGCCTGAGCACGCCATTTGCGCATTGAGCTTGACATTGTCTCACTGAGCGCACCAAAGCGCGCTTAGCGGACTTTGCAGGTCAAAACTTCCTGCAAAATCCGCTAAGCTAGCCTTTTTCGTGCTAAGCACGTCCATATTTAAAAAAAAACAAATAAAAAATTATTATTATTTAAATATTATCTTATTTTGGGGGGAATTCAAAAAGTTTCTGACATTTGGCGCGCTAAGTGCATAATTTGCTCGCTAAGCACGCTCGACGCCTTATTTAATGCACCTAACTATCAGAGGTGTCTCGCTTAGCGCAACACTCATAACTGCTGAGCAATTTTTTGAAACTGCTTATAACTCCCCCTTTACTTTTTATCCCCTTTTCTCCCCCTCACCTCTTCATTTCACTCATTCTCGCTCTCTCTCTATCATTGCTTCGGTGCTTCCTTGCTCTTTTTGCATCTTTTCTCCTTTTCCTCCATCATCTCCTGCTTCTAAGAATGCTTGTTCCACTCTTTACTTTTGTTTTGTTTATTTTACATTTTATTTTTGTTTATGTTGTTGTTCTTGTATGCATGTTGCTGTAGTTATATTGTACTAGTTTATTTGCTAATTAATTGTTGGTTAGTTGTTATAGTGTACATGGATAGTTGTTTATTTCATTGTTCAAGTTTTCGTGATTTTTTTGTTCTTCTATTTTGTTTTGCATGTTCTGGAAAAACCATGTGCTCGCTTAGCACGCCCCTGGACGCTTAGCGAGTCCATACACTTAGCAAGGCATGCTCAGCAAGATTGTATTTTGTATGCATTTCTTGGCAGTCTCGCTTAGCACACCCTGCACGCTTAACGAGACCATGAAATTTTGGGTTTATTTTCGTGATGTTCTTCCTTGTTCATGTGTGTTATTCATTGTTCTTGGGTGTTTTCCCAGATTTGGAATTTCCAGAATCTGGTGCTCGCTAAGAGCATCATTTCACACTAAGCGGGCCACTCTTATCTGTGAGATGCTGGAGGGCTCAGCGTGTACTTTTGTGCTGAGTCTGGCCTGGCTTTTGCCCATCCCAACAGCTCGCTAAGCGCGCCAGTTCACGCTAAGCAGGAATATTGTTAAATTGTAATTTTTATTATGTTTTAATTCATAGTATTTGGGCTAAGCACGACCAGCTCACTCTAAGCCCAAATACCTCTCTGTCTGAATGGTAGTGTTAATCGCGCTGAGCGCGCCTTGTCGCTCTAAGTGCTCCTGCTTCCCTAGAAGCAAATTTTTGTGTTGGGTTAAGCGCCTTACACGCTCAGCCCAATTTCTCCTCTGTCTAAAAATTTTCCTGAATTGCGCTAAGTGCGCCAATGTCGCGCTCAGCACAAAAGCTTTCAGCAAAAGCTGGGCTTAGTGCGCCAGCTCGCGCTAAGCCCATACCTTTTGTTTTCTACTTATTTTGGAGGCGTGCTAAGCGCACATATGCTTACCAAGCGTGACAACTCTGTCCTGTTGGATTCAGGGGGAGCTATTGAAAGAATGCAAAGGAACTTTGATTCAAGCATTGGTTTTGAGCTTTCAACATGCAATGGATGCCTTGAAGATAATTTAGTATGAAATGTGTAAAAGAAAAGCAATTCTGGTGATCCAAGTGCATTGCATTCATTTAATCCATAATTAACTTAATTGGTTTCATAAAAATCAGAAGGCTTTGATAATTTGACTATGTTTTTAAACTGATTCAAAGGTTTTTAGAAAAATGCATTTTACACTGATGTAATCGATTACCTTAAGTCCTTAATCGATTATTTTGTTCTTAGTCTATTTTGGAAAAGCTTACAAGAACAATGTAATCGATTACCTATCAAAATAATCGATTATTTGACCTTTGTTTTAATGTAAACTGCCTTCTTGAACATTTTAATCGATTATTAATGGGTAGTAATCGATTACATGGCTATATATGTTTTTAAGATTTTTCTGGAATAATCGATTACCAGGATTCGTAATCGATTACATAGCCTTTGAGAAAAGCAAGTTTTACTGGAATAATGGATTACTAGAATTTGTAATCGATTACACAACATTTTGAGAAAATCATGCTGCACTGGAATAATCGATTACCACATTTCATAATCAATTACTCAAGTCTTTTAGAAAACACAGTGCTACTGGAATAATCGATTACAGCTCGTATTAATCGATTAATTTGCTCGTTGCTCAAACCCAGAAAACTCATGAACACTTTAATCAATTAAAGTGGTGACTTAATCGATTACATAAGTGTTTTAATCGATTAAAATGGTGATTTAATCGATTACAAGCAGTTATAAAAATCTGTTATAAATAGAACTATGACTCAGCTGCTTTTCTAACTTCGTGGAATATTACCCATTTGTATTTTCTGAGCTTAAACAGTCTTGTGAGCATTCTTAAGTGTTTTCTAAGGGATAAATTCTTTCTTGCTCCATTGTGCTTTAATCATGAGTGTTTGAGTCATTCTTGGAGCTTGAAACCTTTTCAAGATTAAGGAAAGTTGTGCTATTTGATTTGTAATCATTCAACCTGAGTTGGTAACTTCATTTTACATTACATCATTGGATCATCAGGTTGTTTCTCTCCTTAATTTGGTTGTAATTTTCGTTTTGATTTTTCTTTGTGAATTGGCTATTGTAATTGAGTTCTTGCATGTATCTAGAGTAAGGTTCTCTAGGTGAACGAACTGAGTAGTGTTCTCAGGTTCTTGTCTCTTAGAATCTCATAGGGTTTTAGATTTCTGTACTTTATCTAGGGTTGATAAAGGGAGACATTGTAATTGATTGTAAGAACTGAAAATTATAATAGTGGAACTCTAACCTAGTGTTGGTTGGAAGAAAACTGGATGTAGCTTCTAGTGTTGAAGTGAACCAGTATAAATCTGATTGTGTCTTGCTTCTCTATCCCTTAACTCACTATATTCATTGTGTTATTGATTAAATTGATTGACCAATTATATATGTTTTGATTCATTGAATTCCTTAGGGCTGAGCTACTTGATTTAATAAAGTTTCTTGGTATTGGAAAGTGATAAAGATCCTAGGAACTCTGATTTTGATTAAAGAACTTTTAATTTACCAAGGTTTAACCAATTCACCCCCCCTCTTGGTTAAGTGTGAGATATTCATATCATTTTCAATTGGTATCAGAGCTGGTTCTTGAAAGTTACTCAAGATCACTATTTTCTTTTCAAAATGAATTCTCACAAATAACTTTCAAGGAAGGTGCTTCTTTAAACAGACCTCCTTTGTTTGAAGAGGAGAATTTCAGTTTTTGGAAAAATAGGATGAAGATCTTTATACAGTCAAATAACCCAGGTGCTTAGAATGCAATAGAAAAAGGTCCTGTGGTGCCCATCAAAACAGTTGGTAATGACATGATTCCCAAAGAATGGGATGAGATGAATGATGTTGGGAAAATGGTTGTTCAATATGATTTTAAGGCCAAAAATATGATAACCTCTGCACTTTCCTCTGATGAATTTTTTAGAACAGTTAGATGCACAAGTGCTAAAGAGATGTGGGAGATGTTAGAGATTACTCATGAAGGAACTAAAGAAGTCAGAAGATCAAGGAAGCATTCATTGATCAATGAGTATGAAATGTTTAAGATGAACACAAATGAAAGCATTTCCCAGCTCCCTACAAGATTCACACATATTGTCAATCATCTTTTGGGACTTGGAAAAACTTTTGATGTTGCGGAACTAAACATCAAGATCTTGAAGTGTCTCACTAGGTCTTGGCAACCAAAAGTGACAGCAATCAAAGAATCCAAGGACTTGTCCAAAATGTCAATGGCTGCACTCTTTGGTAAGTTACTTGAATATGAATTAGAATTGTCTCAACTAACTTGTGTTGAAGATGCAGAAAAGAAAGGCAAAGGAATTGCTCTAAAAGCTGCAACATCTAAAAGGGAAAAAGAGGAAGAATCAAGTGACGAGGAAGATGAAGAGAACATGAACTTGATAGTAAAAAAGTTCAACAAATTCTTGAAGAAGAATAAGGGCAAAAAATGTCTCAAGGAACACCAAGAACAACAACAACAGCAACAAGAAGATTGACAGCAACTTTACATGCTTTGAATGTGGGAAACCTGGCCACATTAAGACTGAATGCTCAATCTACTTGAAGAAGCAACAAGGAGACAGCAAAGTGAAGAAGGATGGAAAAGCTAGAAAAGCCTATATAGCTTGGGAGGACAATGATTTAACAACCTCTGAATCCTCCACTGAAATTGAGGAAGCAAACATGTGCCTTACCTCCATTGTCAATGAAGATAATGATGATCTTTTAGATGAAGAAGATGAGGTAAATTCTGAACTTGATCAAGCTATTCTTGCTTTTCAAGAGATGCACAAAAAGGCTCAAAAGCTTGCAAGATCTAACAATAGACTTAAAGAGAATATCAGAGAACATCTTGCAAAAATCATAGAATTGCAAACTGAAATTTGCAACTTGAAAGAAGAAAATGAGAAACTTGTTTCAAGTTACAAATTAAATGGTTGTGTATGTGTCTCTTCCTCTACAAGTGTTGACAAATATGAAATGCTGCAAAAAGTTTTTGATGAGTATAGAATAAACCAAGACGAGAAATATATGCAGCTTCTTTCTAAGAACAATTATTTGATTGATATCTTACAAAAGCTCAACAAGGGAAAATGTGATTTGGATGATATGTTGAGTGCTCAAAAACATGCTGGAGATACTTCTAGATTGGGGTATAAGAAGGGTTCTAAACATGTCCAAAAGACAATATTTGTGACCCCAAAACAGAAGAATAAAAGGAGATCAAGAGTCAATCAAAATGTTTTCTTCATAAAATCTTATAAATCTGTTGTTTGTAACTATTGTATGGAGAGAGGACACACTTCTTATAAATGTTTTGCAAGAAGGTTCTATGTACCAAATGGTGAATGCATTTAGGTTGAAAAGAAAAAGAAAGCCACTAACCCCTTTGGACCCAACCTCAATTGGGTACCTTCTCCTATGAATTAATTTGAATTCTGTAGGTATGTCTTAGAGCAAGAACTTCTTTGTGGTATCTTGATAGTGGCTGCTCAAGACATATGACGGGTGACAAGTCTTTGCTCACAAATCTTGTTCCTAAAGATGGAGGCTTTGTCACTTAAGGAGATAATAACAAGGGTAAGATAATTGGTGAAGGCAACATTGGAGATAACATTAACACTAAGATTAGCAATGTTCTGTATATAGATGGTTTGAAGCACAATCTTCTAAGCATAAGCCAATTATGTGACAAAGGTTTTAAAATTTCATTCAATGAGAATTGTTGTATGATTTGTGATGGCCAAAATGGTGAAGTAATTCATATAGGCAAAAGGAAAGGTAATATCTATCTACTTTCCATTGACCATGCATTCTTTCACAAAACTTCATGCTTAATGACTAAGTTAGATGAATCTTGGCTGTGGCATAGGAGAGCTAGTCACATCAACATGCACCATATAAACAAGCTTATTAAACAGGACTTAGTGATTGGTTTGCCAAAACTCAAATTTGAAAAGGACAAACTTTGTGATCCTTGTCAAAAGGGGAAACAAACTAAAATCTCTTTTCAAAGCAATGATATTGTTTCCACCTCTAGACCACTTGAATTGCTACACATTGATTTGTTTGGGCCTTCTAGAACTATGAGTTTGGGTGGCAATTATTTATGGACTTGTGATTGTTGATGATTACTCTAGATATACTTGGACTTTGTTCTTGAAATCCAAAAGTGATGCTTTCCATGCTTTTAGAAAATTAGCCAAAGCTGTTCAAAATGAGAAAAGCAACAAAATTATCTCAATAAGAAGTGATCATGGTGGGGAATTCCAAAATGAATATTTTGAAAACTTTTGTGAAGAAAATGGAATTAACCACAATTTTTCAGCTCCAAGAACACCTCAACAAAATGGTGTTGTGGAGAGGAAAAATAGATCCCTTGATGCAGTTAGTACAGTTTGCTATACTTGAATAGATTTCTCATAAGGCCTATTTTGAAGAAAACCCCTTATGAACTGTACAAAGGCAGAAAACCAAACATCTCTCACTTGAGAACCTTTGGCCGCAAGTGTTTTGTGTTAAATAATGGGAAAGAATCACTTGGAAAGTTTGATGCAAAGGCTGATGAAGCTATATTTCTTGGATATTCATTACAAAGTAAAGCTTATAGAGTTTTCAACAAGAGAACTATGTGCATGGAAGAATCTGTTCATGTAATTTGTGATGAATCTAACCCCTCAAGAGAGGAAAAGAAATGTGATTTAGATGCAGGTCCTATGGAAGATATTGTCCAACCTATTGAAGAAAAAGGAGAACCAAGTGTTGTAACAATTCCATCAACACCTAATCAAGTGCCTAAAGATTGGAGAACAACAAGAGATCTTTCCCTTGATAACATCATTGGTGAAGTTTCAAAGGGAGTTTCTACTAGATCCTCATTAAAAAATCTCTATTGTGACATGGCTTTTGTATCACAAAATGAACCAAATAGTATTGATCAAGCATTATTAGATGAACATTGGTTAATAGCTATGCATGATGAGTTGAATCAATTCAAAAGAAATGAAGTTTGGGAGTTAGTTCCTAGAACATCAACTCATAAACCTATTGGCACTAAATGGGTTTTTAGAAATAAGTTGGATGAAAGTGGAATCATAGTAAGGAACAAAGCTAGATTGGTTGCTAAGGGATACAACCAAGAGGAAGGCATTGACTATGATGAAACTTATGCTCCAGTAGCCAGATTAGAAGCCATTAGGTTATTGCTTGCATATGCTTGTTTGATGAATTTCAAATTGTTTGAAATGGATGTCAAAAGTTCTTTCTTAAATGGATACATTGAAAAGGAAGTTTATGTAGAACAACCTCCTGGATTTATTGATTATAAACATCCAAACCATGTTTACAAACTAAGAAAAGCATTGTATGGTTTGAAACAAGCACCTAGATCTTGGTATGAAAGGTTAAGTAAATTTCTGGTTGAACAATCTTTCATAAGAGGTCAAGTTGATAAAACCTTGTTCATAAAGAGAAAAGGAAATGATATACTATTAGTTCAAATTTATGTAGATGATATAATTTTTAGTTCAACTAACACATCAATGTGCAAAGAATTTTCAGTTACAATGCAGGGAGAATTTGAGATGTCAATGATGGGTGAACTCACATTCTTTTTGGGACTACAAGTCAAGCAATTAAAGAGTGGAACTTTCCTTAGTCAATCAAAGTACTGTCAAGAGATGATTAAAAAGTTTGAAATGGAAAGTTGCAAGGATGCTGCAACACCTATGGTCACTTCTACTTATCTTGACATAGATGACAAAGGCAAAAGTGTTGATGAATCCAAATATAGGGGAATGATTGGTTCCTTGCTATACCTTACTGCTAGTAGGCCTGATATAATGCTAAGTGTTTGCTTGTGTGCAAGATATCAAGCAAATCCAAAAGAGTCTCACCTTACAGCAGTCAAGAGAATCCTCAAATATCCCAAGGCAACACCAAAAGTTGGGCTATGGTATCCTAAAGGTGCACAAATCAATATTATTGGATATTCTGACTCTGATTTTGCAGGATGTAAACTTGATAGGAAAAATACAAGTGGTACTTGTCATCTCCTAGGAAGCTCACTCATATCTTGGCATTGCAAGAAACAATCTTGTGTGGCTTTGTCAACTGCTGAAGCTGAATATATCTCAGCTGGGAGTTGCCATGCACAAAGCTTATGGTTAAAACAACAATTGCAAGATTTTGGAGTTGATCTTAAGGAGATACCCCTGCTGTGTGACAACACAAGTGCCATCAATATCTCAAAGAATCCTGTTATGCACTCAAGGACCAAGCACATTGAAATAAGATATCACTTTCTAAGAGACCATGTGCAAAAAGGTAATATCAAGATTGATTTTGTTGATACAAACAACCAATTGGCTGATATATTTACAAAACCCCTTGATAGAGATAGATTTTACACTCTAAGAAACATGTTAGGCATTCTTGATGAATCTAATATTTGCTAACATGCTTGATTTATGCCAAACCATGAAAAATACTTGAATGATTGCTTAATAATTAGTTACATTTGAAAATTCGAAGTTGTGCTGCATAAGAACTGTTCATTCTGCATAATTCACTATAATAATCGATTATGTGTCGGGATAATCGATTAAAATAACTTAAAAAGCCATTAGGAATGAAATTTAGCTCATGTAATCGATTACATAAGAAAAATAATCGATTATTCTTCATAGAATTCTTTTCTCAGAAAAACCATTTCACTGGAATAATCGATTAAACCAACGAAATAATCGATTATTCTACATAGAATTCCTTTTTAGAAAAACCATTTCACTGGAATAATCGATTAACCCAACGAAATAATCGATTACATATGTTTCCAAATGTTTTTCAAATTATCACTCCCACTGGTATAATCGATTACTTTACGGGATAATCGATTAAATTGCTTTGAAACTCATTAAAACCTGTCTTCACACTGTGATAATCGATTACAATGCTTCTTCCTCAACTATTCTGATATGCAATAATCGATTAGCTTACGAATTAATCGATTATTGTATGTTTTTAAAACTGAATTTTGTGAAGAATTAATCGATTACACATGAAATATAATCGATTAAATCTGGAGTTACAGAAGATTCTGTCAAATCTAAAAGATTTTTCTTGGAAATTGTAACTGCCCAATTTCCCCAAATTCAAATTTTGAAATCTCTGAGCCTTAAATTGTGTGGTTAAGGTGTGGTAACTGTTTCTCATTTTCAAATTCAAAACTTGGAGCCCAAATTCTTCTATAAATACAGCCTATGTCTTGTGTAGAATTCACACCTTACTTATTCTTCCTCCTTAAGCATTTCTGTATGTCTTAAGCTTTCTTCTCTTAGAATTAGAAACCTTGTCTTAAGTTTTCTTTTCTTTTGAAACCATGTCTGCACCCAAAAGACCAAGGTCCTCCAAAAGAAAGGTTGAATCCTCTAACCCAGCAACCAATAGGCTAGATCATTGGTTCTCCAATGAGTAAGACAAGCTAACCTACCTTCAATTTAATGCTACTAAACTCATAGGTACTCCCATATATCTCTCCCTAGACTGGTTTAGCAATGAGGGTTTTCAATTTCCTGCCTACTTAGAACCTCAAGGTCTTAGGAAATTTGTGGAGATGAAGGGTACATTTTACCCTGAATTGGTCAAGGTATTCTATACCTGTGCCAAATTTTCAATGGAAAGGTCAATCATAACCCAAGTCAATGGGGTAGCCATAGAAATAACCCAAGAAATATGGGAAGAGGTTGCTGGCCTCACTTTTGATGGTGAGAGGAGGTTTGAAGAAGAAGTGGGTGGGTATAATAGGATTGATACCTATAGGGGGATGCTTCTTGATCCTCAAATGAGGTTGAGACTTAGGCTGAGCACTGGACCCATGACCCATGAGGATAGGTTTCTCCATTACATCATCACCTACATCCTCACCCCTAGAGCAACCAACCATGCCCAAGCCACTGATGATGATCTACAACTTGTCTATGCCTTGAAAAATGGCATTAAGATGAACTGGATTCTTGTACTCCAGGAGATTATGTTAAAATCTAAGAGGTTAATGAACTACCGTTTCCCATATGCTGTTCTCATATCAAGGTTCATTGACTACTTCCAAGTGGATGTTTCTAATGAGGTGGTTGACAACATCAACTCAAGCAACAACCTCATCAAGGAGAAGCATCTCACAAAATTGGGGATGACCAAGACCCCTCTTGGATGGCAAATGGCTGGCCAACCACTTCCTGCTTCTGATCAAGGAGATGATGTTGAAGATGATGATGATGATAATGATGAAGATGCTGCTCCTGCTGCTCCATCCTACAGTCCATTTGAATCCTTAATGATTCAAAAGATGGATGCCATGCTTTCACTTCACCACGAACACAGGGTTGAAACCAACACCACTTTGGAAGAGATTAGATCCAGGATTGAAACCATAGAGGCTAGGATCATACTTGACTACTCTGGAAATGAGGAATAGGCTTCTAGGATTTCATACTTTAGTTTAATATGTTCTTATGTTCTTTTTCTATTTTTCATTTTTATCCATGTACTGCATTTCCTTTAAATCAATGAATGAAATTTGCTTTCCCTCTTATCCTTAGTTGCTGTGCACTTTACATTTTTGTCTTTAACAAGCCAAATAGGGGGAGAAATAATTGATTTTGGACAAGCTCTGCATACTACTCTGTTTATCCCTGTTTTTTTGTTCAATATTTTCCCCAAATTTCGAGTTGAATGGATTGTGAAATTTAGGGGGAGTTAAATGCTTAAAATGAACCTATTAAGTCTACAAATCTTGTAAATGAATGATGAATGAATCACATATGCTTTTAACACTTGTTCTTGGCAAAGGAATTGGAAAATTTTTCAGGTTTGTAAAGCTCAAGCTTTTCCCAATATGGATCCTCAATTAACTTCAAGACCAACTGGAAATCAATTAAAGATTTGGCATGTCCAAAGCCAAAAAGGGGGAGATTGTTGGATTCAGGGGGAGCTACTTAAAGAATGCAAAGGAACTTTGATTCAAGCATTGGTTTTGAGCTTTCAACATGCAACGGATGCCTTGAAGGTAATTTAGTGTGAAAAGTGTAAGAGAAAAGCAATTCTGGTGATCCAAGTGCATTGCATTCATTTAATCCATAATTAACTTAATTGGTTTCATAAAAATCACAAGACTTTGGCAATTTGACTAAGTTTTTTGAACTGATTCGAAGGTTTTTGGAAAAATGCATTTTACACTGATGTAATCGATTACCTTAAAGTCCGTAATCGATTATTTTGTTCTTAGTCAATTTTGGAAAGCTTTCAAGCACAATATAATCGATTACCTATCGGAATAATCGATTATTTGACCTTCATTTTCATGTAAACTGTCTTGTTGAACTTTTTAATTGATTATTTAGGTAGTAATCGATTACATGGCTATATATAATTTTAAGATTGCACTTCCATAATCAATTACCATTTCTCGTAATCGATTACATAGCCTTTGAGAAAAGCAAGTTTTACTGGAATAATGGATTACTAGGATTCGTAATCGATTACACGTTTTGAGAAAATCATGTTGCACTAGAATAATCGATTACCACATTTCGTAATCGATTACTCAAGTCTTTTAGAAAACACAGTGCTATTGGAATAATTGATTACAACTCATATTAATTGATTAATTTGCTCGTTGCTCAAACCCAGAAAACTCATGAACACTTTAATCGATTAAAGTGGTGACTTAATCAATTACATAAGTGTTTTAATCAATTAAAATGGTGATTTAATCGATTACAAGCAGTTATAAAAATCTGTTATAAATAGAACTATGGCTCAGCTGCTTTTCTAACTTCGTGGAACATTATCCATTTGTATTTTCTGAGCTTAAACAGTCTTGTGAGCATTCTTAAGTGTTTTCTAAGGGATAAATTCTTTCTTGCTCCATTGTGCTTTAATCATGAGTGTTTGAGTCATTCTTGTAGCTTGAAACCTTTTCAAGATTAAGGAAAGCTGTGCTATTTGATTTGTAATCATTCAACCTGAGTTGGTAACTTCATTTTACATTGCATCATTGGATCATCAGGTTGTTTCTCTCCTTAATCTGGTTGTGATTTTCGTTTTGATTTTTCTTTGTGAATTGGCTATTGTAATTGAGTTCTTGCATGTATCTAGAGTAGGGTTCTCTAGGTGAAAGAACTGAGTAGTGTTCTCAGGTTCTTGTCTCTTAGAATCTAATAGGGTTTTAGATTTCTGTACTTTATCTAGGGTTGATAAAGGGAGACATTGTAATTGATTGTAAGAACTGAAAATTATAATAGTGGAACTCTAACCTAGTGTTGGTTGGAAGAAAACTGGATGTAGCTTCTAGTGTTGAAGTGAACCAGTATAAATCTGATTGTGTCTTGCTTCTCTATCCCTTAACTCACTATATTCATTGTGTTATTGATTAAATTGCTTGACCAATTATATAAGTTTTGATTCATTAAATTCCTTGGGGCTGAGCTACTTGATTGAATAAAGTTTCTTGGTATTGAAAAGTGATAAAGATCCTAGGAACTCTGATTTTGATTAAAGAAATTTTAATTTACCAAGGTTTAACCAATTCACCCCTCCCTCCCTCTTGGTTAAGTGTGAGATATGCATATCATTTTCAACTTGTACCTTTGAATTGGCACTTTTGATTGATGCTTATGACTAAAATTATATCTTTTCCTTGTTAAAAAAACTGAGGAAGCAATAGGAATATTCTAAGGTTGAACAGGACCAAACTCATGAGTTTGGACTTGAGCATAAGAATCAGTCTGAATGTTTGTGGTAGAATTAGAATTGGATTGAGGAGAAGAAAAATTGGAATTGGATGTGACAAGAGGGACACAGTTGGAGACAAGAGAAGAAACAAAATCTATGGAAGAGTTAAATTGAGGTCAGAGAAGAAACAATTGAGGATACAGAAAACGATTTTCATTGAACATCTTTTGATATGAAAATTTGACCTGTAGGTGACAAGCATTTATAACCTTTGTGACTAGGCGAATAACTAAGATAAACACATTCTATGGACCTAAATGCAGCTTGGGAGAATGATAAGGTCTACGAAATAGATAGCATGCACAACCAAACACCTGCTGCTGTGAAGAAAGTGATATATAAGGTAACAAGCATTTATAACCTTTGCGACTAGATGAATAACCCAGGAAAGAAGTCAAAATTTATCAGATTGAGTTGAGTTGAATGAATAATACACAGAGAAAGAAGACACAGTAAATTACACTTAGATGAACCAAATTATCCTCCTCCTTGAATTCAAACTCCTAACAAACATGCAAAAGATGTTACCTAAAAAAACATAAAAAAAATATGGGAAAATCCATGAACGCATTGAATAAATTGAATTGAAACATCATCTCACCCTATCGAAGGATGCATTCTGCTGATCTTCCATATCTCTTTTGCATTTTTTTACTGGTTGAAGGTTGCTCAAGTACGAGTATGAACAACTGACTCTGAACAAAGAGACAATGTTTAAGGTCACAAATTCACAATAATGGTTTCAAAAGAGAATAAAGGACATTCAAAATTCAAAACCCTTAGGTGTAGACTTGGCAACACAGAAACAAAGTTATTTTTACCAAAGAACTACAAAACTTGTTTTATGAATTTCTAGAGTTATACTCATTTGAATCCATTGATTCTTGAGTCTAATCCTAGGTTTTCACATAGGAGGATTTAATTTCCAAGGTCCAATTTTACAAAATAAAGACCAATTAGTTCAATTTCACGAAATATCCTCTGTTTTTACTGAAAACACTTTCAAACTTGTTTTCTCAATTCCTAAGGCTACACTCATCTGAATCCATTGATTCTTAAGTCTAACCCTAGGTTTTAAGACCCTATGAATCCATTTTTAAAGTCAAAATCAACCAATTCCCAGACCAAATTAATTTTTTGTGCAAAAGAGAAACTGCATAATTTTTAAAAGCCAAAACTTGATTTTGTGATATCTACGGTTAGACAACTCCAAATCCATTGAATTTTATGTCTAACCCTAGGTCTTTGGGGTCAAGGAATCCATTTCTACAATCATTTTCAGCAAAACCAGTTGACAATAGCCATTTCTCAGCAAGTCAGAAAGTACGAAATTTTAACACATGTTCAAGCAAACAAAAATAGAAACAATGGTTCATCCAAACTTTCCCCTCCTTCATTTTCTGACTAACCAAAACAATCACAACGAAGATATATACTCTCAGGTGTTCTATGTATGCTGAAGTTTCCCTTCCCCCCAACTAAGACGAAGTTTTCTTGCCCCAAATTCAAACTAATGTTGAAGATAAAAGTAACAAAATACAAATAATAAAATAGAGTAGGGTTCTTACCTCTATGAAGATGGCGACACACGACAATGACGTGACACGTAGGAGACACCTTCAACGATTGATGAGTGAGGTCACGAGCTGAGTAAAGAAGGAAGTGCACGAGCTGAATCAGGGAGGGAGGGCACGACAATGAGTTAGTGAGTGAGGGTCTAAATGCATGTACCTTTAATTTGTAAAAACATCATGTAAAGACGGTTTTAAAAAAATGTCACGAAATGTTACGTTCAACAACAGTTATATACATAACCATCATCGAATGCTACATTCAACAACAATTATACACATAATCATCATGAAATGTAGAATTCCACATCGGTTTTATAAAACTGTCATTGTTAACTCCTCTTATTTACAAAAGTGTATATGTGTGAAGTTCTTGGACAATGTTAAAGTGTCAACAACATTATCAAGAAAGTTTAAAAAAGCTGTGGTGGGGTGAGTCCTCTCCATGTGGATATATATAAGTAGGTAGCCCGCACTAGTATATGCTTTCGAAATTCAAAGGATAATTTAGTGACAAGCCCATGTGCAATGTCTCAATCCTGTGGGATGTTTCGTATTTGCAATGATGACGTGGTGGTGCTTTTGCTATCATATTCAGCCCATAGTTTTCATAGAAAATAGTCTTTTGGTTCATTATATATATATATATATATATATATTAAATTTAATTTTGGTATTTTATATTTTCAAAAGTTTTATTTTGATATAATAAGTTTTCAATTTTATTTGTCTTTTTTGCTTTTGAAAGTTTTATTTAATCATTTTTTCATTTTTTTTAAAATATAAATGCTCTGTTAATATATTAAATTTTGAAATGATTAATTATTTTAACCATAATTATTTTAAATTAATTATTTTATTTATATTTAGTGTTTCGTGAAAATTTAAAACATTAATGGTTGAAGTACTAATCAATGTTTTTAACGAAACAAAATAAATTATTACAATAATGAAACTTTCAAAATCATAAAGGATTAAATGAAACTTTTAAAATTGAATATATTAAAATAAAACTTTTAAAATTTAATATAATAAAATATTAAAAAAGCACTAAAAAGTAACAGAACAAAATTGGCATTTAGCCCAGAAAATATATAGTTCTTATATTATAAAGTTATATGAGGAAAAATGGAAAGTACTTAAACCATTCTTATCATTAAAAAATGATATTATATTTAAATATTTTTAAATATCTTGCCACGGTTTACGTAAATTTTACTTGATAAACAATTTTCTCTCAGAATAAGAGACAAGGCTAAGACAAATGGTGCAATGTCAAAGCAGTTATAGTGTTCATAATAGATGTGTGAGTTGGCAATGAATCTAAAGAAACCCATTCTTTTGTCCCTTAGCGGAGCAACTGGTTTTGGAGTTGTGGTTTTGTTGATTCTATTATATACATTCTCTGACTAAGGAGGTAACTTATGATGTATATATATATATGTATCTGTCCTAAGAATATATTGAATCATTGGGGCATAATTAATTGCATGATGTTTCACAATATTCGTGTTCAACTCGATGGAATTTTTTCTTGGGTGCACTTTTTTTATTAGATACTACTACGTAACGTTACTTTTTAGTATCAAATTTAAGAATTTGGTACTCAGTAGACCTAAAACTATACTATGTAATTGAAACGTGACAATTCCATGCTAAGACCAATTGAATTTTTTTTTATTTTATCTTGAGAATTATAGAAGCTTACACTACATCCTTTTCTCTATAATATTCTTTGACTGAATTTAGTGGAAGATTTAAGTTCCAATCAACCAATATAGTGATGTAAAGCCAAATTGTAAAATGAGAAAGATGTTTTTGTACACAAAGAAGGCAAAAATGCGTGAAAGTAAATGAGGGCCGGGGTAATGTTAAAAACTAACAAAACCCTCAAATTACCATCATTCACTCTTTTATATTAATTATTTTAATTTATATTTTTATTGAAATTAAACAACAAAGGGAATTTATAAAATTAAGAGAATTTAAGTTAATATTGTGTTAAGTGTTAATTCATTAAAACATTGATTGTATAAAAAATTAACTGAACTTTAAAACACTGTTAGCTTTTCAACTTGAATAAGAATAGGCACGTGAGACGGGAGAAAATTACAAAATTATTATTTTGTGATTAACAGTAATAGGTAAAACCTTGTTAATTAAGATTATTACTTGGAGAGGAGAATATGTGATATATTATTATTATTATTATTATTATTATTATTATTATTATTATTATTATTATT
>CM023949.1:11871095-11885543 GCA_013407115.1 Glycine latifolia | reverse complement strand
GTTGTTGTTATTATTATTAAATAATTTTATAAATAAGTAACATGATTTCCGCAACAAAAAAAGTATGTAATTTCAAAAATTTGTACCTTGATCATTGATGAAATAAAGAACGTCATTAGAATTTACTCCTTGTTTTTTGTCAATTTTGTTAGAATACAAGCGAATAAAATAGCCCATAACTTAATTAGAAATTCAAATAATGTACCTCATGATAATATTTTTATTGAGGTTTAGAAAAAATCTGAGTTTCTTGCTGTCAAAAAATAATAATTTGAGGCTTCTCTAAAAATTAGGAGCATAAAGCATGTGCTTAGCTGCCTCACCTTTGAGCTGACATTAATTGCTTAGTTTTACATGTATTTTTACATTCATTTGGTTCATAAAACTAAAAGTACAAAATCAAGCTGCCCTTTGATGGCACGTTATGTCATTCATTTTACATGCGAAAGAAATACACTACTCTACTCTCTTTGCCTCAATAGGCATTCTGATAACTAAAAATGGTGACTTTTTTTATTGACTAAAAATGGTGATTTTTTTTTACTGGCTAAAAATGTTGATTTATAACCGTCAACAGAATTATCTTTGAATAAGATTTGGTTATTCCTACAAGAGTACAAGGCTAACCACTATAATATTGGAGAGGGACTGTAAGCCAAAACTATATATTCAAGATACATTAGGAAGCATTTTAATGAAAAGAGAATGCCTCAACTGAATAAAGTTAAAATATAGTTAAGAATATATTTTTAACATATATCTTAACTAGAAGTATGGTCATATAGAAATCAATACAAAAAGAAAGTATGGTCATAGAAATAATTTTCAAAAAAGGTTTTGAGAGGCAAATCAAGTAGTTGATAAGTTAGGTGAGATGGAATGAGTTCCTTAAGTCATTTTCATATTTTTGATATAGCGCCATATTTTATTTATAATGCTCTTAGAGCGGATGCTAACTGTATTTCCTTTCCTAGAGGTTTCTAGGTAAATTATTGATGCATTTCCAAAAAAAAAAAAAAAAGAATTTTCAAAAAGATCACTACAAGAAAACCACCAATTTTCGACGGAATACTTCCCATGGAAGGAATTTTGTCGGAAATTTTTTTGATACCCACGGAAGAGAGCAATGAAAGGTATTCCATAGGAAAAAATGGAAATTCCGACGGAATTATACCCATAGACAGCTACTCCATTAGATACTATGTGTTATTGATCGATTTTCCGATAGATTACGATGCCCTTGGAAATTAAAAAGTAGACTGATAATTAAAGGAGTGAATCCTAACCACAGAGTTGGTCACTTATATACCTCATTTTCGAAAGGCTTCGCAGTCATTATTTTTCCGCCGCCGCACAAGCTCCACCACCTCATGCTGCCGTTACATGAGATTCCCAGCCCTTCGCCGCACATCATCATGCCATCCAATCAGTCACAGTGTCGCGGTTGAATGAAGCCATCGAATCCACATGTCGTCTGGTGTTAGGTTAGCGACAGTTGAAATTTTCAACGACTATTTTACTGACAGATTTTTGACTGTCAGAATTCCGTCGAAAATTTTAAATTACCAATAGATTTTTTAGGTTAACGACAGAAATGGTCCGTCAGAAAAATCGTTTTTTTTTTTAGTGGATGATATAATAGATTTTTAAGTTATTGAATAGTCTATCATTTTTTTATTAAAAAATAACATATTAATGATTACAGGTTGGATTTGCCTCCACAGATTGGTATTGATGAATACTACAAGTTCATACTATGTCATATAAAATTGATTTGGTGGTTTAAGGAGGGAGGTAGCCATGTAGGAAGAAGGGAGAAGCAAGGACGGAAGAATGTGTAGCAGAGCGGGGCCTGGCCCCTGACTTTTTCAATTTTATATATTAAATTAGTAGTTTCTTTGATAAATAATTGCAAATCACTATTAATAATAGTAATTCAAAAAGCATAATGGCGTGTGCATGCGTAGTAAAAACAACACAATTTAGATAGAATATCACTATTAATGCTCATTATTTGACAGTTTTAATACAATTATTGATTATTGATTATTGACAATTAATTTATATTTTTTAAATTTAGTCATATTTTACGGGCCTAACCTCTTTAAAATCTTTTTTCTATGTTAATTTTCATCTCATGTGGCACGTCCTTATTTGAAAAGCACTGAGAGAGTTGCACAACCCTCAACTCACAATCCCTTTTCTTTTCTTATTATTTCCCTGCGGGTAAACTATGTGTCTGTGCATGAACTTGAGATTTTGGTAATATCATAATCCTCTTTATTATTTTGATTCAAACTCTACATTGGAAACTAATTACCGTAAGTTATAAATCTCTCATTCCCATTATTTAATTACACATTCACGCCTATGACCTGAATTTCTTTTAAACAATTTACTGTATCCGTCAGTACTGTACCAAACCTATGGGTCATGGAAAAATAACTTTATAATATTTCAGTTAAATAAGTATTATAATTAGTTTAAAAGTTGGATGTGATGAAGAAAAATTCTGCTGCGAGTAAAATGTAATTGTAATCCTTTAGACTATTAAACCATAAATGTAATTTTTTCTAATTTATAAGTATTGGAACTTTGGGAGTGATGTTTTATGTAATATTTTTCTATGATTGCCCCCAGTCATTTATGTCTAGCTCCATCCCTCGGGAGAAGGGAGAAGGGAGAAGAGTGGTAGGTTTGGATCCCACTAACTACTAACAAAGAATAATAATTAACATTAACAGATTAAAAAAATAGCATTATAACAAAAAATAACAACACTGATAGATAAAAAAAAATGCCTTTGGAATAATATAGGATGATATTAATCCTGGATTCCTGGATTAGGTATGATTGGCCATAGTTTACATGTCGAAGAGATGGACCTTGTTCAGGTTGGGCCTGGGCCTGATCAGTAATACTTGGAACCAATTAAGTATGATAAGTCGTGTGACTTTTCTGCATGAAACAATTCTTTAATATTCAATATCTATATGCTTGTAAGTTGTAATGTTCATCAAGATGAGCAGGGTTAGACGCAACTTGCATTGCAAATTGGTTATCATAGAGTAAACTTCAAAGTGACGCAACAATTGTTTAGCCAAGTAATTTCACTAGCGCAGTGGAGGACAAAGCCCTATACTTCGCCTTAGTAAATAGTAGTATAGCACCAAGAGGATCTAGCTTGATTGAACAAAGTGTGTGAGAATTGTAAAATCTCCTGAGACATTCTTCGGTTCCTATCGATAAAAAAAAAATAATATAGGATTTTAATATTGGTTATTCAAAGTGTTTCTTCGTATAGGTGATCTTTGGTCTCCTACTCCTAACAATCTCCAAACATACAAAGAATTTCAGATCACCTAGATTTTTTTATTTGAATAATTGTTAGCAACTTACCTAGCTTGCACCTTAAGCGGGTAATTAAGATTAAACCCTACAACTATTATGTCATCAACATAGACAAGTAAAGTGACCAAAGAAGACCCAGAACCAAATTGAGAATAATGAATAGCCATTTTTTGATTGAGTAAAGCTAGTTGCAAGCAATATCGTGGGAAATTTATAGAACCACTGTCTACTTGCTTCCCCATGGCCAATCACAAGGGACTTGTTAGATCTTTAAACAAGACCTACTGTTGGTGCTTTATATCCAAGGGGCAAATCCATGGAACTCTTTCTCAAATAACTCCTTGTTTAAGAGTGCATTATTAATTATTATGTCTAATTGAAGCATGCATGTGGCATCTCTTCATTCTTGCAACTTTGAACAGCACTTTTGCTGAGGTTTACTTTGCTATTGAAGAAAATTTATCTGAAAAGTCAGTGTCAACTTGTTGTGTACAAACTTTGGCTACCAAGCAAGCATTGTATTGATTTATGGCGCCATCAGGTTTATTTATGTTTGAGCTTCTAGACCCATCTTCAAGCAATGCAATGTTTGTTGGGAGGAAAGGAACAAGTGGCCAAGTACTATTGGCCTTTAATTAATGCAGCAAGTTCTTCCTTCATGGCTTGCCTCCACTTTAGGTACTTTACAGCTTGGTGGAAAAAAGGTTGGTTCATAGTTAGAGGAAATTTTATATATTGAAATCTTTGTAGGAGAGATAAGTTTAGCATAGGTATGATACTAATGTATAGGGTGACTAACCAAGTTTTGGACATGTAAGCATAATTAAGTAACCTTGATGATAGGATGGGGGTTTGGTAATTTGTTTAATGACGGTTGGCTAGGTTCTAATGAAAATATTTATTGTCTTAATTGTCAAAGAAGAATAGAATACGGTATAAAAAATTAATAAATCAGTTTGATATTCGGAAGTCACATTCATTAAATTAAAGAATAATTCTTAATTATTCGATTTAATAGATCTTGAATTTTGATGAATTTTTTTTAAGCGATTCATAAATGAATAAATCCATGAAAAATCTATGAATATCTCAACAACAAGAAAGGATCAAATCCAGTTTTCTATTGTTTTGGTTTTGGTATGGTGGACTAGAAGGGAACTAGGAATCACCACATCAGTAAAAGGATCAATGATTTATGAGTCGTGAATGATGGAGTGGAAGGGAAATAAGTTTTCATGGAAGGTTACATCCCTAGAAATGAAAATTTTGTGATGCAAATCATATAGCTTGTATGCCTTATATCCTATAAGGTATCCACAAGGACTGCATGAACTTATTTCTCCTTGATTGCAATGTTGCAACATAGCAAAAGCACCCAGAAGTCTTGAAGGATTGGTAATTAGGTTGCTTCTTATATAATAATTCAAAAAAGGTTGGTGCTTAAGAATTGGAAATAGAAATTTTTTGAAGATATAATCTCCTCAAAAAGGAAAGCAGAACTTTGGATTGAAAGAGTAAGACTCAAGCATCATTAGACAAATGCTAGTGCTTCCTCTCAACCACAAAGTGTTGCTATTGTCTTTCAACATAGGAAAACTAATGCAACATTCCATGTTGTTGAAGAAATTAAGCAAGGGCTTGCATTATCAGAGCAAATGCATTTAATTTATTATGGCTCCAAATTTAGTGAGAATCAGTTTGAGAAATCTTATAATGATAATGCTGTCTTCAAATTTGGATTTAAGAAGACAAACCTAAATAAATCTCGAATGATCATCCACAAGAGTCAAGAAGTATCTTTGGTCAACGTGTCTCATATGCATGATATCCTCAAAATTCAAGTTGAAGTAAATCAAAAGGAGCAGAACAAGAATATCATTGAAGAAAAAAAAATCTTAATTTAGCCAATGGACAAATACCACAAGGAGCAAAATAATAGCATGTAGAGGGAATAGAAAATGAAATTATATTACTATAAAATTTAGGAACTGGATCTGGTAAGAGATTAAATCGATTATGCCACAACTCAAACATTGTTGCAATGTGAAACAACTAAATTTGTATTACAAGAATGAAACAAATGTGAAGAGTAAATTCTCTTGACCAGAAAGGACATATAATTCGCCTATAAGATTACCCTTACTAGTATTCTAGGAATGGAACAATCTTGGATAACAAAATGATCAACATAAAAAACAATGAAAAATGAATTATGCCTTAATACGGTACTAGCAAGCAAGAGATTAAAATGGAAAGGAAGCACATAAAGAACTTCATGCAAAAGTACTGATTGCGGAGTGATATGAGCAGTTCCAATGGCTATGACTAAAATGTTTAGCTTGTTAGATAAAGAAACATATCGATTTGTTGTGAAAGAATAGGAGGTGATCGAACATGGTAAGAGAGCAAACAGTATGAGAACTTGCATTAAAATCAATAGTCCACTGAGAGGAATTAAGAGACAAATGAAATTAAAGGCCTAATGGATAATATCATACTAGAAAATGGGATTGGCAAATAGTAGAATCTGAAATCTGATTGACACAATGAGCCTGATCAACGAAAGGTTGCTTTTCGTAGCCATGTGGGAAAACATGTAGCTTATAGCATTTGTTCTTTGTGTGGCCAATCAAACAATAATTAGTACACACAAACAATCTCTCTTGCTTTGTTTAGTTTTGGAATTAGAGGTAAGTTGATAATAATTTGAATTAAAAATTTATTGAGCCGATTACATTTTTTGTCTTTAATCTTGACTAACCTAATAAAATACTTTGTTAATACCTCCACAATATCGAATTATATTGTTGATTTTGTGATTAAAGGAAGAAAAAGGAGAAAAAGATCATAAGTTAAAATCTCTTCAACTAACATTCTAATAAAACTAATAATTAACATTTATACTTGCATGTAAGAATAACTAGATTAACACCAGTAATTTGCAAGTAGAAAAAAGTAAAAGCAGGATAGAAAAAGTAGAAATAAATAAATAAGTGAAATAAATGAGAAAAAAAATGTAAGCTTACAACTACAATACACGACATAATGACATGTGACAAGAGTTGGACAAATTTTATAATACTATAAATAAAACATAAAGAGAGAAGCAGGGATAAAAATAAATAAAACAAGTAAAAAAAGTAAATAAATTTCAAATTATTTAAAATAAGAGAAATAAAAAACTTATAAGTAATTTTTTTCGTGTTAAATAGAGTGAAAATAGACTAAGTTAGAGATTAAACTTTACAAAACCTAAGCCTGTTCTACTTCTAAAATTAAATGCCAAAGCCCAGTCTTTACTTATTAAACCAATAAATTCGACATAGCGTGCACTTAACATGAGTTATGAAATACGCTGAATGCACCACATTATTTATAATTTTCATCAATAAATTAAATACTATAAAAGATGTTGTTGGATAATAATAAAAAATGAAGAGTGAGATTAATAATATTTATTTTTGTCCTAGATCAAAAATCACATATGTCTTCCAAGTCATTATTCATGATGCATGGCTGTTGTTGGCGCCTAAGAGAATTTTACATAAAGTTAGAATCGAACACGAATTCTCTGTTAAATAGATCATTCACATGAGTGTAAACATAACAGGAGCTTACATCACTACATCAACCCTTTGTGTTAGTAATATTGATAAAACATAATTATCATTAAATAATGTCTTTTTTACATAATTTAAAATATTTATTTTACTTTTTTTAAATAGTTAATGATTCCTATTAAATATTCATTATACATATCGATGCTCATAAATAGGACCTATAATGGGCCAGTTTATTTAAACTTAAAAAAATAAATTTAGAAAATGTGTTTCTAAAACAAAAGTAATTTTTTAAGAAGTAAATCCTACTTTATCTAATTTTTTTTTTATAGTTTAAACCAATTGCCCAATATAAAATCCATTTTCGTAGAGTAATTAGGATCTTAGATTCCAAGTGATATGCCAAGGTATTTTTTCAGTCGGAGTTTAGTAACACTTAAAGTTTCTTACTCCTCTCCAAGAGTTTATTCTAAAGGGATCAAATCCAGACCCCCCATAAATTACAAATTCAACGTGTATTGTCAACTGAGCTACATGATTTTTTTTATCATTACTTTATTGTTTACATTTCAATAAAGAAGACATAACTTGCTAAAGAAATTGTGTTGAAAATTTATAGGCATGCAAATTTGGTAATGGTATCCATATTTTAGTTTGATAAATATACTTTATTTTTACTTTTAAAATTTTTAAAAAATATAAATATTGTGTTATTGAATACGACTCTTATGAGAACACTTTTTTTATGTGAGAACATTAGAACAATTAATAACAACCATTAGATCATGATTAAAAATAATAAATGATTGATATTAAAATATTTAAAATTCAAAATAAAATCTAATATAACTATATGTAAAAGATTATAAACACTAAAATATCTCAATTATCGTTAACTCATCACCACCATCGTCAACTACCACCACCTTTATCGTTATGACTGTCGTCCTCCTTTTGTCATTAACAAAAAGACAGGATTCAAAGCAAGAAAGAATCTTTGAAGGACATCATCATCATCAACCTTAGTTTTGAAAGTTAGAATACACGTTCCATGATGTTCATAAGGGTGAAAAAAAATTATATTTTGAAAGTTAGAATACACGTAGGGAACGCACTGTCATGAAGCGTGGATGAACTCCTGTTTAAGTAAAGGGAGTTTATCGTGTTTCTTAACAGCTTTAGGTACCACGGTTTGGGGGCTAGGGAGTCCAGTCGTGATGATAACTGCATGTCTCTGGTGTGTGTGCGATGTTTTTTCCCAGGATGAGCATCGCCCCAACCACCAAAGGACTACTACTGCGGGATTTCCGAGTGGTAGTAGTAGTGGACCAGCTGCCTTTCCAACCCGGAAAACATGCTTCAAGTGTGGCAAACCCGAGCATTTCGCTGCTAAGTGCAGGCGAAGGATCCTAGTTTGTTTTAACTATAAGGAGAAGGGTTACATCCAGAGGGAGTGCCCACACCCCAAGAAGGAGCAGAATGGTGAAGGCCAACAGAGCCAACCCGAACAACCGAGGACCACAGGAATAGTCTTTACTCTTAGTGGTGCTGAAGCCTCGAATTCCCGAGATTTGATCCAAGGTGAGTGTTTCATAAACAGAGTTCCTTTACTTGTACTTTTTGATTCCGACGCAACCCATTCTTTCGTATCTCGGTTGTGTGTAGACCAGCTAAAACTTCTTGTGTCTTCTTTAAATAATGAACTTGTGGTTGAGACCCCGGCTAGTGGGTCTGTATTGACTTCCAAGGTATGTTTGGACTGCCTTGTTGAAATTTCTGGTAGAAAATTGTGTGTTGATTTGTTTTGTTTGCCTCTTAGCCAGATTGATGTTATTTTGGGTATGGACTGGTTATCTTTCAACCAGGTTCTGTTAAACTGTTATGATAAGATGGTCGTGTTTGGCAACCCAGATGTGAAAGAGGATGGGATGTCCATCTCGGCCAACCGTGTTATGTCATCTTTAAAAGAGAATGCTCAAGTGTACATGATCTTATCGAACTCGGATGTTGAGACCAAAGTCCCTCTAGTCGACCTCCCTATTGTGAGAGAGTTCCCAGGAGTGTGTCCCTGAGGATGTATCCGAGTTACCACCTGAGAGAGAGATCGAGTTTTCCATAAATTTGGTACCCGGAGCTGGACCTATATCTATAGCCCCCTATAGGATGTCCCCCTTAGAGCTAGCCGAGCTAAAGAAACAGCTGGAAGAACTGTTGGATAAGCAGTTTGTGCAACCTAGTGTATCCCCATGGGGAGCACCTGTGCTGCTAGTCAGGAAGAAAGACGGGACTATGAGGTTATGTGTAGATTACCGCCAGCTGAATAAGGTAACGATTAAGAATAAGTATCCCTTGCCTAGGATAGATGACCTTATGGATCAGCTGGTAGGGGCTTGTGTGTTTAGTAAGATAGATCTTAGGTCGGGTTAACATCAGATCCGGGTAAAGTCTGAGGACATTCCAAAGACCGCTTTTAGAACCCGCTATGGTCATTATGAGTACTTGGTTATGCCCTTCGGTGTGACCAATGCTCCTGGTGTGTTCATGGATTACATGAATAGGATTTTTCACCCTTACCTTGATAGCTTTGTGGTGGTCTTCATAGATGATATCCTGGTATATTCGCAGACTAGAGAGGAGCACGAAGAGCACTTAAGGATTGTGCTACAGACCCTTAGGGACCGACAACTGCATGCTAAGTTGTCTAAGTGTGAATTTTGGTTGGAGAATGTGAGTTTCTTAGGACACGTGATATGCCGAGGTGCTATAACTGTAGATCCTTCTAAGGTGGAAACTGTCCTTAAGTGGGAGAGCCCCAAGTCCATGTTCGAGATTAGAAGTTTTCTGGGCCTGGCCGGGTATTACAGGAGATTTGTAGAGGGTTTCTCCAAGTTGGCCTTATCATTGACCAAGCTGACTAGAAAGGGGCAAGTGTTTGTGTGGGATGCCTAGTGTGAGCATAGCTTCCGAACTCTTAAGGAAAGGCTAACAACTGCATCCATGCTAGTTTTGCCTAACCTAAGAGAGCCCTTTGAGGTGTACTGGGATGTAGCAATGACGGGCTTAGGAGGGGTGTTGATGCAGGGTGGCCGGGTTGTGGCCTATGCTTCCAGGCAGCTTAAGACGCATGAAAGGAATTACCCTACCCACGATTTGGAGTTGGCTGCCGTGGTGTTTGCCCTTAAGATATGGAGACATTATCTTTTTGGCTCTAAGTTCGAGGTATTTAGTGACCATAAAAGCCTTAAGTATCTGTTTAGCCAGAAAGAATTGAACACGCGTCAGAGGAGATGGCTAGAATTCCTTAAGGATTATGATTTTGAGCTTAGTTATCACCCCGGCAAGGCCAATGTAGTGGCCAATGCTTTAAGTAGAAAATCTCTTCGTGTGTCCGCCTTGATGGTTAGGGAGTTAGATCTGTTAGAGCAGTTTAGAGACCTCAGTCTAGCGTGTGAGCTCACCCCCACTAGCGTGAAACTAGGAGCCCTGCAGATTACGAGCGGGCTTCTAGAAGAGATCCGGCAAGGGCAGAGGTTCGACCCTTTCTTAAAGACCCAACTAGAAGCCATAGCATCAGAGAGTGCTAGTAATTTCCAGGTGGGACCAAACGAATTTTTGAGACTTCAAGGTAGATGTTGTGTCCCCAACATACCTGGGCTTAGGAAAGTGATCCTAGAGGAGGGGCATAGAAGTAACCTAAGTATCCACCCCGGCGCCACCAAGATGTACCAAGACCTCAAGACTATGTTTTGGTGGCCGAACATGAAGAGAGAGGTCAATGAGTTTGTTTATGCGTGTTTGGTCTGTCAGAAAGCCAAGGTAGAACACCAGAGACCATCGGGTAAGTTGCAACCCTTGGAGATACCCCAGTGGAAGTGGGATAGTATCTCCATGGATTTTGTTGTAGTTTTGCCTAGAACCCAGGCTGGGTTAGATTCTATCTGGGTTATTGTCGACAGATTAACCAAGTCTACTCACTTTATCCCGATCAACATCTGGTTTTCTTTAGAGAAGTTAACCACCTTATATATTAACGAGATTATCAGGTTGCACGGTGTGCCCTCTAGTATAGTGTCCAACCGGGATCCGAGGTTCATTTCTAGATTCTGGGAGAGTTTGAACAAGGCCTTAGGAACCCGGCTTCGGATGAGCTCGGCCTATCACCCTCAAACTGACGGGCAGACTGAATGAACCATTCAGTCAGTAGAAGACCTTTTGAGGGCGTGTGTTCTAGAACAAGGGGGTAGTTGGGATAGTTTTCTACCCTTGATAGAGTTTGCCTACAACAATAGTTTTCACTCTACCATTGGCATGGCTCCCTACGAAGCCCCATATGGTAGAAAGCATAGGACAATCCTATGTTGGTTAGAATCTGGCGAGGATCTTGTGCTAGGACCCGAGGTGGTACAACAAACGACCAAGAAGGTCAGGTTGATTCGGGATAGGATGAGGATGGCCCAGAGTAGACAAAAGAGCTATCATGACAAAAGAAGGAAAGACTTAGAGTTTGAGGACAGTGATCATGTATTCTTAAAGGTCATCCCATGGACCGGGGTTGGCCAAGCATTGAAATCCCAGAAACTCACACCCCGGTTTGTTGGTCCTTTCCAAATTCTAAAAAGAGTTAGTCTCGTAGCCTACCAAATTGCCTTGCCCCCGTCCCTTTCCAATCTCCATAACGTATTCCATGTGTCTCAGCTTCGTAAGTACATTCATGATCCATCTCATGTGGTCGGGTTGGACAATATTCAAGTAAATGAAAACTTAACGTATGAAACACTACCTTTGAGGATCGACGGATAAAGCATCTAAGAGGAAAAGAGATTCCCCTGGTCAAGGTTATCTAAGGAGGCATATCTGGAGAAGATGCAACATGGGAGCTAGAGAACTAGATGTAGGAAGCCTACCCGGCTTTGTTCATATCAGGTAATTTCGGGGACGAAATTCCTAAAAAGGTGGGAGAGTTGTAACGACCCGGATTGTAAGTTGATAATCTAGACATTTATGTGTGTGTTGTGGTGATTAAATTACGTGTTATGTTGATTGATTATTTGTTTTATTTATAACTTGTTGTTTGAGTGCTTTTGTCTTGGTATGCGTGCTTGATGGGTATTGGACGTAAGTCAACTCTACTGTACTGTGGTTGTTGACCGTGCACGTTAAGTGGACGTGCTGTGTCAGCCTTGTTTATAAGCAGCAGACCGACACAACAACAAGTTTACTCTTCCTTCTTCTACCTTTGCGTTTCCTTTGTTTTCTCTCTAAAATTCACCCAGAAACCTTTCGATTCCAACCCCTTCCTTGTTATCTTCAACATACAAGAACCATCGTAGCTGCTGTAGAATCCCGACACTAAGGAGAACTTCGTGGTCGGAGCAAAAGTAGGGAACGAATCATTGTGAAGCATGGACAAACTCCTGGTTAGGTAAAAGGAGTTTATCATGTTTCTTAACAGCTTTAGGTACCACAGTTTATGGGCCAGGGACTCCAGCCGTGATGATAACTGCATGTCCCTGGTGTGTGTGCGATGTTTTTTCCCAAGAAAGCTATGTCTTTTATGAATGGGATTTGGTATGCCTTAAATTTATTGAGTGTTGTTTTGTGTTGATGTTTGGTGTTCTTGTGGGGAGTAGATGTTTTGAGAACTCCTCGTGCATGTGGGTGAAGTTGGCATTTTGATGCTAAAAAGTTTCTAAGACACCTGTGGAAGTGTTCGTGAAGGTGATGAGTACCGGGATGGGTTGGTCGGGTTACACATAAACATAAATCCCTTGTTTGATGTCGGCTACCAAGATGGGTAGGCCGAGTTAGATATACGTGTCAAACCCTTGTGTTTTGATGTCGGCTACTGGGATGGGTAGGCCGAGTTGAGCAGGTTACATAGCATGCATGCATGCAGGACGTAACTTAGTCCTTGTTGGCGGATGTCAGTGGACCGGGTTCCCTTACACCGTTGTGAGGGTTGGCGAAATACAAACCTGGGATCTTACAAGCGCTATTTGTTGTAATCGATTATAGCGCTTATGCAATCAATTACATAGTGCAGAATTCGTCCTGAGAACTTTACAAGAAACCTAAGGACCTTTTGATCGCCTTTGGCAAATCCTTAGCAAACCCAACCGACCTCAACTGAGTTCTTCCGACCTCGTCCATTTTTGCTACCCTTACCTTCTCTTACCCAAACTTTACCCCTCTGATTGACCCCTACTGACCTTTTCAGAGTTCTACCAACCTTGTCCGCTTTCGTCCGACTTTGTTTGGATTCTTACCTTGAGATAGTATGCCTAAGTGCCAACTCGGACACCTCGTACTTCCCACTGGTTCACTTGTTGATACATGTTTGTGGATGACATATATGATTACGTTGGTGGCATTCAAACTCGGCCTATGTGATGGCTCGAGATGAGGAATGTGTTTCGATATACATAAATACCCACGGGGGTGTATGGTGTATCCTGGCCAGGTCCGGTTGAGCCTGGTTCTGGGTCATACATTGATGGTGTCGTGGTGATATTCTATGTATAGCCGTGAGATGTCGGGACTGAGTGGTGGTAAACCTCGTGAGGACCACGGTCAGTGCATCGATGGGCCCTTGTGTGGGCGGTAGGTTGCATAGGGATTGTATGGCGTTATCCTGGCCAGGTCGGGTTGAGCCTGGTTATGGGTTATACATTGATGGTGCCTATGTAACATACGACATTTGCATGGTGGAAATGGGGTTGATGATTAGCTATAGGGTACGGAGGTACTGGGGGGGCCACGTCTGTTGGGAACTCCTTCTGACACACATTGGCTGATCACCATGAGGGGGTGATTCCTGTGCACGACAGAGTGACCCTGACAAGCTACTGCATCATCTGACCACAGGGATGGCTCATTTTCGGGATGGTACCACATTGCATAATAAGAATTGAGTCAGGAGCATGCATCATGCTAGATTTTATGAGTTGATTTATGAAATGGTTGTGGATGTCCGTACATGTTGGTGTTTGATGAATGCTTGGAATGTTGTATTGATATGTTGATGGCCGGGTTGCTTCTTGACCAGGTTGTGCTCCTTTCTTGTTGTATTTATTGTTATTTAATATGATGAACTCACCTTGCCTTGTTGTACCTTATGGTTTGGTACCTATCATGATCGCGAACTGGGTTCGTGTGAGAAAATGAGCAGTAGTAGGTGCTATTGGGGGTCGATCGGGTTGTTTGGAGCCGCTGTGTTTTGCCAGGATGTCAATGGACCTGACCCCGGGCAGGAGTTGCATTTTGCTAGATGCACCCCTTGTTTTAGTGGATGCACTCATTGTTTTGCTAATCACACCCTTGACTTCTATTTCTCTTTTACTTCTCTTTTCACTGTAAAACACTTGATGTATATTCTTTTTGAGACATAATCTTTGTACTTGTAATTAAATTATGTTTTGTAAGTGCGTACATATATTTGAAATGTTCTATGAGTACCTTGATCTACGTGTATATTCTATGATGATGATCGTTATATGCTCGCGACAAATTTATCACCATTTTCACAAGTAACCAAAGG
>CM023949.1:11819811-11870995 GCA_013407115.1 Glycine latifolia | reverse complement strand
GTACGCACTTACAAAACATAATTTAATTACAAGTACAAAGATTATGTTTTGTAAGTGCGTACATATATTTGAAATGTTCTATGAGTACCTTGATCTACGTGTATATTCTATGATGATGATCGTTATATGCTCGCGACAAATTTATCACCATTTTCACAAGTAACCAAAGGGGTGTTCTTTTCTTTAAATAATGAATTTATGTCATGGTTATGAGTTAGTAATACAGTAGCGACGTGGCAGGTCGTTACAATGCCCTCCTATGGTGATCCACACAGTTGTACCTTGAATGCTTGAGAGAACTCCTTCTGTTTCTTGATTTTCCTTCACTTGGTTGCTTGCTAGGTAATAACAAGGTGGAGACTTTAAGTGTTTGGTTTATTTCTCAAGACAAAAGATGGTGTCTTGAGATTAGGTAAGGGTGCAACAATGGAGGAGAAAAGATGATGAAGGAGAAACAAAAAAGAACTTTTTTTTGTTCTTCAAAAGAGCTAGATGCATAACATAAGAGTGAAGTGCTTTTATATCCTAGGAGCCTATTCTCTTATAATTTTATTAGGATTAGAATCCTAACTCAATCACTCAAAATCAGCCCAAGGATCTTCACTTGTTAAAAAATTTGAAATTCAAGTATGGTTTCTAGAACCATCTTAAGTTTGTTCCACTCTTGAAATACTTGAATTCAAAATTCAAGTTAAATGAATCTTATTCATTTGTTGTAATTTTGAAAAAGAACCTAAAAGGTTCCATGTCAAAACTGCCCCTTTATCATCATATACCTTTGCTTGTTGCTTTAACTATTTTATTTAAATTAGTAATTCAAATAAAAAAGTTGTTGGAAGAAGCATTATTCAATCTTTATTGGATATAGATTTTGATAATTCACAATTATACTTATAACCTAACCTCTTGATTTCAAAATTCAAATTTAAATTTCAAACTTAAAATTTAAATTTAAATTCAAATTCAAATTCAATCTTTGTCCTAGTTTGTAATTTAAATTTGAATTTGAATTTGAAATACAAAAATTTCAAAATTCAAATTCAAATTCAAATTTCGAATTTGTCCAAAACTTATTTTGGTCAAGTCAATTTATTGACTTAGTAAGACTCATGGTCCAAGACCCTCTTGGGGCTTTTCACACATTTGGGCTTATTAGTGTAGAAACTAATTTCTCACTATTAGCTCAAATGGGGCGCATGCATCAATTGGACTTGGAATCCAATTCCAACCCAATTACACCTTTAGTCTTGAAAAAAAACCCAATAAATATTATTGGGCCAAACTTGCTAGTTATAAGCAATCAAAACAACCTTTTGTGTGTGACCCATTAGGTTCAATTAGTCATTGACATAAACGAACTTAGACCAATTAAACTCTTTTAACGGGTCCAATACATTTAATGACCACACAAGACACTAGCAATGCTCTGCGGTCCTAGAACTAATTGAGTTGATCAAGTGATCTACCTTTCTGATTTGGATACCGTGCTAGCACCATCCCTCATGTCGTCATTCACATTTAGTCGTGAGGAAGGATAGAGTATCATCTTTCTTAGTTGACTAAATATAGCTTTTCACAGAACTAGGAATCTTCTTCTATTGACTCGAAGACGGATCATGACTTCTCATGATCTCTCACTATGCATAGATTTCCATGTCAACTAGAAGTCATCCAAGCCCTATCGGTCTTGTGAACGACTCATCCCTTGTAGGGACTATGAGTCATTTTGGCATGACCATCTTCACCCATGTATTCAAGTTACACACAAGAGTACATTGTTCTCCCCATTTTCAGGCGGATAGAGTTGTATAGTCAAAGTATAATCCTAGGATATAGTGTTCGATGATATCCTCAAGTCTAAGATAATCTGCATTACCAAACGATGAAATACTTTACAAATTCAATGATACTTTAAAGAATCCTTGTGGAGTCTTTCGACGGGTCAGTTTGGTGTCATCTGTTCTCCAACTGATCCACCCATGACATCAACTAAGGCATCATCATGCCTGCATTCCATGAGATCCCTACCTTGTATCTCTATACTAGTAGAAGATGTTGTAGTAGTTCTTTTTGAGATCACCAATGCCTTTTTTGGTGATTCAAGACTAAGAACTCATTTCAAGTAATAGACATTTAGTGTCCTTAAATTTATTAACAATGAAATACTAAATAGCAAAAGGTGTTCATCTGATGAAATAGATTATCTCTTGGACACCTACATACTAACAAGTTTGAAAGATCTCTCAAAAATGAGAGAAACAATTTTTTATTTAGTTATTCTTAAAAAAACAATTTAAAACATTTCTTTAAAAAAAATTTCAGTCAAACCATTCTTAAAAGTGGAAATAAAAAGTTTTTTTTTCTCAAAATAAATTACCATTTGTCATACCCTAATTCTATCCGGGTACCCAAAGAAAGTAAAAAAGAGAACAAAAAGAGAACAAAAAAAAGAAAGAAAAGAAAAAAGATAACAAATAAAAAAAAGAAAAAAAATATAACAGTCTAAAAAAAAGAAAAGAAGAAGAAAAACGAAAAAAGAGCCACAAGGCCCATTAGGTCAAAGGTAAGAGCAGTATAAGAAGCACAAGGGGGAACAATGAAGGAAAATTAATTGCACAATTAGGCACAGATCCCGGAGAAGGAAAAATGAGCCAATCAGAGGTCGACATTTGACATTTCCATTAGAGAAGGCAGAGGGGTCACTGAGGTATCCCTCATTCCTTCACTCTCTCTCGCGCTACCCTTTCCTTTTCTCCTCTTCCTCTTTGTCTCCATCGTTTTTGTTCTTTTCTTTCTTTTTATGAAATCTACTTGCATGTAGGCATGGCAATGGGGCCCAGACTTGTGGGCACCCGTTCGAACCCGTCCCAATGTCAACGGGGAAAAACTGAGTTGACCGGGTTCAGGTTCGGGTTCGGGTTTTCCCCGCTTTACAAATTTGGGGGCGGGGGTAGGTTTGGTAATGATGATATCCGCCCCGCCCCTACCCTACAGTAAATTACCAAAATGACCTTGTATATATATAAGAATTAAGAAGGAAACCCTAACCCAATAGCCCTCAGTTCTCACTCTCGACGGCTGGACGGTCACTCAAGGCAGCTTCTTCTTCTTCACACTACTTCTCTTCTCTGCTTTATCTTCTTCTTCTTCTTCTTCTTTAACTTGTACACACAAGTGGTTGAGTTTCTACGAATAATGGCTCCCAAAACAATGGAACCTCACGAAGCTGAAGAAGACTCGAAATTGGAGAGGTTGGAGTTTGATCTGAAGCAAATGGCACATAGGATTCTCGATTATCGAACAACGCTTTCGGATCAACTCAATGCCATGTTCTGTTCGATTCTCGATGCCCAAAGACCCTTTCTTTCACCGGGTACCTCTCTTTCTAGGGTTTTTCTTTTTAGGACTCTAAATTTGGGAAATTAATTGAATTTGATAAGATGTTTTTGGTGTGGACGAAATCTATGTGTTCTGTTTGAAAATCGATTTATGTACCTATAGATGGGTAGTATTGATTCAGTTCTGGGATTTTGGTTTTAAGTTAGTTTCTTCAATTTATGTGCTTTTTTGCTTTTGGGGGAAAGATTTAACCTTCTTTTGGGGCATATTAGTTTTGAGTATGATGTGGTTGAAATGGGTGCTGTTTGAATCTAGTTTCTGGTGTTGTAATTGCTTCAAACTGTAATGATACTTTACTATATTTTAGAGTTGACTCTCATTGCTTTCACAAGTTCTTTTTTTTTCCTTAAGCTATTTTCTTTTTGTTTTTTCTGGTTGGCTAATGGCTACATGAGTTTCGGACCTTTCTACCAGAAGTCCTATTATTTGTTATTGTTTTACTGAGATTATTGTTGGGCATAGATTAGTTGAATTGAAATCTGATTTAGGTCATGAGTTATGATTGGATAAATTTCTCCATAAGCACTTGCATTACAGGAAAATAAAATAAGAAGGAAAAATGAATTGAGATTTCCTCTTAATTAAAGTCAACTTATGCACTTAACTTTTATACAAGCGCATTTAACTTCTCCATAAACTAAGGAACATAAGTTTTCCTTCTTTCTGGGATTTAGGTCATGGTTAATTCTATGTTTATATTTTCTGGGAAAATAAATCTCATCAATGTTAAAACTTAAAACTGTTACATAATTATACTTCAAGATTATTTCTTGTTTTTCTGTTGCCTCTGTTTTTATTCTCTTGGTTCTCATTTGCAAAATTCATTCCAAACTTAAGTATTATTATTCTTCTTTCTTTTGAGATCAACCTGCTTTTACTTCTTACGAGAGTAAAATTTTGTGACAAGTAACACCTTTCGTTCCCCTTGATACAATCATTTATGAACTCTCACTTGTTTGGAAAGATTGTTTTGATGTCGAAAGTTACTATCATAAATTCATAATAAGGCTCTTAAAGGTATTGTGGAAGTCAGAAAATAAGTTTGTGTTCATCTTTTTCTCCCTTTTCTTCAGGCTCCTGCTTATACTCCCATACTTATGTTGAATATTTGTATGCTTATTTGTTTTGAATGAATGATGGATGATCAGTAGCCATAATACACATAATCTCACAACATAGTTTCATATCTCATAAGCTGTATTTTGCCTTGCCTATGATTGATATTGTTGTGAAGCATATGCATATAACTACTTGTTTGGAACTTTGGAGCTCAGTTAGCTGTGTTTGGCGTCTTTTTTTTACTTCAATCTATGTTAGAACCTTCAACTACATATATTCTACAAACAAATATGCTAAATTCACTTGGGATAACATAGTTGAAAATTAAGCATTACCTAATTTAGTAAATTTTTAAATGAGTTTAGAAGATCCATGGTGAATCCTAAACTGTTGTATTTATAAATAAAGAAAATTACACTTTGTTATATGGGGTTTTCCCAACTTGTTTAGATTTTGATAATCTTAAAAGATTAAATTGGATGACCATTTTCTATCAAATAATATTCATATATAAATTAAAAGGTTAGTATATTGGTCTTGGCTAAATTATTGACCATGGACTACTAGAGGAGTTACACTTGTTGCCTCTGTTTATTTTTTATTTTTTGCTTTTCATGACAGTTAGAGAATAAAAGAATGTCATGTAGACTTGGATTGCATGCATTCACTCCTATGTTCATGTGGTTATTGATCTATAATTGGTTAATGTCTAGTAATCTATGCAGAATTGGATTAAATATTTAAATTTGGAAAAAGAATAACTTTTATAATGCTTTGTTGGTGAGCTTTTGGTTATAAGTTAGTTTGAACACAAATGAAGCTTAATCCAACATATAATAAATTTGCGCTATGATAAATACAGAGTACAGTCATATTACTATAATCTATGACGAAATTGTAGGGAAAGCCAGTGCATAATGACTCACATGAGTAACAGAGTTGAGTTAGAAGGGAATATGCATGAAACATTTCTTGTAATTGCCTAAACTTGTGGCAACTGAGAGGAGAAATGAGTGAAGAATGGTGGATTCAGTTAGAGATGATCATTTTGTATATTTTTTTCTACTAGTAATTTATTCTTGTATTCCCTTTATTACTAGTGTATTTTTCATTTTTCTTCTTTGTTTTTTTTTTTATCCTAAGTGATAGCAGTTATTTTTCTGTAGGTATTGTTTGACTGTATGTCATTATTGTTACAATTTCAATCTTTTATATATGATCCTTATGTCATTTTTTTTAAAATTTTAGTCAAAAGCGGGGGCGGGGAAAACCCGACCCCCAGCGGGGACGGGGATGGGGTATGGGTTTTAAAATCCGACAGGGATCGGGGGCGAGGTCGGGGGGTGGTTTTTGAGTCAGGGGCGGGGATGGGGAATGCAATACCCGCCCCCGCCCCGCCCCGTTGCCATGCCTACTTGCGTGGTTCATCGGTGGGCACCATTGCCGACAGCGTGAGTCATACAAATGGTTATTGATGTTTTTTTGCTTTGTTTGTTGTTATTCATGTCATATTTCATCTTCCTTGTTGTGCTCTTGCTTCTATTTCCATGGTTTCTTTCATTGGGCAAGCTCCGCCATTGAGCCAAAACCATACCGCCACCGTGCTGGCCGCATCGCGGCCGCCACCGCACCGCCAAGCCTATGCCGGTGGTGCTAAGAAGGCCTTGGCACCCTTCGTGGTGGTTCCACATGTTTTCTCGTGCAGTTGCCATGGCTGTTGTGCTAGCAGCGTAAACGCGGGTTGGGTCGGGTCGCCCTGACCAAGTTTCAACCCTTAAAAAAATTTCATTTTACTTTTGACACCCCATATTTCATAAATACAACCCCCTTACTTTGGGCTTGACCCATTCTGAAACCAATTAAATAATGCTGTTTAGACCCACATTTTCATAACTGCACCAGCTTATCTGTTGGGCTTGGCCATTCTGAAACAAAATAAATAATGTTGTTTACAGCCACCTTTTCACTAACCACACTCCCTTTTCCTGTTGGACTTGACCCATTTTGAAACAAAATAAATAATGCTATTTACAGTTTACATTTTCATAACTGCACACCCCATAGCTGTTGGAGGTAGGTTGAAGAAAACAAGAATCCTATTTACACCTCCATATTCATAAATACACCCATTTCTGTTAGGCCGTCCCATTTTTAAATTAAATAAGTTGTGCTGATTACACGTCTTTTCTTACTATATGCACCCCTAATTACTAAGTGTACTCCCCACTTCTATTCTATCCATTTTCTATTTCCATTTGATTTATTTGATTACAATGTTATGTTAATTATTCATTTATTTTTGCATTAGTATCTTTAGTACACGCTTATGTTTCATGCATTCCATGCTGGGTCTTTGACTCGCTTGGTGGTGTTTCAATAACATGTGGATAGATTTTGTAAATATCATGTTGGATCCTCGACTTACTTGACTTCACAAAGTTTACCACAAATCTAAAATCTTTTCTTAAAAAAGCTAAAAATACTCAAATAGAGGATCACTCAATTCTCCTTTTTCTCAAAAAATCTACATATTACTCAAGATTGCTTCAAGGTCCAATGCCTTAAGCTATTCTCCCTGCTTTTTCTTCAAATCCAACATCGTTTCAAGGTCAAACGCCTTAACGACTCTTTTTCACGTAATTGAAACAAATCTTTCAAAAAAGATAAAATCAATCCAACGCACAATTTGTTTTCTACAAAGAACTACGTAAGTCTAATTTCCTCAATGCACTTGGGGATACGTAGGAGCGAGGACAAATCCCTTATCAACCTAAAAAACTAAAAAAAATATTAAATCTTCTCTTTTCTAAAATTAAAAATTTTGATTTCTTTTCTGAATAAACAAAAATAAAACAAGCATAATTTCATGTTCTTAAGAAAAAATAAATAATTTAAAAGTCACTTTATTTTTAGCACACTTGATTAAAGGCTGTCGTCTTTGTGACGGACGCGTGGGGTGCTAACACCTTCCTCATGCGTAAATGACTCTCGAATACTTTTATCTCAAATCGTGGACCATGCCTTATCTTATTGGTTTTTCTGACGTTTTCCTTAAATAAACGTTGGTGGCGACTCCCTCAAGTTTTCCCTTTTTAGAAAGCTTCTCTTTATCTTCTTTTTTTCATCGTCGTCCTGTCGTGATCAAACAGGTTGCGACACCCTTAAAAACAATTTGGACCAATTCAGAGTAATTCAAACAAGTTTGGAACAGTCCAGAGAGCAATTTGGTTCAAGTTGGTTCATTTTAATTCAATGTGCCTCTAAAATAGTTTGATTCAGTTTGCCAAAATTGTTTGACAGTTCAATTCAGTTTGGGCGAACTGCAAATGCAGTTCGGAACAATTTATCATGGTTCTTTATTTTGAATTGGACAAAGCGATATCCTTAGGAATGCTAGAACTTGTAGAATATACAACTAACTCTTAATGAGCTGAAGTAACATTACTAGACTTCTCTAGCTGGATGGACGTTGGTTGTTAATGAGCCTTTACAACAGGGGTGCAACAAGAATCTGTTGGTCTTGTTGATCATCAGATGAATCGATGCCATGAATAGCCTATTGGATGATGTTGGTGGCTCCAACTTGCTTTTACTTTTTCTTTTCCAGCCCTTTCAACAACGATCTTGGTTTGGATATACTTCTCCCACTTAGCCTTTTTAGGCTTAAGTTTTTCAAAGATGTGCATGACACATGCAAAGAACTCATTTTCATCCATCTGGTTTAAATCGAAGATGATGGGAAAATTGAGCAGTTGTTTTATGAAACCATCTTTAGGGTTCTTAACAAAATAGGCAAAGACATCGTTGAAGTGATATACCTTGGTTGGACATAGCAGCTAAATAAAGTCCTTGTGATCATTGTGCATTGGCTAATTTGTAGATTTGGAAGTGGATGCACTTCATGAGTCAAATCACACAGTTCAATTCCATGAAGTGTATGTGTTGTGGTTGTCCAACTCCTTCACTAATCTGTTGTTACTAAACAAGGTCCTCTAGTCCCTTGAGTAGTTGGTGATTTGCACCTTTTGTCTTCTGTTGGGCATCTCTTCATTGAAATAGAGTTTGAAACTCTTTTTTCTACCCTCATCATAGACATGAAATGTAGGACAGGTTCTATTAGGCACCAACTTTATATCCGTTGATCTTCTTAAGTGAAAGACTGGTGGATAAGAGTCTACTTGGTTTGAAATGTACACCTGTTTGAAAAGATCTTCTATCATCTCCCACTCCTCCTTTGAAGACATGAGATCAACATGATTGTGAGGAAGAAACTTCGTGATGGGGGTCCAAATGTTAACATTTTTGTTAAGGATGGAAAAGTAGACTTGGCCCGACGAGCTAGCCCATTTAGCCCACTAAAAAAAGTGGGACAGGCTACCATTACTAGCCCACCCCATTTTTTTGTGGGTTAGGAATAGCCCGACCGATTTTTGGTGGGTTGGTTCAATTTGCCATTAAAAATAGTATGAACACACACAACAACCAAAAGGAGGGGTGAAGTGGTTTAAACTTGGTCTTTTAAAATCTTTAAAACAATCAGAATATTAAGAATCGTATCACAAAAACACCCTTTGAAATCTTTCAGTCAATCAAGTGTCAACCTTTAAAGAAAGCAATAGCTGAAAATATACTTTTGTTACCCTTGAAAAGATTATCCAAATGAATGACAATCAATAACAGCAAGAAGAGGTTAAGAGAAAGTATTCAATACCAAGAACTATACTGGTTCACTCCTCAACTTGAGAAGCTACATCCAGTTTCTTCCAACCAACTTGGTTAGAGTTCCACTATTCACAAAATTCTTTTCTTACAAGCTTATAACAATCACCCTTAATTAACCCTAGATTAAGATCATAAATCTAACACCCTTAGACTCCTAGTGATCAAGACATAAAGAATCCCCTCTTTACTCTTCCCTCTAGAGAAACCTACTCTAGACAAGTCTTAAGAAATCTTTTGTAATAGTAACAAACAAACTAAAATTCTAAAACGAATTACAAACAAAGTTTAATGAAGAGAGACAACCTAATGATCCAATGTATATGAATGCATATGATTTACCAATCTTGATCCAGGTTGAATGAAAACAAATTTCAGAGCAAACTCTTCAACAACTTCTTTAGAATCTTGCCCAAGAAGAAATCTTTCAAAGAAACATGAAGATTAGAATTTGTGGGACAAGAGCTCAGTGACTCAGAGTATCTCTTCTCGCTTCAGAAGGCTTTTGAAAATCTATGAAAATTTCGTTGTGTAATGTTCTATTTATTTCAAAAGACCCAACAACTTTTTATAGAAAACTATTGTAGCTGAATTTAATCGATTAAATCGTCCATGTAATCGATTATTTTCATTTATGTAATCGATTAATTACATATTTAATCGATTAAAATGTTCTTAAGTTTTCTGGAAAAGATACATGAACAAAGTAATCGATTAATTACAAAACATGTACCTTTATGAAAACCATGAATGCAAGCCAATGAATGATGTTTATGCAATGCAATGGATCATAGGATGAAACTCTTACACATCTAAAGATTTACATATGCCTTCAATTGAATGACATGTAAAAGCTAAAATTTATCCAAGACTAAGAGCCTCAACATCTTGATCCTCTTCAAGCTCCCCTTGTATCTAACAGTCATCCCGTACTGTGGGATCTTATAGCAAAATGGCCTTGAACCAGTGGGCTAGTCCATTTAGCCCACTAAAAAAGTGAGATGGGCTAGCATTGCTAGCCCACTTTGCAAAGAGGGCCAGCCCGACCCACCCTTTTTTTTTGGGCTAGGGCCAGCCCGACCCGTTTTTGGTGGGCTGATCCACTTTGCCATCCCTAATTTTTATACCATAAAACCTGAGGAGTTGGGTTCTCCTGTGATGGATCCCTCTTGATAGGAAGATGTGATTTCTTTGGCACTTTGGAGAATGGATCATCACTCTTGGTTGACTTCTTATTTGGCTCTTCTCTACCCTTAGGGGATGGATGAGTGGTCTGTTGAGTCCTACTTAACATCCAATGAGGCCCCATACAAACTAGGTTAGGATACATTGGTTGTCTCCATGCTAGGGTTTCCAAAGACATGATTATATCTGTCAGAAGTGCTTTATAAGCAATAAAGGGCTTATGAACATAATCATACCCCGTCCATGAAGTAGGCGACACAATGATGAATTAGTGCTGGATGGACTATTATGTCACTCTCTAGATTATCTCTTTCCTCTTGAAAATATTTTTTATTTTTGGAGAAGAATGCAACTGGGAACTTCTACTATTGTTTAGTCATAATGAGAGGCACCAAGGGTGTCAACCTTGTTGGTTGCCTGAACTTCTTCTATTGTGGATGACGTCCTCATGGTAGAGATTGTGGATAAGCAAGTGAGCCACATGATATGTCATTGTGTTCAAAGTTGATAGAGTTGTGTGATGGGGAAGGTGGAGGTACAGCCTTACCAACAAAAGCTTTGTTGGCTCGAGTTGCTCTGGTCTTCTGCTTTCTAGGAACTTCAGCAAGAATGATGGGTTCCTTATGCTTCCCTTCTTTTGCAACCTTATGCTTCTTTTGGACAACAGGTGTAGGTTGTGCTCACCCTTGTGCTTCCTGAAGACAAGAGAAGCATCATTGTCTATCTTGCTCAAGTCTCTCAGTGTTTGGTTGATAATATTTTGTTCCACTGGCTTCCTTGGAATTTTCTTAGAAGGAGCAGTCTTTAGTTGCATAGGGTGGGAGGGTGGTTATGAGTGATTTTTTGGCATTCAAAAATGTAATGATGAGGTCGGTTTCTCAAGGGATGACTCAACACAGTTCCATAGAGTTGACTTAGTTGTATACGACATGTTGTGTTCACATGAGTGAGAACGATATATTAATTGAAGAACATGTGTTTGATTCCCATCTTGCGCAAAATTTCTTAAGGTCAACGGAAAACACGAACCACGAGCGAGATTAGAGTTTGACATTGTGGGTTGAGGAACACTTGTGATCTCTTACCTAGGACAAAAAATAAATAAATAAATAAATAAATACCAAAGGGTAAAAAAAAGTATTTTTATTTATATTATTTATTATTTATCTCTTATCTTTCTTACCTTCTCAACAACTTTAATTCAATTTTTTTCTCTTCATTTTTACTAATTTATATTTTGATCATATTTCTCACATATTTCTTTTGTTTTCTTACCTTTCTACTTCCGTTCCCTCTATTTTTGCTCCACCTACAAAACATAGCATAAAAGTACTTTAAAATGTTCAGATATTTAATAATAAATAAAATAATATGAAATGAGAAAGAATGAAATTAAATACTAAATAAATACAATAAAATTATCATACTTGTTTGGTTCCATTATGTGTAAATAAACGAAATAGTAACTAGTAAGGAAATTAAAGAATTAATTAATTAATTATATCCTACATTTTTAAATTTGAAAAGAAAAAATGATTCATAAAAACGTGAATGCATTATATATCATATATATTTTAATATTTTAAACAGTCTAAACTCTAAACACATAAATTAGGTAAAAACTGTTGTACCCTACTAATTAATCATCCCTTATTAAAAATAAATAATATCTAATATAATATCTAAATACATCTTTTTATATAAAAAAATCTAAATAATAGCAACTAACATCAATATGCTTTATTTGATTTCCTTTAAGTCCTTTGCGTCAATTCCAGTACGATAAATCACACCCATGCTTAGACCAAATCTCATGTTGCGCGCATTCTCTGAAAATACATTAGGTTGCGTGTCGTGTTTTGTTTTCATCCAAAAACAACATGCTTTCCTTTTCAAATTGGATATGGTGGGACACCTGTTACTAAAATCGTGCTTTATGTTTCGTGGACACGACCAGCTCAACCCGGAGATTTGTTCTTGTTCTTGATCTTTGTCTTCATCTTTGATGTATTCTTTTTTATCAGCCCATATTCAATGTATTTGATGCTAAACAACCTAACTTTATGAATCTATTTATTGCTAGATGCTACAAATGGGTGGAGAGTGGAAAATGCACGCTCCTTAAACATGAAGTGAGGGGGAATATACACCAAAACTCAGGATAGTTGTTATTCAAACATATCTTTCTTGCATAATTTGAAAAAAAAAAAAGATGTGAGAATTATTCAAACATATCTTTCTTGCATAATTTGTGAAATTTATATTAAATCCTCAAAGCATAAGATAGCTATCAACAAGGACATGAGTTTGATTTTCACTACTAATGTAACTATCTTGTAGGTGCGTAATCTATAAGTACTTCTTAAAGTGCTCATTAAGCCTTGAGGTCTGCCTTAACCCGGATGAACACCTGAGATCTAACTCACCTAAACTTTTTCATGTGCCAAAAAAGGAAGAAGTATAAGATAACTCTCATTTTATGTCAATATAGAAACATATAAGAAATTAAATGTTAATATATATAGTTTTTTTATGATTATTGTAAAAGAAAATAACACAAGAAGGGGGGTTGAATTATGCTTTTAGAAATTTTTAACTTTGATAAAAAAAACACATTTATCGTCTGATGTGAATTTTACTGAAAAAAAAGAGATCCTTTGAGAAAAGCTCTATTAGACTATGAAAAAATAATTTTGTTAATTTATATAATAACTAAAAACAAATTCAAACCCTTTGTCAGTCAACACAAAATAGCAATAAAGAATAACACAAGAAGTTATACTAGTTCGTCTCTACCCCGAGACTACATCCAATTTTTAGCAACCCACCAAGTTTCCACTAACTTATCAAAAGTTACAAAGTACTCTTCATTGTCAATTCTGACTCTTCCAAAAGCAAGCTCTACCCCAAGCTTGACTTAACTCAATATTCTTTGTCCTATCAAGTTACTACTGGCTCTAAACAAATCAACAAGATTTGTTGAAGTTTGCACAATAACTAATATGTGATCATCTTACAGACAGATATATCACTTAACACTTTAGTCTTTTCTCTCAAGGTTTACAAGGTGTTTCGAGAGCTTAGTATCTATACAGAAGTTTACAAAAAGCTTTTTACAAGAAAGAATCAATGAATAATTCGTGAGTAGGTTTGTGTGTTGTTTCTTCAAAGCTTCTTCTATATATAGCTTTCATCTTCAAGTATATGTTGACTCACAACTGTTGGATCATTCACTTTGTTCTTCGTTTGAAGTCTTGAACCCATTGTAGCATTTAATACTTGCATTAAATGCACGTACATTCTTCATACAAAGTCCATGTTGATAGGCTAGTATGTCTTGTACTTCAGCAGGAAGTCACTTCTTTCATCATAGCAAGTTTGCAACAACAGAGCACACCTATTGATGAAGATCAAAGTCTTCCAGACCGTGGACTCCATTTATTCTCCTAGGACTTTGACAAATCCTAGGAGAATGTTTTCTGCATGAAAGAATCTCAGACACAATATTAAATGAAGGTCCTAAATGCACTACTTAAATATTATGTCAGATCATCTTATGAATGTATCGCTTGGAAAATATAGACGCAGGGATACAGACCATGATTTGATAGCACATCAGACACAACTTTTAATCTTTTACCATTTGTACTTATTTGCATCTAATCAAAATAATTAGGACTCTTAGTTTGTTTTAAGACTAAATGTCTTTTGATTTAACAATTATATATTTAATTTGTTCCTTATGTTTAAATTTTATTTCTAAATGTTAGACTTTTATTTATTTATAAATTGTCACATTTTGATTTGTCTTGGAATATTTACCTTGTAATTTTTGGATATTAGACATCATTTGGTTATTATACTTGGATGGTAACCTACATATATAGTTGAATGAAATTATTATAACTTTTCCATGAATTAATAAATGAAAGTCTAACATAAATCACTTATGTTAGTGGTTTATTGTGGACCACATTATAAATCGTTGGATTCATTTCACCCAAATAGTCATATGATGCACCCTTTTTACTAGATTTTTTTTTCTTCATTTTTTTCTCGCCCTCCCTCCTCTTTTCTCCAACTAGTGGTAATCCTCCTCCGTCTTACTATTTTTTTATAATTTTAACTTACTTATATATTTGTAAATAAATTATATATTAATTTATTAATTATATTTTAATTCAAAATATAAAAAAACAATGAATAAAAAGAAACCAAAGTTTTATATAATGAATAACAAAGAAATCAAAGATAAAGAATTAAGTTATATTTTTAGTTAAATGTATATTTTTAAGTTTATTTTTTAATTATTATTTTAATTTAAATTATTTAACTATTAATATAATTGATTCATATTTTTAAAAATTTGAACAATAAAATCTTATATATATATATATATATATATATATTGTGACAAAAAAATTGTAAAAAATGTAATGGTGGTGGGTACGAATACGAGTATAGTTTAATACTCATCCTCATTCTCATCCTTGTTTAAGAAATTTGAGTAATATTTGTACTCCTACCCAATTAAAGCAGGTATTCCCCATCAAAGTTAAGGTGGGTTTAGGGCAATACCCACAGGTACAATTATTTTCCATGCCTATTAACAACAGTATTGTGAGAGACAAAAGGAGAAAAACATGGTTGAAATTGATGCACAAAGAAGGAAAAATAAAAAGAAAAAAATAGGGGGGAGGATCATTATTGTTGAAAATTTCCTCTAACAACGATGAGTAATGGTAAGTTTATTTTTGTGTAGATTGGAAAACAGAGGACGTGGTCACCTATCGAAAAAAGGAGGAGGTAGAGGGATAAAGAAGGAAAAATAAGCTAGTGAAGAGGGTGCATCATATGGCTATGTGAGTTAGATCAATTTGACGGTTTATAAATGTGGTCATCAATAAACCACTTCCACAAGTGGTTCATGTTAGCCTTCATCGAATTAATATGATTTAAATAAATATGACTTTACACAAAAATACATGAAAGAATCATTGCAACTATTTATGAAAGGATAAGTACTCTCACTACAACAAAATTCATCACTAGTGTTGTCCAAAAGCTTACACTAAATTTGACTTTAATGCCAACCATGTGTTTGCTCTTTGGTAGTTGACACTAGCTAGTGTCAGTAGCTGACTAACCGAATAGTCACTAAAATAGAAATTCTACTCATGTTTATAAAGTGGTTGATTGTCATTGATGAGATATTTTGTACTTTTGCACAATGGAAATTGTTTGATTGAGTATAAAAGTATCCTCTTGGCTCAATTTTAGCATCTCCATCCATTCTTCATGTGTTTGGTGTTACTCATGACTTTGAGTAGCTAATTTCCCCCATTAATGGGGTTAGATGTAACCAAACTTAAACTCACTTGTATCTTTTGATACTTTGATGCTACTTATGGCTATGAGTAACTAATTTCCTCTATTGCATGTTAGAACATGAGACATTGGATGATGTAGATCCCTTAATTCCTATGGTTTTTTTATGATAACATAAGTATTAAATTTTGTTTGGACTAATGGAATTTTTAATGTCTTACATGGATATACCACCCAATGTTTATTTGATAACACTTTAAGCTTATGGGTTAACATTATCCTAATGCCCATATAACTGGAACTTGTTTTAATTATAGATATAAGCAACATCCAATATAATGTAATGAAACAAGTGTCCAAACATATCGTGAAAATAACTAGTTTGCATAAAAGCTTTATATTATTTTAGTTAACATCCATATGATTGCCTTGTACGTGGAAGCATCTCGAGATTAATTATTGTACTAGAATGTTCTATTATTTGTTTTTCCTTCATGATGATTGATTTGAAATTCTATTAACATTTGAATTTCAAGTTGTGTGCTCTTATGGTCAGAAAAGAAGAATTATCTACAGAAGCTGCAATAGTACAAGTAGTGGAAGTAGAGAATGTGGTCGAAGAAAAAGCATTATACCTTTTGTCCCATTTCTCTCTCCTCTTTACACTACCACGTAGCAAGAATGACATTGGTGAGACAACAACCATTTTAAATGAAGGCTCTAATCTCGTAACGTATATCTCCAATGAAGTCTATAAAAGGAGTCTTAAAGCTCAGCATGCCACACATCAATCAATTTAATCAAGTGTTGAAACTCTATCAAAACGTTGGATGCTCAAACACCATAACTTAGAAAGTTTATTCTTTGCTTTACAAAGTTATATGTTTGTAGTCAAACTTAATTGTATATCCTCTCTTTGAGAGTTTCAAATATTGTATTCATTCAAATTGAAGTCTATAAAAGGACTCTCAAAGCTCAACACAAGATACAACATATCAATCCATTTAATCAAGTGCTAAAACTCTATCAAAATATTGGACTCTCAAACACCAGAGCTTAGAAAGTTTATTCTTTGCTTTTAGAATTTTGAATATTGTATTCATTCAAACAATTCGGAAAGCCAGGAGTGACTTGGTAATCAAATAATATTTGAATGTTTGTTAATCTTAAGGAGAGATTAAGGGTAAGTCAGAAGTAGCCTAGAGAATATTTATTGTAGCCAAAAGTGGCAAGGTAAAAACTTGTTTGTAATTAGTTTGTGATTAGTGGAACCCTTCAAGGAGTTGTAGGAGAACTGGATGTAGTTCAAGATTTTCAGTGAACCAGTATATATAAACCTTGTGTCTTTACTCTAGCTTCTGTTATAACTTGCTTTTATCATAAGTTGCTTCTATCTTGCTTTGGATGCACAAGCTTTGTGGGAAAAAAACATTTGTGGAAACTTGTTTTAAGTGATTGGGTGCTCCTATGCAGAGCATCCATTTCGAATTTGTGCTTAAACTTGCTCTGTGAAAATTTTCAACTTGCCAAAAAAGCTTAAGTTTTATCTAACACACTATTCAACCACCTTCTAGGGTGTTACTTGTATTTCATTACACGTTTAAGTCAAAAGAAAGTGATTTGGTGAAGTCTAACCCTGTCAATCCATCATTATTTGAAAAGAAAAACTATTGTTTTCAGCTTTGTTTTAACTACAAAATGACAGGAAAAAAAAGCATTTAAAATATGTTTCTTTACTTGTTTTATTATTAAGCTCCAAACATCAACCAAAATATATGTTTTAACTCTTTAGTGATATTCTTTAGCTTAGTTAGTAATTTTGTGAAATTTGCCCAATATTATGCAAGTCCTTTTGTGAAACAATAGTCCATTTATCATTTGTCTACTTGTACGAATTGGTATGCTTGTCAATGACCAAGCACCACCTCAAGATGAGACTTGTGACTTATGATATGGATTGCATAATACCTTTTTCCAGAGCTTGATTGACCTTTTTTTTGGGCCAAGAACCTCTAAATGGTTGGACTATTGAATAAGAAACAAGACCAACCCAAGTCTCATCCACATCTAAATAGGCTTCTTCTAGGCCTTCCTAACCTTGGCAACAATATTGATAAGAGTTTTTTTAAAGCAATGTTACTTATTACAAAATCACAAATAATCTGTTCATGATGAAGATCCCACAAAATTTTGTTATGCATAACGATTGTGAAATAGGTAGTTGGCATGTAAGTCTTTGCCACCAAGGATGAATGAATACACACAATACAACTTTATCATAAGTCTTCGCAACCAATCATCCCTAATATTCTTAAAGTCTCAAAGTATCAATGGTATGAACCTCAAAACTATGTTGTCATAGCACACCTAATTACCCCTTAATAATTGAATTTGATAGAGCTCACTTGCAAATAATCAAAAGTCAATATCAAAAATCAAATTTAGTGCTTTCCATATAAATAAAAAGTGTAACTTACCCATGAATAATAACACATATGATGACCTTTCATCAACATCCATTTGCATCTATCTCTAACCCCGATGAAGGGTATTGCAGTCATCCTAATGAGGTATGTTGATGTCCTATTGAGGTACCTTTTTCCTTGTGCTGTTGAGGTAGTTCTGTAACGACCCGGACTCCAAGTTGCTTAGTGAATGCTTGGTGTGTGTATTATATTAATTAATTATATATTTGTTGTATTAATTGCTGTCTTGAGTCCTTTGTTTTGGGATGTGTGCTTGATGGGTGATGGGACGTAAGTCAACACTGCTGTGCTGTGGTTGCTGGTTGTACACGTTAAGTGGACGTGCTGTGTCAGCCGTGTTTATAAGCAGCAAGCTGGCATAGCAGAAGCTTACTCTTCCTTTCTCCAACCTTAGCATTTTCTCTTCTTTTCTCCCAAGTTTACTCATACCCAGAAACCTTCCTCCCTTAACCCTTTTATACCACCTTCAGCCCACGAGAACCACCGTCGCTACCACGATATCCCAATGCCAAGAAGGACCTCGTGGTCGGAACAGACGCTTAGGACAAATTGTAGTGAAGCCCGTGAACGAACTCCTGGTTAGGTAAGGGGAGCTTATCATGTCTGCTAACAATTTCAGGTAGCATGGCCGAGGACCAGGGAAGTCCAACCATGGCGATGTTTGCATGTCCGTGTGTGCGTTATTTTCCAGAAAGTTGTGTCTTTGAATGAATGGAATGGGTTATGCTTTATGTTCATTGATTGGTGTTTTGTGTTTATGTTTAATGGTATTCAGGTATGGTAGTCTGGAAAGGGGGAGTTGATGTTGTAAGAACTCACTGTGCATGTGTGTGGAGTTGGCATTTTGATGCTGAAAAGCTCCCAAAACACTTTGCAGAAGTGTTCGTGCAAGTGCTGAGTACTGGGTAGGGTTGGGTGAGTTGTATATACATGTGCTTATGATGACGGGTGTCGAGATAAGTTGGCCGAGTTGTATATATATGCTTATGATGTCGGCTGCCGAGATGGGTTGGCCGAGTTGTATATATATGTGTTTGCGATGTCGGCTACCGAGATGGGTTGGCCGAGTTGAGCGGGTTACGTAGCATGCATGTGTGCAGGCAGGACGTGACAGTCCTTGTTGGCGGGCATCAGCATACCAGGTTCCTTACTCGAGATGATACCTTAGAGCTATTGAGCTCAAGTTCGCTTTGAGAGAGTAAACTACCGGGTTCCCTAACTCGGATGAACTCGTGCTTCTTCGGGAAGAGAGCCACCGGGTCCTTTACTCGATTGGGCGATTCTCTTTAAGGTTAAGTCCAAGCCTTGAATCCTTAACCGCCTTGTCCAACTTCGACCGACCTCGCCTAACCTTGTTTGAATTCGTACCTTAAGTTATTAAATCTAAGTGCCAACTCGGACACCTAATAATTCATACTGGTTCACTTGTTTGTAGTGTTGTGTATGACGTATGTGACTACATTGAGGTTAGCCTATCTGATGGCTTGTGATATTTGTACCTTGATAGGGCCATGGTGAAAGGCCATGTATAGATACGTGAGATGCCGGGACTAAGTGGTGAACCTTGCAAGGACTCCGGTCAGTGCATCGATGAGCCCGTGTTAGGGCGGCCCTCGTTTGGGGCGGTATGTATGTAACATGGAAAGGTATGGAGATCCTAGCCAGGACGGGATGATCCTGTGCTAGGCCATACGTTGATGGTGTCCATGAGAGACATACAACGTTTGTAGCCCATGTTGGGGCGACCCTCGTTTAGGGCAGTATGTATGTAACATGGGAGGGTATGGAGATCCTAGCTAGGATGAGATGTTCCTGTGCCGGGTCATACGTTGATGGTGCCCATGAGAGACATACTTCATTTGCATGATGGAAATAGGATGATTGACTGTAATAGTATGAGAAGTACTGGGGGTCACGTCTGTAGGGAGATCCTTATGACACCCATTTGGCTCATAACCACGGAGGGGTAAGTCCTATGCACAACAGAGTAACCCCGACGTCAACTACAGCTATCATTTGGACCATGGATTTGGCCTATTTCTGGGATGGTACCACATTGCATGTTGAGAGTTAAGTCAGGAGCATGCATCATGCTAGGCAATTTAAATAGACTTGTGGAATGTTCCTGGATGCTTGTTCATGTTGGTTGTGTGTTGATATATATATATATATATATATATATATATATATATATGAGCCTTGTGGTGATACTATGACGCTTGGATTGTTTTTCCTTGACTGATGTTACCTTTCGCTTGTTATTTTATATGATGAACTCACCCTTGCTTTGTTGTGCCATGTGGTTTGGTACTTGTGATGATCGCGAACCCGGTTCGTGTGAGCAGACGGACAGTAGTAGGTGACTGGGAAGATGACAACCTTTGGTTGGAACCGCCGAGTTGCTGGGATGTCGATGTGATGGATCCCGGACAGGGGTTACATTTTGCTGATTGCACCCCTGGTTTTGATAGTCACAACCGTGTTTTGCTAGTTACACCCCTGACGTTCATTTTCTTGTTCTCTTTGTAAAACGCTTATACATTTTAGACATGGATAATTGTACTTACAATTAAACTATGTTTCATATATATATATATATATATATATATATATATATATTTGTGCAATTGAGATGTTTTATACGCGCCTTGTTTTTGTTTATGATCATCATGTGATTGCAAAAAATTTATCACAGTTTTCATTGACAAAAGAAAAAGGGGTGTTCTTTTTTATCAAAAGTCATGTTAATGTTATGGTGGGTCGTTACAAGTTCCTTCTCTTAATAAAAAATATTACGAAGATGAGTTCACTTCAACAAGTCAAGCTACCCTAAAGGCAAGAATGGGGATCATTGTGAGGCCTATAGAAGGACATGGGAGTATAGTGTTAGTAGGAGGTGGTGTAGCAACTCTCTAGTAAGGTAAATGAGGTAGTGGTATAGACACCATGGTTAGTAGTGTGGTTGGACAAGTTCTTGATCTCCTAATGGAAGTGTAGTCTTTCTCTATAGGTGCCACATGCAATAATTTATGTAGTGGCAAATTCACTTGGTCATATGAGCCTATCTCCCTAACCACCTCTAGTATCACATGCATATTCCCTACCTTTTTTTTACGTCAAGGCATTACATTAGAAGCCACAAAATTTGTGATTTGGGGAGGATAGTCCTCAACCCAAAAAGCATCAACTGCTCAAAAAGAAAGACTAGTAAGTTTGTCTACAACTCTATTAGCACTTCTATTTACAACAGAAAAGGCAATTACTAATGAGGTCCCTTTACAAAGAGTAATGATCCTACAAGATACCTTAGAAGTAGGAATTGGACCCACTCAAATCCTCCTTCCAAGCTTGAACAAGCCTAAGGTAGTCGGATTCAAAAGAAATAGAAGGGAGGTGCATCTGAATGCAATGTTGTCAAACTCGTAACTTGTAAGAGGAACGAAAGAGAGGTAAAAGATCTTAACTCGAAGACTGTAACACGACTGGTAAGAGTTATATACACATGAAAATTTATTTAATAAAAACACACTAGTGAGTAGTGACTAGATCACTAGACAAAAGTAATTCAAAATAGATTCGTAAGTCATAACATAACTCATAATAAGTTGAAATTATTTAATAAAAACACATTAGGCTAGGTCTAGAAGATCATTAAAGTTAAATCAAGATAGTCATCCTCCATGTGATCTTCATCTTCCTCTTAATTAATAGCATCTCCTCCACCTTCATCATCATCAACAATTGAAGGAACCTCCAAATCACCCATAGGTGCATCACCAACACCTCCACCACTAGCATCCTCTCCTAATTCAACTAAGATGTCTTCATCTATAGCATTAAGGTATGAATTTTCTTCATTTTCCACTATCCATTCATCATTAGAAGCAACATCATCAATGTTAAAGTCTTTTGCTTTCATAACATCCTTCTTCTTTTTCAATCTTGAATTAGTCATCAGAAACACCACATTGTTCATTGTCCTTTGCTGTAAACATTTCCTTTTCTTGGTGTGGACCTAAATAATTATAAAATTAATTGACACAAAGGTCTTATCCTAGGTATAAGTAAAGAATTATAAAATAAAGTTCATGAATTCAAATTCTTACCCTTTCAAAAGCACTCCAATTACGCTCACAATTCGATGAACTACATGTCAAACTCAATACTCCAATAACAAACCTTTGTAATTATGGATGATCATCACCATAAGACTCCCATCATTGTGCTAGAGTTTTGGTTTGAAGTGCACATTGAGCCACTAAACTACCAAAAAACTTGGATTTGCTCTTGAAATACTGAATTTAAGCATCAATCTTAGCTATCATATCAATGTCTCCTACCATCCTTTCTAAACAAGCATACATTCCACGCTTCACTTCATAATCAACTTTAAATTCAGGATTATAGTGCAACATAGGATTAAGATAATAGCTCGTAGCATGAAAAGGCCTATGCAATTCGCATTCCTATCTTGCATCAACAATTTACCAAATAAGAGTGTAGCTAAAAATGATACAAATAAATAAATTAATCTCCAAATAAAGTGTATAATATTATAAATTAGAAAATGGAAGATAATTAGTTAATTACCTTTTACTAACTCCATTGAATATACCTTGTATCTTCTCTTTGGCACTATCTATTTCTTCAAAAATGAATCCCATGGCTGGCTTGTTGTCTAAATCCACCATGCACAACACCTTTATTACAGGGAAAACACCTCTCATGCAATGCAAAACATTTTTCCAAAATCCCTTATCTAAAATCAAATTTTCAATAAGCTTTATATTTCTTGTATTTACAAATTGACTAGATTGCCACTCCTTGGATGTGAACATCCTAATAAGTGATCCCTTGTTGTTATGCAAGCATCCCAAAGTCAAATAGGAAGTGGCAAAACAAGTAGCAACTGGTCTTATCAAATTGGTTCCCTTAGTAAAATTATGCAATAAGCAAATAAGAATAGTTCTTCAGTAGTGTAGGTTGTGATTTTCTTACCACTTGCAATTGTCTCTTGATGGAGTGGTAATTTCTTCTCAAAATCTTCCAACATCAAATCAATTCAATGTGTTGCGCAAAGTATCTAATGCAAATTCTTCCTCTTTTGCATGAACAAATCTCTAGATACCATGTAATTTGCAGCATTATCTTTTACAATTTGGACCACACTCTTCCCCGACCTCCTCAAAAATTGAAAAGTTTGTCTAGTGTCTTACATTTTCAGAAGCATCAATAGATTTCAAAAAGATAGTTCCCTTAGGACTATTCACCAAAATGTTAAGTATAGTCCTCATTCTTTCTGCTCGCCTGTTTGTCATTATTAATCATCCTGTTTTCTTCCAACTATATCTATGTTCTTCCAAATTGCTATTAATATTTTCAACTTGTTGCTTCAAATATTTGACTCTAATTTCATGGTAGGATGGTAGCTTAAATCCCTTACCATGGGAGGCAACCAACCCAAGTATCTTCTTGAACTCTTCACTCTTTGCAACATTAAAAGGTATAGCATTGTTGTAAAAAATAAAGCAATTTCTTTACATGCTTCCTCCCTCTCAGGCTTCTTGAAAATGGCATTGACAAAAGGTTGGTATCTTGCTGCCCTTCTCTTGAAAAGACTTACAGTATCAATTCTCTTTTTCTCTTTCCACCCTCCTCCAAAACTCCTTCATCTTTGAATTGTGAAAACTTCTTAATTAGATTTTCCTACAACCGACCAACATTCAACAACATTATTTTCTTAACATCTCCAGGAACATCTTTATAGGGTATAACATCCTTTGAAGTTTCGGCTAAATGATGCTTCAATTGATAGATTCTAGTATTAAAAATCTTATTTCAGTATTTGCATTTCAGATTTCTTGCACTCCTATCAATTGAAACCCAATGATTTCATGCAACATCAATCCTTGGTCCAGTCTTATTTCCATTAACTTTGTAATTTCAAAAGCACCTGAACCACCTTCAGTAGGTTTGTTGCCACCACTTGAAGCCACTTTTCTCCAAACATTGAACAAAACAAAACAAAACTATAATTAGTGGTAGAAACATGCAGAGAGAAGGACTGAACAAAGAGAAAACGCAGAGAAAAGGACCAAACACGCAAACAGAAGGACCAAACTGTTGGATTCAGGGGGAGCTACTTAAAGAATGCAAAGGAACTTTGATTCAAGCATTGGTTTTGAGCTTTCAACATGCAATGGATGCCTTGAAGATAATTTAGTGTGAAAAGTGTAAGAGAAAAGCAATTCTGGTGATCCAAGTGCATTGCATTCATTTAATCCATAATTAACTTAATTGGTTTCATAAAAATCACAAGACTTTGGCAATTTGACTAAGTGTTTTAAACTGATTCAAAGGTTTTTGGAAAAATGCATTTTACACTGATGTAATCGATCACCTTAAAGTCCGTAATCGATTATTTTGTTAGTCAATTCTGGAAAGCTTTCAAGCACAATATAATCGATTACCTATCAGAATAATCGATTATTTGACATTCGTTTTCATGTAAACTGTCTTGTTGAACTTTTTAATCGATTATTAATAGTTAGTAATCGATTACATGGTTATATATGATTTTAAGATTGCACTGCCATAATTGATTACCATTTCTCGTAATCGATTACATAGCCTTTGAGAAAAGCAAGTTTTACTGGAATAATAGATTACCAGAACTCGTAATCGATTACACAATGTTTTGAGAAAATCTTGCTGCACTGGCATAATCGATTACCACATTTCGTAATCGATTACTCAAGTCTTTTAGAAAACACAGTGCTACTGGAATAATCGATTACAGCTCGTATTAATCGATTAATTTGCTCGTTGCTCAAACCCAGAAAACTCTTGAATACTTTAATCGATTAAAATGGTGACTTAATCGATTACATAAGTGTTTTAATCGATTAAAATGGTGATTTAATCGATTACAATCAGTTATAAAAATCTGTTATAAATAGAACCATGGCTCAGTTGCTTTTCTAACTTCGTGGAACATTACCCATTTGTATTTTCTGAGCTTAAACAGTCTTGTGAGCATTCTTAAGTATTTTCTAAGGGATAAATTCTTTCTTGCTCCATTGTGCTTTAATCATGAGTGTGTGAGTCATTCTTGGAGCTTGAAACCTTTTCAAGATTAAGGAAAGCTGTGCTATTTGATTTATAATCATTCAACTTGAGCTGATAATTTCATTTTACATTGCATCATTTGATCATCAGGTTGTTTCTCTCCTTAATTTGGTTGTAATTTTCGTTTTGTTTTTTTTCTATGTGAATTGGCTATTGTAATTGAGTTCTTGCATGTATCTAGAGTAGGGTTCTCTAGGTGAAAGAACTGAGTAGTGTTCTTAGGTTCTTGTCTCTTAAAATCTAATAGGGTTTTAGATTTCTATACTTTATCTAGGGTTGATAAAGGGAGACATTGTAATTGATTGTAAGAACTGAAAATTATAATAGTGGAACTCTAACCTAGTGTTGGTTGGAAGAAAACTGGATGTAGCTTTTAGTGTTGAAGTGAACCAGTATAAGTTTTGATTAAATTGCTTGACCAATTATATAAGTTTTGATTCATTGAATTCTTTGGGACTGAGCTACTTGATTGAATAAAGTTTCTTGATTTTGAAAAGTGATAAAGATCCTAGGAACTCTGTTTTTGATTAAAGAAATTTTAATTTACCAAGGTTTAACCAATTCACCCCCCTTCTTGGTTAAGTGTGAGATATTCATATCATTTTCACAAACACAAATCCAAAGAGCACAACACGAAGGCGTTTTTTCTTCAAACACCAAATTCCAAATTCCAAACAGAAAGAAGGGCATCACAACACTTACCAGTTACCAGCACCGTCATAGCAAGCAGAGATAAGGGCATCGGAAGTCGGTGACAACCAGGATCCCAAAATGCACCGTCACCGACAACAGCCAATGATGGAGACACACCCGTGAAGGGTTTTGCAGATCAGGGGTCTTTGCTGATCGTTTTTGCATTTCGAATCCTAGAGCATGATCTTTTGTTTAATTTGTGAGCTAGGTCATACCCGACTTGAAAAGCCCAATGTTAACGTATTGGGTGTTTTTTGCTTCTCTTTCAAACTAGGCCAAAAAACGTGCACCCCCCATTGTTAGGATCAAAACGTCGTTCCACTGTGTTTGCGAGAAAACACGTGATCCCTGTGCGATTTGCCACAACATCGTGTTTCTGTCTGTGCTAGCATGTTGGAGAGTCCAAAACTCACAACATGTACGAGTAAGCGAGTTATCTCACATTCTTTACAACATTTTCAGGATGACAACCTAATGGCTTCAGCAATGTGAGGCTCATAAATGTTGGCGAGAATCTGAATGCATAAGCCACAATAGAGCCCAAGTGATTATGCAGGATGAGACCAAGCCCAAATCCTTTTCCTCCCATGACAGAAGCATCAAAATTAATCTTTATAATCCCCTTAGCTGGTCTATTCCATTGCCACATAGGAGCGGCACATTGGTACTGAGATTATCAACAAATAGATTGTGTACCATGTCCAAGGTAACCCAAATAGGATTATGCTTCTTGTTAAAAGCCCATAGGTTTATGTCCTTCCATATAACCCACAGTAAGTTAGAAATTTCCCTACCAGTTCCGATTCATCAAAGCGCAAGCAAAGTTGGAACCAATCCTCAAAACGACCCCCTTCCAAGGCATAAATAATACCTCTCAAGGGGGAAGCAAACCAAATCCATCTGACTTCCTCAAACGTATAAATTTTTACTCTGTTAATATAAAAATTTTACTCCATCAATCAATTAAAAAATATGCTAGATATAATTTTGTAAAATAATTAATAATTTTATCTGATACGTTATGATCAAATGATAACATAAAAGATATATATTTTTGGAACAGGTATAAAATATATTTATATTATATATATATATATATATATATATATATTTATTTATTTATAATATAAATACTACTTACTTTACCCCTCTATCTTAAAATATAATAACGAGTATCTACATTTAAAATAGAAAATAAAAAATTTCAACCTTGAATTTCAATTTAAAAAGGTTAAATTATAATTTTGTATCTTTAGTTTTCTAAATTAATTCACGATTTTGGTGTCCCTAATTTTTAATTATAACATATTATTTCTTAGTTTTACAAATTGACTACTTTGGTTTATCTGGTAAATTATTATCTAATAATTATGATTAGTATAGTTAATAGATTAATTATAAAATATATTGTTCACCAAATTTAATTATAAATGAATTAAAAATCATTAATTATTAAAACTTAATTTATAATTAAATTTATAACTATACTATATACTAATCACAATTATATATCACTAATTTATAAAATTAGGAGAAGGCATGTTACAGATAAAAATCAGGAAAATCAAAATAGTGAATTTAAAAGACTTAGAGACAAAAATTACAATTTAACAATTTAAAAGAATAAATATCTATTTTGATCCTTTAAAAAGTATGAGATAATGATAAATTGATTTCTCATAGATGAAAAATTCAAATTTTATATTCAGAAGTGAGACAGATTGTTGATGTCATGTGGTTAAATTTTTTGGACAAATTTATTATTAAATTATAATGTTTAAAGATCAATTTGGTAATAAATTATATTTTTAAAGATTAATTTAATATTAAATTATAAAATTTTAGAACTAAATTATCATTAAATTATTCACAATACTTTTATATATTTAAAAATTAAATGAAATTTTTTATCTTTTAAAAACTAATTTATTATGATGTTATACTGTAAACAACCAAAATTGATATTTACTGAAAATCCCGAGTAATAATGGCTTAATCTTGGGCTGGTGGTATAGATTGCGACAGTAACGGGTAACGTTTAAACGCATAATAACACAACCGTACCAGAAACAGAAACATCTGGATCGTGGCACTTGGCACTTGGCACATGGCAGGCATCACGACACGAGAATCCGTTCATTTCCACGCCAATCTTTCAGTCTCCCTTTCTCCTCGATACAAACCCAATCAATCAATCATTCACTCCCCCTTTCTCTCTATAACAACACCACAATCAGACACAGCACAGCACAAGCACAAACCCGTGTCCACTTCACTCCCCACACCTCCCAAACCACTAAGCAACACACCCAAACATACAAAACAAAACACCAGAGGTGCTCTGCGGCTATAAGTTGCTAACTGTGAATTTGAATCCTCCAAAAGTATCATCAATGTTGAGAGTGAAGGGAGGGAGCAGGCCGCCATGGGTGGGGCTCGGCGCCGCCGTGTGGGTCCAGATCGCGTCGGGGAACACATACACCTTCCCACTCTACTCTCACTCTTTGAAATCAGTTCTAGGCTTTGACCAGCGCCACGTCACGCTCCTCGGTGTCGCCGTCGACATCGGTGAAAACCTCGGCCTCCTCCCCGGCCTCGCCTGCAACAAGTTCCCCCCTTGGCTCCTCCTCGCTGTCGGCTCCCTCGCCGCCTTCCTCGGCTACGGCCTCCTCTTCCTCGCCATCTCCGAAACTCTTCACTGCCTCCCTTACATAACGGTTCGTATCTCTCACTTTCTAATGCTCTGTGTTTGTTGAACGGAGAAATTGCGCGTTCCAATGCAAAAATTTTAAAGCAACTATGTGTTGTAACTTTCATTTGAAAATCCGTTGGCCTTGGATTCAACTGCTTCACAAACACATACTAATTTTAAGTTTTTAGTTTCAGTTCTGCACCAGAAAATGAACTAAAATTTAAATCGTGGTTAAATTTGGTTTCTTAATTTTAAATTGCGTATTCTTTCCAACTAAATTGACACAACTACCGAGGAGTTTATAACAATTCACGCCTAATGGTCGACCAACTAAATTAGCAGTAAACTTAGCGGCATTAGCGAAATACTGTATTTTATTTTTACAGTAACAAAGAACTATAGAATTGAGCCCAACATTTTGATCGAATCGAACACAACTATCAAGAATTTTATAACAATTCACTTTTACTGGTTATAACAAACTAAATGAGCAGTAGCCGTAGCGCATTAGCGAAATTGGACATGTGTTATTTTCACGCTTTGTGAAGTTTCCGTTGTCCGCCAATGTTGTTACGATCAATAGGACGGAAATGACAACAACGGTGACGTGATTTGAAAATTATGAGACTAAATTGAACATTATATTAACAAAGAGACTAAAAGAGTAGTTTAGTTAAAAATAACAAAAATTGAGTGAATCACATGTTTTGTGCTGAAAGTGTGATGCACTGTCACATAGTCCTTGAAATTAAGGAAATTGTAAATAAGTTATAAGTTCTTGAAATTTTCGGCTGTCCCTAAATTAAACCATTTGCTGGCATGTTGATCCATATGTAAATGTTAGTATTAGTTATATTACACACGTTAGATGTAAATGTTAGACTATTACACATTCAGAGGCTCTCTCTTTTTTTTTTTTTTTTAATTTTCTTAGTTTCTGTTACTAATATGACAGTGCTAACTGTAATTTACTGTTATGGGATGTTGCAGCTATGGTTCGCTCTAGTTGTTGCTGCTAACAGTAGTGCGTGGTTAACCACTGCGGTTCTCGTGACCAACATGAGAAACTTCCCTGCTAGCAGAGGCTCTGTTGCGGGGATTCTGAAAGGTTATGGGGGGCTTAGTGCTGCGGTTTTTACTGAGATTTACAGCATTGTGCTTCATAATTCTTCTTCCAAGTTCCTGTTGTTTATTGCTGTTGGCATTCCTGTTGTTTGCTTCAGCTTGATGTTTCTCGTTAGGCCTTGTACTCCGGCCACCGGTGATGACCCTGTAGAGCCTTACCATTTTCTGTTTGTCCAAGGTTCCAGCGTGGTCTTGGGTGTGTACCTTCTTGCAACTACTGTAGTGGGTAATATCATTCCATTTAGTGGTGCTGTTTCGTATGTTTTGGTGGCTGTGATGATTCTGCTACTCATTGCTCCACTTGCTGTCCCTTTGAAGATGACATTGTTTCCTAGGAATGGTTCTAAATCAGACTTGCCGGAGCAACAAGTTTGGTCTTCTGAGGGCAAAGATGAGAATGCTGAACCACTGCTGGCGTCTTCGTCGGCAGGGGCCCTTGGAAGTTTCGATGATCAGGATGATTCGTCTGAGGTGGCCGAGCTTCTTGCTTTGGGTGAGGGAGCAGTGAAGCAGAAGAAGAGAAGGCCGAAACGTGGGGAAGATTTTAAGTTCACTGAGGCTATAGTGAAGGCTGATTTCTGGCTGCTATTTTTTGTCTTCTTTGTTGGTGTTGGCACTGGGGTTACTGTTCTTAATAATCTTGCACAAATAGGTATTGCTCAAGGGGAGGAAGACACCACTACCTTGCTGTCAATTTTCAGTTTTTGCAACTTTGTGGGGCGGCTTGGTGGAGGAGTTGTTTCTGAACATTTTGTCAGGTGAGTGACATTTACTTATGCTGAGTAAATTTAAGATATAATTTTGAGCTCCATATTTATGATACTTGCTTCAGGTATCTGTATTGATATGTGTCTGATACTGATACCTGTGGAGACTAGGATACTTTATTGATATGGACTTCTGAAGTATTTGATTTCAAAAAAGGAATGAAATTGATATTATTTCTATTTGTAGACAATGGAAAGTGATTTATGATGAAAATAATATATACTACCTCCGTCGCTAAATAGAAGATTTTTTTAACTAATTCACACCCTTTAAGAAAGTTGATTAATATAGTTGGTAGCATTAAATTTGTTAACTCTTTGTATTATTTTGCCCAAATTATCCTTAAATTTTTTGGGACTCATGATCCCTTTCTTTCCACTTAATTACTTTCATACCTAATTAATTAATGTGTGCTAGTCTTTTATTCCAATCCTTATGAGAGAGATAATGTATTTATCTTTTTAATACATAACATTCATTATAAAGTAACTAAGGGTATTTGGGGAAAAAAATTAATGCAAGACAACTTGAAAAGAGTCTTATGAAAATAGACAAACAAAATTAAAAAGAGCCTTATATTTAGGGATGGGGTTAGTAATTTTGAATTTGTTTTTTAGTAATGTTCAAGAATTATAACTTAGATTTGTAGAGTTGCATTTATACATTTATCCTGTACTATGATTTTTTACTTATCTAGACATGCATCTTACAAGTATCATATGATTCACATCTTATATATTATTAGAACAACTGTATTGCTGTATCAGATAGGTAAAAGCTGTTGACAATCACAAATCATCGTTGTGCAAACATGGCTTTAGAGCAATACATGAAGTTAATAGAAATTTTTTTTGCATCTAACTGAGCATTGTTAATTTGGGTCTTTTTTGGAACTGTAAATTCAAATTCTGAACCCACATTGAACTAGTTGCAGAGCAACAAGACTGTCTTTGAACTGATTACTGAATGTTAGTAGTGTGATATAGTGTGCCAAGGAACTAGCAGCTTTCTCTTTAGTTAATTGATTCAACAGAATGTAATTCTTGCTTTTAACACTTTTTCAGGACAAAAACGATCCCAAGGACCGTCTGGATGACGTGCACGCAGACTCTTATGCTCGTTGTATACCTTCTGTTTGCCTATGCTATCAATGGAACCCTTTATCCTGCAATTGCATTTCTTGGTGTCTGCTATGGTGTGCAAGTTTCCGTGATGCTCCCAACTGTTTCCGAGCTTTTTGGTTTGAAGCACTTTGGCGTGTTGAGCAGCTTCATGTCGTTGGGGAATCCGATCGGCGCATTCCTCTTTTCAGCACTGCTAGCAGGGAACATATATGACAATGAGGCAGCAAAGCAGCATGGTATAGGCCTTCTTCTCGATTCTAGCGTTTCCTGCATCGGTCCAAGTTGCTTTAAGCTTACCTTTTTCATTCTTTCTGGAGTGTGTGCTGCCGGCATCGTCTTGAGCATTATTCTGACTTTGAGAATTAAGCCCGTTTACCAAATGCTTTATGCTGGAGGCTCTTTTAGGCTACCTCAAACATCTTCAAATCACTGAGAGTAGTTTGAACAATGAATAAAACTGAGCTTCCTAGTTCTATTATGTAGCAGTTGTGCTGGTATTACCTTCTGGTCTGCCATTACTGCGATTTATATGTAGCTGGGCATCAATTATGAAGATCAAAATTTTGGTATCTCACATGGAAAATGCCTGTTTTTCTTGCGTGTTAGGCTTAAGGATTATCTGTCTACCTAAGTATAGAGGCCAATTAATTTAATATACATTGATATGTTTTAATGATGATATAGTTACTGAGATTTATATATATGTACTATAATTGCTTAGTCTAATGTGAAATTTTGAAATTTGCTATAAATGATTTGGGATGTGTTTATGCACTTTGTTTGATTTTATGCTTCAAAACTTTTGGCAAGCTAGACTTGAAATTATGAGCACCTCGGTGGATGGTCCAATTTCTAATATCAACTTCACATCAAAATGTTTTTTTTAAGACTTGGTTGGTGTCTACTGAGCAAAAAAGTTATAATAAGTGTAAGCTGCTGTCCTTTATTTGTGGTCGCAAACTGTAAATACTTATAAAATACCCATATCAGAAAACAGCTTTTAGAATAGCAGAATTAAGCTCTGCTCTAAGAAGTTACCCGTATTGATGCATGGATACTTATAAATAAATTAACGACATATTCATCGTATACTTGTATCAGATTCTTTTTTCTTAATGCACTTGTATCAGATACTTAGAAAATTTAAATCACAACTTTAAAGAAATCAATAACAACTTCGAAGTTGCATATTAGTATACCATGCAATATACGTTATCTCTCTAGAAAATCAGCATTCCTTGCACTTATTAAATAATAAGGAAAATTGTATAAAATTTTTATGAAGTTGGGGTTAATTATAGAGATATCCTTGTTGGGAAAATTATACTTTTAACTTCGTTATATATATTTAATTCATGTAACGCCCTAAACGATTTTTTTCTTCAAAGAAGTCAAATATATCCCGTTTCATCCACGGATTATACAAAGCTTTCTTAAAACTAACAATAGTAATTGAGAATAAGTGCAATTTTTCACATAAGAACTGTAACAAGGGTTAACATCTAGAGATATCAGTGTAATTATCAATAAATGGTGTGATCTCATTGTGGGGATATACAACTTGCAGCTTGTACTAAATATCCTTGAATTCATGTACTACGTCATGCGAAAGGTTGTTGAAACTTGAAACACAGAACACTCAAGTGGACAAGGTTATAAAAGAAACAAAACAAAAAGTTGCAGTAAATAAACATCACATTTCATTTTCACAAGCTACTAATCATTATTGTACCAAAAAACGTTGCTGTCACTCGCCATCAAAGTGTAATACTGTAATATAATAATAATAAGCCATGAGAAAACAAATACAAAATATGTAATAATAATAAGAAGAAGAATAATATAATAAATAATAATCATCTAAGTTGGTTTAAGATCCTCAAACAATGTAGGCCACATTGCATAATCATCATCATAATCAGCAGCATCAGCTCTGACCTTATTGTAGGGACTATAACCCATTGGGCTCTCAGCCCTATCATCTAAAGGCCTAGGTAACCTTGGGCTTCTACTATTAACCATGGTTGGTCTTGCATCAAGTGGCCCAGAAAGCCTAGGGCTCTTTACTGAGCCCATGAACCTTCCATCAAGAGGTCTAGTAGGAGTATTAGTACTCATCAATGGGCTTCTATTTGCACTTGCATACATATTCCCTCTCTCATTGTTACCACCATTCATTTTCCCATCAAGAGGACCAGATAGCTTCATCACCTTGTTGTTGTTCACCATCTTCTCATGAATTATTCTTCCATTCCCATCCAAAGGCCCTGATAATGCAATATTTCTACTTCTTTGAACTCCCTTATTGTTGTTGTTATTATTATTATTATCTCCCTTTAGATCCTCATTGTTCCCATTGTGCCTTGCCCTCCTCCACTTCCCTTGGTACCAATTTGGCTCCGTCGCCATCATCGTCGTTGTCATCATCATCGCTTCATGGTGATCTTCGCGTGAAACTAGTTTGCTGAAGCACTTCCTCAGGCACTTCTTGATAGAAAACTTGATGCTGCTGCTGCTCCTCATCATCATCACCGTCCCACTGCCACCATCTTCTTTCTTCGCGAGCTTGAGGATTTCCAGCCTGTGTTTTGCTATGGAAACTCCCATGCTCTGGAGAAACTCGTGGTTGAAGTAGATGGCATCCTCCAGCTGGAGCTCGTTGCGCGCGAAGGCGAGGCCGTATTCGTAGATGAGGGAGGGCTCTAGGTTGGTCCTGGATAGCCAGGAGAACCAGTCCATGGTATCTGATGAAGGATTAGGGTTTGTGTTGCGACACAACGAGTGTGGTACGTGTATAATATAAGCTAAAGCTATATATTGGATAGTTTTTACGTTGAGGTTTGATATATGGGTGTTGGGATGATTTATAAGGGAAAGGGTGAGGTGGTGGAGAGTTAAAGACTAGAGAGCGCCAATGCATAAATGTGGCGGGTAAATGGCTATTAAATTTGATTTTTATTGATCCTGCTTTCTAATTTATTGTTTATTTATTCGTTTTATTTCCTTTTAATGGAGTTTGGATGGTGGTTGAGACGCGGAGCGACAATCACCAAGAATATGTGGGAATTTTTGAAGTTTTCCAAAGAAAAAAGATTGGTAGACACCAATCTTTGTTTAACACTGTAAGAAGGATTGAAAGAAATATATGTATAATAAATGGTATAATTTGATATAAAAAAAGGTGTCGATTAAATATAAATATATGAATAAATATATAAATGGTAAATGAATAAATTATTTTTAAAAGTGTAAAATAGTGATAAATTCATTCCTAAAAGATGAAAAATACAAATTTAGTTTTTCAATGTGTAAAAAATATGATGAATTTGTTTTATTGTTAAATTTGTGAGATCCTTTTATCATTTTGTAATATTCAATAATTAATTTGATAATAAGTTATATTTTTTTAAGATCAACTTAAAATTAAGTTACAAAATTTATGGACTAATTTATTATATTTTTTACATATTCTAAATTTAAATTTCATATCTTTAAAAATTAATTTATCCATATTTCACACAAAAATAAATTTGACTATTTATCCATATATGAATGTTTCCGCATATTATTTCTCTTTTCCGAAAGACATGCATGTAACTCACGGATATGGATACTGAAGGTTATATTATATGATTTGAAAAAGTGATTCACAAATAGCTTCTTTGGAATCAACTACTGATAAATATTTTTGGGAGCTTTACAAAAAGATATTAGTTTAAAGTTTAGCTATAAATTAAATAAAGCTTGGTGTATATTAAATAAAATGAAGTGAACAGGGATCAAAATCCGCGGCTATGTTTATGGTGCTCGACCATGTCATGTTGGATTGCGACAGGGACCTGTTAAAGTGGGCGTAAAGTGGGTAAGACGCGCCAGGGGGCCCAAGGAAAAAAGGAAGTTATTGAAGGAAAATCAATTTGGCAACCTACTACCCTTGTTGCCTAGCTAGCATAATCAATCAGAAGGTCCAAATAATCAAAAGATCAAGCTTCGAAGGTTCAAGCTCCTAGCTAATTAGGATGTACCTTCCCTGAACCCACCTTAATTAATAGAAATGCGTGTGAGAAATTAGTGGGAAATTAAGGAGTTAATATTATGTAAATGACTCAGAATGAACAACTAATTTGTCAATCGTTGGTCTCGATCGGTCTTCCTAAGCTGCTATGGATTGGAACTAACGTACACCTCATTTTTGGGTGTGGGTGGAACGAAGAGAGAGATAGAGAGAAGTATAAGAAGAGTGAGAAACTGATCCATGTGGTTAAAGAATAAAGAGAGAAGTATGAAAAAAAAATGAGATGAAAGTGAGTTGTAGGAGAAGTTGAGTGTGTGAATATAAATTTAATTGTACTTTTGGTCTTCCTAAATATCATAATTGAGTGATTTTAATTTCTAAGTTTTAATTGCACAAATTGGATTTTTTAAGTATGTGATTTTGGTTTCTTTGTTAGTCTTTCATTAAATATTTTAACAAATTTTATTGATGTAACTCTTAATGAACACGTGCCACCACTCATGTTATTTGATACATTTACTAAAGTGGCTTAATTAGATTTGTGATCCCTCAATATTGTTATACCAAATAATGAACAAAAAAATGTAATCAAGATAGTTAGTATGATGTCATCTATCATGTCATTGACACATCATCATCTAGTATCATGTCAACAAAATATGTTAAATATTTAATGAAATATAATAAAAAGAGAAACTAAAATTACACATGATGAGTAGAAGACTTAATTTACACAATTAAAAATACACCTAATGGGCCACCCATCGACTAAACTCCCACTTCAAGCTTTTTTGTACTCACGCACTCGAGACTGAAGGAATGTGTACCTAATCAATCACCTACTAACCAAACTCCCATTAGCCTCTTCGTATTCATCCACTCGAGGCTGAGGGGTTGTGTACGTCATTGTCACTTATCCATCAAATTAACTCCCACTTCAAGCCTCTTCATGCTCACGAACTCGAGGCTAAAGGATTGTATACCTAATCGGTCACCTGTCGATCGAGCTCTCACTTCAAGTCTCTTTGTGCTCACGCACTCTAAACTAAGGGACTATGTATCTCATCAGTCACCCGCCAATTGGCCTCCCAATTCAAATCTCTTCATGCTCACGCACTCGAGTATGAGAGACTGTGTACCTCATCAATTGTTTGTCAGTCAACCTCCAATCTCATTTATTGTACATCAACTCACTTGTAATGCCCCTAATCCTTGGGAGTTTTTATTTACCTTGGAATTGTAACTAATGTAGAGTTAAAGGTTTATATTCTCATTATGAGATGGGGGAGGAGGGCCCTAAAGATAAAAGCCCCGGGGGCAGACCTAAGGCACCAGATTACACTATACATTTGAATGTTTCTAGGCTAGGACTCAAAATCCCTAGGTAAGACCTAGTTACCAAAACAAAAACTTAGAATCTAAAATTGCGCAATTATAATACCTGAAAACTTAAAATACAGTTAATTCACGAATATAATTACTCCTATAAATTTGTTGCATGAAATAGAGTCGAAAATTGGTGGAACAACTGTTTTTCCACTCAAGACACGATTGATCGATGAGCCAAGATGAAAATCAAATTGCAATAGTGCACCACCATTGGCATCAGATTCATTTCAGAAGCCAAAGACAATTTGAACTCCTATACATCATTGAAAGTTGAAACAAACTTCTTAAATAAACATTTAGATGAAAAGAACAGAAAAGAAATATATAAAATAATTAACTTTTTTATATAAAATAAATTTAACTTATATATTTCAATTTACTAAAACATTCCTCATTTTTAAATTATTCATAATTGTTTATGAAGTTAGCAAAACTTGACATGCGTGTCTTTAGAGTCCTTAATAATTAATAATAGAATTTTACAAAGAATCGTGAGTTAGGAGCGACAGTAATTTTACCGACCATAAATGTTAGAGCAATATGCCAATAGTCTAAGAAATAATATAATTGTCATCCTCTTAACTAATTCTACTATTAAAAAATTTGATTTAACCACTCGTTTATTAATTGATAATATGGATTTTTTGGGGGGCTACAATAATGAAACCATATAATTTTGTGTATTTTACTTTGTCAGCAGGGAATATTATGAATAATATTGTTGAAAATATAGTTTTTAATAAAATCAAATGAAATTGTATGATTTATATATTACTAATTTCATTTAGTGGGATTAATCTTATATTTGAATATATAATATTTTATCTATTTTTATTTATAAGATTCAAATTTGCATATCATAATAATTATTTACAACTGTTTGTCTGTCACATTTCTACGGTACCATTGATCTACTGAAAAACTTTTGAATTTCTTCAATGCCCTACCCACTGTTGGTCTAAGTCTCTAAGATTTTGGTGCAAGTTTTATTATGCCTTATAGCTGGAGTTCATAGAAATATCTAAAGCATCAGACTGGCCGCATCCAACTATTATTACATGGGGTATTAATGTTGAATTAATTGTTTGGACCGAAATTGTGAAAAAGGTGAGCATTTATGCACATTTATACTAGTACACTCCAAAAAATAAATATCACTTACCAGTACCTCACTACTACATAAAGCACCTTCTACGACACTGGTTTAAAGTCAGTTGTCTCGGAATCGTCTTTGAATGTGGTGCGGTGGCATTTTGGTAATAAATTGGATCTTTTTAAACATGGTTATTACAAAATCGCCTTCAAAACAACTTTTCAAATATGGTTTTTCGTCTTTAATCCAGTTTTATTTTTCTTGTGCGTTGCTCTTGCCCATTCCTCTTCTCTCATCCTCACATTTTCCAACCCAAACCCTAAATCCCTTCCCTCTAAGTGACCCCCTCCCTCCTCTCCTCCCTCGACCTCAACGGCACGGCGTGAAGTAGGGGGACACCGTGGCGGTGGTGACGTATGCGGCGCTGCGGCGAGGGAGTGCGGTGGTGGTGAGGAAGAGGTTGGAGCTAGAGGCGTTGCTGTGGGTGACGAAGCTGTGGGTCATGCCTCCGAGCCTACTTGCTCTCTTCAACTTTAGTCGAAGCTCGCGAATCTTCCTTCCATTCTCGTGCTCTCCACTCTGGTAAGAACCCCTCTCGCACCCCTTTTCATTTTCTTCTTCTGGGTTAGGGCAAATGTGCCATTTCTCATTCTTATTCTTTTGTGCTTTACAAACATTGAAGAAAGCATTGGGGCTTCCATTCAGGTTTGGGTGGAATGGTGATCCTTGTGTTCCTCAACAACATCCATGGATTGGAGTGGATTGTCAATTAAACAAAAGTAGTGGAAGTTGGGTCATTGATGGACTGTAATGTCTTGTTATCCTTATGTAAAGCTTTTCTTTATTTTTTGGACATTTGATTGTGTAGTAGCCTTGTAGCCTTGCATGTTGTTTTCATCTTTATAATTCGTTTATTCTGTTTCACTTTATCAATTTGTTCTCCCTAGTTATACAAAAAAACAAGAATTTTATTTCTTCCAGATCAGAGCTTCTAGAGGAAGGAAATGGATAACCTTCTATTAGGAAGAAAAAGGGAAGAATTTTGTGTTTTGGTTGTATGCATTTATGTATGTGCAATGACAGCTTACATGTAAACACTAGTTAACATATGTCTTTTTCTAGACGTTTCTTTTCAACTCATTCTGGAAGTGTACATTTTTACTTTGTGATATTTATTATGTTTCTCACTTAAGGGAGTAACCCTTGCTAACTATAGGCACTACAAAGCAAGACAAGCAATAATTCCAAAAGACAAAAGAGACAAGTAGCAGAAGGTTTTGATTGCTTTTAACTGGTTTTGTCGTTACAGTCATTGTGTGTGTAATACCCACATTTTTTCTATGTATAACAGGATAAGCACCTTGTTTTGACAATGGAAGACCTTTCAAAGGCATTGCGTGAGGTAAGAATAGTTCTCTATTTCAAATAGAGAAAAGTTTCCTCTCTCCTCATTGTAGTAGGGGTCATTGCAAACCCATTACCCATATAAGGGATTGCCAATATTTATTAGGAACCCTTCATCTCCTAATATTCCACAATTTTGTTACACAAAGAAACCACTAGACCCACTGGCTAGTGGCTAGTGGCAAGGAGGGAGAAGGACCAGTAACACAAAGCTCTTTCCACCTGATGCATCCATTATTGTTTCTTTCTATTTGACAACATTCATAATTCATCATATTTCTATTTTCCTTTATCACAAGCAGCCAAAGATTAGTTTTACAATGTTGGATTTCAAGTTTTATTAAAGGCTCACATGCAGAAAAACTATTAGAACAGGTAAGGTTTTGATAGAATGCAATAAGTTTGCTTTATAGTATGATTACTGTAGACTTTTTGAAAATAATAGGAATACCCACAATTAACGAAGAGGGAGGTGAATTGGTTAAAACTTAGTCTTTTAAAATTTTCTTCCCTAAATCAGAGTTAGGATCTTAATCACTTTAAAACCAAGAAACCTTTAATTCAATCAATTCACTCAGCTCAAGGAATCAATGTCTCAAAATAGAACTTGTTGAGTAATGATAAGAATTCAAAGAACCAATGAACAAGATAACCAAAAGAGATTAGAGAGCACACAAACAACATAATAATTTATACTGGTTCACTTCTCAAGAGAAGCTACATCCAGTTTCTAATCAACACTAGATTAGAATTCCACTATTGAAAATTTCAGTTCTTACAAACTTGATTACATTTACTCTTTATCAACCCTAGATAAAGAAAGGAAATCTAAAACCCTATTAGACACCTTAACAAGAATCAGAGAACACTACTCTGTTCTTCCCTAGAGAACACTACTCTAGTGCAAGCCTCAAGAACAAATTACAATAGCACCCAATTACAAAACAATTCAAAACAAAATTACACCCAAAGAGAATGGAGAGAATCAACCTGATAATCCAATGATTATGAATGCAAATGAATTGCCAACAGTGTTGAATCATCAACTAAAACTTCAGAACAAGCTCTCCTATTCTTCTTTGAAAGACTCTTGCCCAAGTAATCAATCAAGAACTCATGTGATTTTAAGAAAGGGGACAAGAGGTTTATAAGCACAGAGAAACTCTTTGAATCTTGGTGAAAGCTTGAAGGTAATCAGAAATTCGTATTTTCCAAGTTGTAAAAACAGAGCAAGCCTTTACCTATTTATAACAAACTTTCGTAACTAACAATAATCAATTAAACGCGCCATATAATTGATTAAAATACTTATGTAATTGATTAAATCACCATTTTAATCGATTAAAATGTTCATGAGTTTTCTGGGTTTGAATAACGAACAAGATAATCGATTAATTCGAGCTGTAATCGATTATTCAAGTAGCACTATATTTCATAATAGCTTGTGTAATCGATTACGAAAAATGGTAATCGATTATTCCAGTGCAACATGTTTTTCTTAAAGCATTGTGTAATCAATTATGAATCCTGGTAATCGATTATTCCAGTAGAACCATCTTTTTCAAAAAGCTTATGTAATCGATTACAAATAATGGTAATCGATTAAAGTGTTCATGAAAGCTTTTCCAGGTTTGAAAACGAAGCAAATAATCGATTAATTCGCTATGTAATCAATTATTACAGTGCACTTTGCATTTTTCAAAAAAAATGCTTCTTTGGTTCTTTTGTAAAAAATATGTTTGGATTCTTAGTTAAAACACTTAGGCAATTGAATGATTGAATGCATGCAATGCAAGGATCAATAGATTGAACTCTTTAACACTTGATTTGATTTGCAATCTTCCAAGGCATTCCAAGGCATGTGAAAAAGCTCAAAACCATTCTTCAAGTTCCTAAGCTTCAAGCTTTAAGATGCTCCTCCTATATCCAACACTTTTTTCATGACTTCTAAATATTCGTTTCATTGGTATATTTATTCTTGTAGACATTGCTGCATCTTGCATTCAGTTTTTTTATACTAATATTGTTTAATAAAGGAGTCTCCTTGGAGTTTCTAGGATTAGTTGCCATTATTTCAGATACAATGTTTTCACGATGCTGATGAAGAATCTAACAAAATGATTCTCGAAACCAGGTTAATATACTCTACTCTTAAATTTCCTTTGCTTCATTTTTTTTCTTTCTATTTTTCTATTTTGTTAAGGAGGTTGGGCTATTGAAAATTTGTTTGGTAAGTTTTTGTTTTTTTTTAAATGGTAAGTAATACAATATTTATTTTATTATATTTGTTGGCATAAATACAGAAGCAAAAGAAATGGTGCTTGATTTGCGTGACCATGGTTCTAAAGAGGCTATATGTCTACTGAAGTGTCATCTCCCTGTTCTCTATGGTAATTTCATCATTCCCTTGTCTCTATCAGCATTCGAGTACCTAAAATTGTCTCTATGGTAATTGCCAACAACACACATGAGCTTGACATGTGGCATTTGCTGCAAGATTTCTCCCTAATCCTCAAGAGTTTCTTAAATACAAGGTGTTGCCATGTGCCTCTATTAGCGGGAAGGGGTTTCACCGGTTGACCCTCTCCTCTATAGTAGTCAATTGCCTCTGTTACATTGATACCAAATATGCAACCAATGATGAGAATAGTGGAAAAGAATGGAAACTGGTTTTTCATTTTACTCTTCACAGTTACATTGAATAGATGCTTCCTTCTCAAACTCTTCACTTATTTCTTGTTGTTGATATGATTTTACATGCGATTCATTTTCCTCTTCATCATATTTCAATATTTTAACAGCTTAAGAATATGAAGTTCTTGAGTGTTAACTGTATTAGTTTGTGCATGTGATGTCTAAACTGCTCCAGGAAAATCATCAAAGGTGTGTGATTTCCAATCAAGTTTTTTTATTTTTTTTATTTGATGAATTATTATTATTATCATTTAGTTTAATCTATAAGTTATTTTCTCATTCATCTGTAATATTGTCAATAACATCAATATAATATTGTTATATATATATATATATATAAAAGAATATGATTGAATATAAATTCTAGTAATTAGGAGAAGAGGTGGTGGTCCATCAAGTCCAAACTTTGTGACACGTATTAGTGACTATTAACATTTTATATTATATTTGTTTTTCCTTCTAACTTTTGAACTGTTGATAGAAACCAATAAATGTATTATATAAATGTTTAATTCAGGACAAAACTTACTACTTACTATAGGCGTGTTTGTAATTTTTGTTATCAAAATTGGAATTCCATCTAAATAATTCATGTAATAAAAAATTATATTAAAAGATCATGTAGATTATCTAATTTTGAATGGAGAATAATAGGCGAGATATAAGATTAATTTTATTGTGAAAAAAAGTTGAAAAAGAAGAAGATTAGACTTCGAATATTTCACTAATAAAAATTAATATTTATTAAAAAAATGAAAGAACGATACAAATAACAATAGCACCTCTTGTTAATGACTAAAATTATTTTTTCCACTGTTAGCATAGAAATTTAGATAAACCAATTTTTGGCTTAAATTTTGTCATGTACAATACATGCTATTTGTGTTAGCATAGAAAGCAATGCAAAGCATGGAAAAACCATTTGTGTTGAAAAGCAAAAACAATACATACTATTTTCATATTTCTTTCACATGGACATCCCCACCCTACACAGGCCTAGAGTATGTAACTTTAATAGTTGGTGCTATGTAGGAGCCACCACGTTTTCTTTGCCAAATAGTTAGCAGAAAATGGAAAGTATCTATGCTTTGTGTCAAACAAACAATTTCTCAAGGATCTATACAAAAATACTAATCATCCATATGGTTGAATTCTGATACAATAACTAACAAATAATCATCCACACTTTCCTTAACCAATCATCAATGAAAGTATCTATGCTTTGTGTCAAACAAACAATTTCTCAAGGGATCTATACAAAAATACTAATCATCCACACTTTCCTTAACCAATCATCAATGAAAGTGATATAGTACCTTGTTCCACCTAGTGATTGACTTCTAGTTGGGCCCCACATATCATAGTGCTCATAGTCCTGAATCCCTTTTGTAGTGTGTGCACTAGTAGGAAACTTCACCCTTTTATGTTTTCCATATAAGCAATGTTCACAGAAATCCAGTTTCTAGTAACTGGTTCCTTCTAATAGGCCTTGCTTATGCAATTCTTCTAATCCCTTCTCACTAATATGTGCTAGTCTAAGATGCCATAATTTGATTGAATTATCCTTAGACACTTAACAAATACACTACGAAAAACTTGTGGTTTGCAATGTGGTTGCTTTCTGTAGTTGTAACAATGTTGTTCCTTGCAGTACTAGAGAGGACTGGAATTACAACATTTGATCTTAGCAAGGTGATTGAAAGTTTCATTAGACATGAAGAATCTCTCCTAAGAGAATTGAGAAGACATCTGAATTCATTGGAAGAACGTCTTTTGGAGAGCATGGTATGGGAAAAGGGTTCTTCAATGTATAACTCTTTGGCAGTTGCTAGACCTTCCCTTTCTGCAGAGATAAATCGTCTTGGACTATTAGCTGAACCAATGCCATCATTGGATGAAATTGCAATGCATATTAACTTCTCTTGTGGAGGACTGCTTCTAGTGCCTACCTTGCCCAATCTTGAAAGTTATTCAAGTAATGGTTCTCTCCTTTTAGTTCGAACTTGAAGACTTAAAGTCATGTTTTCTAAGTTTTCATATATTTCTTTGCGCTTCATTCCATACAGTTATTGTCATGGTTATGTATATGATACGTAAAATTGTTTCTCTTCTGCCCTTCCTAGATACTTCTTCCTCAAAGATCCTAAGATGAAAATGCATGCTTTTCAGCTTGAGTAGCATCTTTTAATTAATCAATTTCAGCTCAGAATAGGGATATCAGATCACCAAAGCGAAATGTTTTAATGGAAAGAAATTCTATGTTTGCCAACATTTCTTTACTAAAAATATTTTGATATTTTCACTGGCGAGGGACATATCCATTTTGGTTGTGATAGTTTCATACATGGAAACAAGTTATGATTTAATGATGATTTCTAATTGTTTGGTCTAAATATTTTCAGTCTAATTTTTATCCTCCCTCCTTTCATCGTCATAGCATCCCAAGGTCTAAATGAAATGATGCCTTTGCTTCCAATTATAAGTTTGGTGATTGTGAATTGCAGAGAACTACTCAAGTCTTTACCTTATTTTCTGTATTACTCTCACATGTCTAAAAACCAGTTTTGAGTTATCATTTACAGAACTACTCAAGTCTTTACCTTAATTTAAAGAAATTTATTATGTGCCAGTTCATCATTCATTTCTGATTCTCTCTGGCATGAGTGGACATATTGATACCTTAATTTTTATGAAACAAGTTTGAATTACTGCCAGTACCCATTTTTAATGATTTTGATCTCTTTATCTATGTAAAACAGAATAACTATAATGCTTGTTATATTTATATCTTATTTTAAATTCAATTTTATCTATATTAGGTGTATTTCATTGAGTTGGATTCGAAGCCACTAAGTAAAATGAAAGAATATTATGAATTAGATAAAAAGATAGTGAGCTGCTATGAAGAAATGATCAAAATGGACCTATTCAATGCACATCTTAAGTTGGAAGCTTATATTAATTGTGCTTCATATAACCTATTCAATGCGTTGTTCTTCTTTCAATTTCTTTTAGCTTTTGTATGCTATTACATATGATAAACCCCCATTCCTAATAATTTTATTTTCCCTAACATTCTTAAGGAAAATAGAAACAAGGCTTCAATAGGAACCCATAAAGTTTTTATAACAAAAGTGCATGCACCTTGGCTTTGTCTGATTGAAAGTGTATGAATTTTACTATATATTTTGTTTGAATGTGAGATAGTAACACACTTTTTTGTGGCCTATTGTTTGTTTGAAAACAGATAATTGCTGGTAATTGGGAGATGATAACCATTGAGGCAGAATATTCTGCATTTTCACCAGGTCAAGCAGCAGTTGGCATTGCTACCTGCTTGTGGCCTAAGACTACCCCCAAACTCTAAAGGTGTGAATGCATAGCTAATATGAAGCTGCCTATGAATGCAACATTTAGTATAATTGATATTGTCCCAATGGCAATTTTTTATTTTCAGTGTGTTGAGTAACATAGTCTGCATAGGTTATAAATTATTTTCAGTTTAAAAATATATTGTATTAAATAATTTCGTATGATTGATGAAAGTTATTACACATAAAATTAATTAAAAGCGAAATTTATTTACTTATTTACGTCTATTCCATCTTAGCAACATATGTTCTTTACTTATTAACTAATTAGTACATATTTACTAAAAACTGTCTTTCTATCCATTTAAAAAAAATTATTTTTCAGATACAAAGACGGTTTTGTCATGAAAACTGTCTTTGTATCCATTTTTTAAAAAATAAAATATTATTTTCAAGATACAATGACGGTTTTTACTGAAAAATCATCTTTGTATGTCAAGATACAAAGACGGTTTTTTGTATAAAGTGTCTTTGTATCCATTTTTTTTTAAAAAAAATATTTTCAAGATACAAAGGCGGTTTTTACGAAAAACCGTCTTTGTATGTCAAGATTTAAAGACGGTTTTTCGTAAAAACTGTCTTTGTATCCTTTTTTTTAAAAAAAAAATTATTTTCAAGATACAAAGACGGTTTTTCCGTAAAAATCGTCTTTGTATCCATTTATAAAATATATATATATATATATATATATATATATATATTATTTTAAACATACAATGACGGTTTTTACGGAAAAACCGTCTTTGTATGTCAGGATACAAAAAATCGTCTTTGTATCTATTTTTTTTTAAAATAAAAATAAAAAAAATCAACAACGACGATTTTTTGAATCGTCGTCGAAAGTGCCGCTTTTCAACGACACGCGCAACAATGACGATTCTACAATCGTCGTCGTATGGGATTTAGAACCGTCGTCGTTTGCGTCGCTTGTAGTAGTGCCTATCTATTCGTTCTGTAAAAAATTGCAGAGGACTTGCATTGTGAAGTGAAATGACCCCCTCCAATTAACTCTTCATCTTAGTCAAAGGATTCTATATACTAGCACATTTTCCCACAATAAAAATCTGACAAATAAGTTTTTTTCTTTTGATACCAAGATATCTCCAAAGAGAATTATTAACTCTTTAACATACTTCTTTAAATATACTATTTTAAATTAGTTAACATTTCTTTAAAAAATACAAAAATAGGGGAGATAATCATTTTATTATATAAGATCTACAAAATTTTGTCATTTTTTAATAAAAGATACTTATGCAATTTCATTAATAATCAAAGAGGAGATCAAATGAGGTACTTGATAAAAAAAAACATGACTAATCTTGATTCTTGACACTCAAGCTAGGTCATGAGCGACATGATTTACTTGTCGTCTTACAGAATTCACCACAGAGTTTGGGAAAAAGGAAAGGAAAAATCTACATTTATTTATTAGAATTTGGAAATCTGAAACCACATAAGAATTGTTGTATAAAGCATCAACAACTCCTTTTGCATCCATCTCAATATCCACATGTTGAAAATTGTCCCCACTCATTCCTAATACAAAGGTATATACCAGACTAATTATGTTCTTTGAACAATGCAACATCATGTTACCTTTTAAATGCCTTGGTGAAGGAGAATTCCATAAGTTCTATTGATTCCTTTGATGATTTGTCGTTGGTTTGATGAAGCGAGCTTGCTTCCATTCAAACAAACTTTGGTAGGCAACGGAAATTCAGATTGTTGGAGAGATATTGATATCATGCCACACCTTATTAGTCCTTTGATGCTAGATTGTCCATAAAATAGTGGTCAAAGTGTTTGCGGCTATGATTGGTTGGGGAGTAGGGTTAGGGTTTGTGATATCAAGAGAAGCTTAAGTGAGCTGAATGAGCTTCTTTTTGTCACCTACAATTATTTCTAGATCAGTTTCCATTTCAGCATTCATCTCATCATTGTGGGAATCATTTTATGACAGTGACTACTGAATTGATTGCTTTGATGATTGGCTCAAAATCATTTGACGCCGTTCATCTCAAATTTAATGTGATATTGTTAAGTCAAAATACATTTGTGTCTTAAAGACAAATCATGACTCCTAATTTTTTTATTAAATACAAATAAATACAAATGATAAAAGTTGTGTTTGATGTGTTATCAGATCATGATTTGTATTTTTGCGTCTGATGTTTCAGACGATATCTCTTACAAACATGATCTGGCATATTATTTAAGTGTTGAATTTAAGACATTCGTTTAGTACTCTAGGTCTAAGATTCTGTTTTGCATAAACATTCTTCTAGAAGAATAAATGAAGTCGAAGGTCTGAAAGTGTTTATCTTCATCAAAAGGCATGCTCTATTGAGCAAACCTACTCTAATGAAAGAAGTGACACAAACCTATCAGCATGGACTCTTTGCATGAAGAAGGGATGTGCATTTAATGCAAGCATTAAATGCCCCTAACAACCACAATTCAGAACTTGAGTGAACAATCAATCCGTTGAGAGACAACAGACACTTGAAAATGAAGGCTATAAATAGAAGAAGCTTTGAAGAACAAGTCATAAATCATCTTGCGTGAAATATTTTTTCATTCTTTCTTACAAAGTTTTCTGTAAATCTTTGTATAGATAAAAAAAAAACACTCTCAAAACACCCTGGACACCTTGAGGGAAGAGACTAAAGCAATGAGTGTGATATTCGTCTGTAAGACGATCATCTTTTAGTCATTGAGAAACCTTACACAACAAATCTTGTTGATTTGTTTAGAAATAATTGGTAACACAAAGAATTCAAGCTTGGGGTAGAGCTTCTCTTTATAAGAGCCAAAAGTGACAGTGAAGAATACTTGTAACTTTTGATAAGTTAGTGAAACTTGGTGGATTGTCAAGAACTGAATGTAGTCTCAGTGTTAGAGACGAACCAGTATAAAACCTCGTGTGTTATTCTTTGCTATTTTCCTTCATGTTCAATTGATAAAGGGTTTGGATTTGTTTAGATCTTATATTTGCTTTTGATCTGTTAAGAAAAACATTTCCTCAAAGTCTTATCAAGCTTTTCTCAAAATCTTTTATTTGTTTTTAGTAAAAGTTGTATCAAACGATAACATGTGTTTTTGTTAGAAGTAAAAATTAAAATCTCTAAAAACACAATTCAAGCCCCCATCTTGTGTTATTTCTCTCTACAAATATTTCTATGGAAGTTCTCTACTATTTTACGAGCTCTCTATTCTACCATTTTAGCCTCATCAACTCGAGATCATTTTAGGGGTGACAAAATTAATGGATCAGATAAATTTGAATCCAAATTATAATGGACCGGATCATAATTCATTAATCCATTAAAAACTTATTTAAAAAATTTGATCCATCCATTAACATTTTTTTTCATGGATGAATATCCATCCAATCCATCCACACACAAAAATTGAAACATAATTATTTTTAATTTAAAAAATAAAAATTCATAATACTTTCTAAAATAATAACAAGTCCAATCGATGTCAATTGAGGTTGTTTTAAGTTTACCTCTACCAAATGCTAATGGTTTAAGTATAAGTGAATAGGACCATCAATTGAAGCAAATGTGGTAAGATCTTTCTAGTCTTAAGTACTCTTTATGATCGTCCACTCTCCTTAGTGGAACTTCATACTAAATCATATCCAGCATCCAATGAACCTCAAACACTTAAACATAAATTTGTTATATTATTAAGTGTGATCCACTTATTATGTTTCAAAAGGGAGAATTAATTATAGATAGAATATTCTATAAAACAATATATATATATATAGTAAATGGCTAACGTTCGACTTTAGGATGTGAAGGACAAATTTAGAAATAATATATTCAAGATCTCTCTCAATGATGAAAGCATGCCAAGCATGCCAATAACTGAGTTAGACTCATCTCTCTCAAGCTGGAACCAGAAGATCAAGATTGACAATGGTCAAAATTTGTGTGCACAAAATCATAGAAGAGATTCAATCATTTTTTCCTTATAAAACGCACATCAAAGCTTTGCTCATATCGATGAACAACATTCACACATAGAGTCAAAGTGGAAAATAATTCAAGAGAAATACTGCTGAGTGAAACACGATGCTTATTGAGTCCATCCTTTGCTTGAAAAAGTTTTTGTATTGAGTCTTATTTCATTGTAAACGACATCCTTAAGTGATAGAATTTGTGATTCTTCAAACTGTTTGTTTGTGAAAGCCAAGAGTGGCTTGATGGGAAAATAATACTTGGGTGTTCTTAGATTCAGGGGTAGTCTAAGGGTTGTGCCAGTAGTGGCCTAGAAAATACTTGTAAAACCAACAGTGGCAAGTCAAAATACTTGTGTGTAACCAAACATTGATTAGTTGAACCCTTTACAATTTAGTAAATGAGAACTGCACGTAGCTCAGGTTGAGTGAACAAGTATAAAACAAGTTTTTCTACTACTCTTTTTAAGCTTCTTTGAGTATTCTTTAGAACCTATTATATTGACACAACTTTTCATACAGGTTTTATATTGAATTTCATTTCAATTTACCATTTTATCAATCATTGGACGATATTTCATAGTGCCTTTGTGAAAACTTATTTTTGTCATTGGACTACAACTCTATGTTACTAGATGACAAGATCAATAACTAGTTTCATTTGCACAATCACTTCCATTGTGAAAATATTTATAAGTTTATCTAACACACTATTCAACCCTTATCCTAGTATGATTTATTGTATTTCAGTTGGTATTAGAACTCGGCCTCTTCGGTTGAGTATTCTAAGGAATACAAAGGAAGATCCTGATAAATGAAAGATATGGAAGAAAGATACTCCACCAACAAGCCTCCACTATTCAAAGGAGAAAAATATGACTACTAGAAGGAATGTATGATAGCTCATTTTGAGTTTATTCATATTGACATCCGGGATGTGGTGGAGAATGGAAGCTACATTCCACTTTATGAACAACTAAATTAAGTTCTTAGAAGCTTGTGGAGAGACACTCGAAAGCAAAGATTCCTACTAAAATCCAAAGCCCACAATGCTTTATTATGTGCCCTCTCAAAAGAGGAGTATACCAAAGTCCACCATAGCTTCATAAGTGCAAAACCGGTAAAATGTAACAAGCTCAGCTTGTTAACATGTAAGTATGAACCAGTGTTTTAAAAATCGGACCGACCCGGCCGGTCGGACCGCGACCCGATAGTTAGACCGGGTCGAGTCTATCAATGGATCGGCCATGCTTTCAACTCGGTGTGACCCGGTGTGACCCGGCCGGGTTCATGGTTCAACCGCTGACCCGGCGAACCGGATCGAGTCGCTATTTCAAAACAAAAACAAAAACCTCTTCTGCCGCCGCTTGTCTTCTCCCTCCGAGCACTCGCATGGGTTTGGTTTTCGTCGGGGTCGGGGATGTGGTGTTCACCAGGGGGTGGTGGTGGTGGGATTTGTCTGTTCGCAGCGCTGAAGGAGGGTGTTCAAGGCAGGTGGGGGTGGGGGGTCGGAAACAAGGATTTTTGGGGGGAGGGGGG
>CM023949.1:11787115-11819711 GCA_013407115.1 Glycine latifolia | reverse complement strand
GGGGGGAAGGAAGGGTCTGTGGGCTTATTGCAGGCTGCGTTTATGTGGCAATGACACTATCTTTTTTTAAATGATTTTTTTCTTTTTCTTTAACACAACTACTATCTACAGAATATATGAAACTAATTTCCTTGTAGCCCATAATGACATGGAATATGTAAAGCAGTAATTGGTTATATCCTCTAATTATTATAGTGCATTTTAAATTGAATATGTAGTTAAAAAATATGGATTGTGTCTGTCTTTCCACTGGTATATAGTAAAATTGTCTGTAGTACAACATTTTATGGTGCAGTGGTTCTTTCATGTTCCATACTCAAACGTGGACTATTGAGGAAGTAAACACACACAACACAAATAAGAATATCTAAAAGGAAAATGCAGAGGCAGTCAAAGTGACATAGAATTGGTGCATGTTTGATTTTGATAGGGACGTTTGCTTGTGTTTAATTCAAGAAAAACAATTTAAATTAAAAAATATAATTAGATATTTTTTAACAAATAATAAATTAAAATTAATAATATTAGACATTAAAAATAATAATTTCTAAGAAAGATTTAAAAGCTTTAATTATAAAATTCATAATTAAAACATTTTTATTTACGGAAGTGGATAATTTTATTGGTTTTGTTGCTGCCTGGATGAGACATCTCATGTTTCACTGAGCTAATAAGGTTCATATAAACATAATCAAATGCTAACAATAATTAACGTTATTATCTTGTTGTAATTTCATTTTGTGATATTTGGTACTTATTTGTTTAAACTTGGATAATGATGTTTTTCTTTTTAACATTTTGGTATCTAATTATCCATGACTCTATTTTATGGAATAATATTAATTTGTAATTTTTTTATAAATATTTTAAGACATTGTCATGCGGGTCAACCGATTCGACCACTAACCAGGTCATGAGGGTCAATCAGTGACCCACCAGTTCGACCACTGACCCAGTGACTCAGTACCCTAACTGGTTCAGTCACCGGATCGGTTTTTAAAACATTGGTATGAACTGTATACTATGGAGGTGGATGAGAACATACAATGTATGTTTGATGCTTCCAAATCATACTAAACGAATTGCGATCTCTTGGTAGAACTTATGAGAACTATGATAACATTGACAAAATCTTGAGAAGTTTATCCAGAAAATGAAGACTGCATGTCATAGGTCTGAGAGCAGTGAAGAATCTTGATTCCATATCCATAGAGGAACTAGTTGGAACATTGAAAGTTCGTGAACATGAACTACAACAGGAGGATGGAATAAAAAAAGGGAAATATCTAGCTCTAAGTTCACAAAAGACCAAAAAGTCATCAGCATCCAAAGAATCCTCCTCTAGATCAACGTCCAAGAAAGTCTTCAATGCAGACATGTCCTCTAATTATGGATCTGATGTAGAAGAATCAGATGAAAATGATCAACTAACTTTCATATCCAAGAATTTAAGGAAGATGTAGAGGAAGAGAAAAGTATCTAATTAGAAGGTCCCTTCCAAGAAGCCATCCAGAGATAGAAAGGCCAAAGAGAAAATCTCTATAATCTATTATTAGTGCAAGAAATTATCACACTTCAAGTCTAAATTCCTAGACCTGTATAAGACAAAAGGAAAAGAAGAACTACTTTAAGTCGAAAGATAACAAGGTGCTTATGAGCACATAGGAAGAGCTCGACAACACATCGTCTGACAAAGAGACCAAAGCAGAAGCAAACTTTTACATGATGGCTAATACAACATAAAAAGAATCTAAGTTAGATTCACATGAGGAGGTAAATCTCAATGATCCATAAACTCTAAAATTAGCTTAGCAGGAATTTTCTTCCAACTCGTCCATTTTGTCTAAAGCTTACATAGACTTGAGGAAGGATTTCAAAAACCATTTTAAAAAAGAATTATTAAGATATTAGTTTCTCAACTGAACCTAGTCAAAATGGTAAAGTCTATGATACCTTGAAGGAAAAGCAATCATAACTTCTACTAGAAATTGAGAAGTTCTCAAAAAAACGTGATACATTGATAAGGAATATTAAGATCTTAGAAGACAAATTTGAGTCTCTGCAATTAGAGATGAAACAATTAAAATAACTTTATGATTATCTTAAAGAGGAGAGGTATGACCTTTGGAAGGAATGCTCGCAAGCACACAATGATTATTATAACTTGGAGAAAATTAAACATAATGTATGGGTTGAATGTGAAAATCAAAATAAAACCCTGAAGTTTATAAATGATGAGCTTGAGAAGAATGATGATATCAAGGGACAACCTCAAGATGTAGTAAAAATTCATCAAGAGATTGAATCCTTAAGAGAGACCTTTTTCAAATTTGTTGGAAGCACTAAAAATCTTGACAAACTATTAAGATACAACAGATTCCCTTGTGACAGACCAGAACACGGATATGAGGGAAATATTTATGTTCCTGATGATAAAACTACTATATTTTATTTCTGTGGAAAGATTGGAAGCATGACATCCAAGTGTAGAAATCTACCTAAGACTAAGTCATCTAATATTTTCAAAACTAACAAAAGAGGACCCGAAAAGATTTAGGTACCTAAAGATAAAATAATTCATATTGCATATAGCTTTAACAACAACAAGGACACATAGGTCATGCTACCTGGAGAGTGGTTGCTCACGTCATATGACAGGAGAAAAATGTATGTTCCAATGCCTGACCCCCATGCATGATGGAATAGTCACTTTCAACGGGAATTAGAAAGGTAGAATTAAAGGAGTGGGTAAGATAAGCATTCATCCTTATCCATCTATAGAAAATGTTTTATTTGTTTAAGGGTTGAAACATAATGTACTTAGCATAAGTCAATTATGTGATAGTGGACATAATGTTTCCCTCAATAAAGAAGGGTGTGTCATCCAAAACAATGACGACACCTGACTATTTACTGCCAAAAGAAGAGGCATTCTATACAAGATTAACCTTGGTGAGCTATTTAAACAAAATGTAACATGCTTATTGATCATAAAGGAAAATCATTGGTATAGCACAAGAAGCTTGGACATGCTAGATTGATATTAATCTCAAAGCTGCAAAAGCATGACCTCATGAGAGGATTACCAAGGTTGTCATACAAAGATTATTTGCTTTGTGAGGCATGTTAGAAGGGGAAACAAATCAAAATCTCATTTTCAAGTAAAAACATTGTTTCCACTTCAATACCCGTAGAGCTATTACATCTTCATTTATTTGGCCCAACCCGAACAGCTTTGGTTAGTGGTAAAAGGTACAGTTTGGTCATAGTGGATGACTACTCAAGATGGACATGGATTATGTTCCTTGTCCACAAAGAGAGTCTTTTGGAGTCTTCTTTAAATTATGAAAAATGTTCAAAATGAAAAGGAGTATGCATTACTTTGATCAAAAGTGATCATGGTAAAGAATTTGAAATGATAATTTTCACCTATTCTATGAAGAAAATGGTATTCTTCATAACTTCTCAACTCCTATAACACCACAACATAATGGTGTAGTTGAGAGGAAAAATAGTTCCTTTTAAGAAATGGTAGGACCGTGCTCGATGATAATTCTACACCTGAGCACCTATGAGATGAAGTAGTGAATATTGCATGTTGTTTACAAAATAGAATTTACATAAGACCCATTCTAAAAAAGACTCCATATGAACTATGGAAGAAACACAAACCCAACATTTCATATTTCCATCCCTTTGGATGTCAATGTTTCATTTTTAACACTAAGGACAAGTTGGGTAAGTTTGATTTTAAGTGTGACAATGGAATATTGCTTGGATATTCTAAAACATCCAAGGCCTATAGAGTGTACAACTTTAGAACCTCAATAATGTAATAAGCTATCCATGTGAAGTTTAACAACACCAAGCTTGATACATAAATATCAAAGCTAGATGAGTCCTTTGCAGATTTAAGACTAGACAATGGTATTGGACCCCTCAACAAAAACAAGTTAGTCAACAGAAGTTGGCGCATCCAACCAAACATTGGACCATCCTTAAGAATTTAGGGAACCAACTGGAAGGATCCTTAGAAAGAATCATCTAGGAAGTCAGATCATTGGTGACCCCTCAACCAAAGTCCAAACAAAGGAATCTCTCAGACATCAAGGTCACACAAAACTTATCTCTAAAATTGAACCTAAACACATTGATGATGCTATGGAAGATGAACACTGGGTCAATGCCATTCAATAAGAACTTGACTAGTTCCAAAAGAACAATGTTTGGAAGCTTGTGGAATTACCTAAAGGAAAAAAGGAAGTGGGTGCCAAATGGTTGTTCAAAACAAGTTGGATGAGGAACATAAGGTTGTGATAAACAAGATGATAATCGATTGTCGCATCGTTTCAAAACTATTAAACTACACTAATTTTGTAGCACATGATTAACCTAGGTCGACTAAGAGACACAATCAATTTGGTTCCAACTTCAATTCACTAATAAACAATAGGGGGATTTTAATCGAATAGTTTGCATGTGATGAATAAAATTGCAAAAATACGTAGAAACTGACAAAATCGATAAGAGGTATTTTAAAACATATTAAAGAACATCAACCAATTCACCAAATCAAGCAATGCGAATTATCATAGTTCTCAGATAATGATTTTTTTATGAAAGTTCATTCAATTTCATTAGAAGCAGTTCAATCGAATTAACTCTTAAATTAATTGAAACCACAAACCTAATTGAAATATCATCTACATAATATGTTATTAAAATTTGAAATTAGGAAATGAATCCATAACCTAATCCATTTCCAATCCTAAACACATTCATAATCATGAAAATCGAATAAAGGATTGAAGAAGAAAGTGAACATGCACACAGAAATTGAAATACCAAATCATAACTCAAATTCTCCTTGCTTGGACTGGATCCTTGGATTGATTGATTGTTTAGCCTTCCATGATCATCATCAATGGAAGACCCATGAAATTAGTGCAAGAAAATGGAAGAACAGAAATGAAAATAAAGAAGAAAATGAAGAACAATGAAGAACAGTTGAGAGAAAATGAGAGAAAAGATTTTAATTCTGAAAACTTCTAAAAGAAACTACAAATTTTGTTTGTGCTAAAATGAAGTGTAAAAATCCACTAACTAATTTCACTAATGTATAGTGACTGAGTTAGTAGGAAAGGATGAGCCATGATTAAGCCTATTTAATCTAACTAATTGCTAATTACACCAATCCGCAACTCAAAACTCAAGTGCAAAGTTTCTAACTTACAAGCCTAAAATGACTTTCAAAATGATAGAATTGGCCTTGGCTTATATCTGAAAAAATTATAGATCTTTTCCTTATCTTTCTAGGGACTACTCATATGCGCCATTTGGAGTTCTGTAGAGCTCTCTAGGTCCTGTACAAGGAAGATAGGTCAAGTAAGCAAAAAATCCAAAAATAAGCAACAATTATCAATTAAGCCCACTTGTTTGCCTAAGACAAAAACTAAGTTAGAGTGAGAAAATAAAACTCTAAGAGAAGTTAAATAAGCTAAGAATAATAGAAAAACATTAAATTAAAAATACTCAATCACAAGACAAGGGTAGTTGTCAAAGGTTACTCAAAATAGAAAGGTATAGACTATATTGAAACTTATGTGCTTATTGCTCGTCTAGAAGCCATACACATTTTATTGTCATTTGATGCTCATAACAATATGAAGCTATACCAATTGGACATAAAAAAATGCATTCCTCAATGGACTAATACGAGAGGAAATTTATGTAGAAAAACCCCCAAGGTTTGAGAGTGACACATTTTCTCAACACGTTTTCAAACTAAACAAAGCCATATATGGACTAAAACAAGCTCCAATGAATCATTTCATTTATTTTAGAAAATGGTTTCAAAAGAGGGAAAGTGAACACAACTTTTTCTACTAAAATTATGACTCACAATTTATACTAGTCCTAGTTTATGTGGACAACATCATATTTGGTGCTACTGATAAACCTATGTGTGAGGATTTTTCTAAGTTAATGCAGATTGAGTTTGAAATGAGCATGATGGGAGAATTGAAGTTCTTCTTAGGACTGCAAATCAAACACATAAGCAATAAAATATGCATCCATGAAACAAAGTATGTGAAAGAGCTCATGAAAAAGTTCAACCTAGAAGATGCTAAAGAAATTAAAACACCCATGCATGCAACAACATATCTTGGACTCGATGAGGAATCAAAGAAGGAGGACAACACTCAAAATAAATTTATGACTGGTTCATTATTGTACTTGATTGCGTCCAGACCTGACATAGTGTTTAGTGTATGCTTATGTGTCAGATTTCAAAAAGATCCGCTTAACTACTGTTAAAAAAGTATTTCGATAATTAATTGGAACTCCTAATGTTGGTCTTTATTTTAAGCAAAGAAAGGAATTCAGGTTGATCAGTTACTATGATGCTTATTACACTGGTGACAAGCTCGAAAGCAAGAGCACCAGTAGAAGCTGCCACTTCATTGGTGGAAAATTAGTCACTTGGACTTGCAAAAAGCAAGGAACAATTGTAACACCCCAAAATTTTGACCCAGTAAGTAGACACATAAGTAAGTTGGTTAAGATTTAATTATTTCTAAATAAGAAAATATGTGTCTTGAGTAATTTCAAGTGATTAATAAAGTAATTGTGTAATTAAAGAAAAGAATGAAAGTTAGGGTAATAAGTAGTTCGTATTAACTGTTAATTTGTAGAGTTTACAAATATTGCAGTTATATATATTTCTCCCTGGTTGATTTCTTTAGTTATGGGTTACAACTAACTTGGTCTGTGATTGAATTGACATTGGACTGTGATTAATTACAATCATAGTGTTAAGTTATTTTATTGTGAGTGAAAAACTTGTTAGATAATTGGTTTCTCTGTGATTATTTATCTATCAGTGTTTGCCCGCAAAAAAATATTTTGAGCATGAAAATTTGTTGTTGATTTAATTCTTTTTAGAAGAAGAATATAATTGGATTTTTGGAATTTATTTATTCACACAAAAAATATATTCCTTAAGTGTTAGGTTTATTAAAAATTTATTTGATTGGTTTGAATTATTAAATTTAGTAGAAAAATATTTTTAGTGCGAGAAAAATATTTTCATAGTGTAAATCACTTTTTAGCAATCATTGCAAGAAATTTGCACCAAGCATGCACCACATTGAGCTAATGTGGAGACATAACTAACCAAGCATGCACTACACTAACCCAATCAAAACACACTCCACATTAAATGCTCAACCCCCCTATACACCCTGAGCTCATGACTACTCACATTCCACCCACCCATCCACTTTATTTTCTTTCATTCAAAACATTTTGCACAAGTTGGTGCTCTCTTCTCTCATCTCTTCTTCAGCTGACCAAGAAAAAAAGAGCAAAACCTCTCATCTTCCCTCTCAATTCGTGAACCACCATGGGCCAAGGAGGAAACACCCCAAAAAAAATTAGGAAAAGCCCTTGTTGTGGTTGCAAGGCTTAGAGCTTACACCCTCACCCTTTCATCATTTTCGTGTAAAACTGAAACCCAATAGCTAAAGGGGTCTTTGTGATGAACTCATCCCCCTTGTTGGCTAAGTGAATGATAACACCAATGGGTTTCAAATCACCAAGTTGTAATGACCTGTAAACTGATGTGGGCATAACATTAATGGATGCTCTAAGGTCAAGCATTGCATCTGTAAAAGTGCAATCTCAAATGGTGCAAGGGACAATGAAAGTGCCAGGATCTTTGCACTTCTGTGGCAAGCTGGATGGTGGAATGGAAGCAACAATTTTGCTCTATATAAGTGCAAAAACATTTCTACTCATCTTCACTTGCTCATTTCCCTTCAACTTTCTCTTATGGGTGCACAAATCCTTCAAAAATTTTGCATATTTTAGAATATGTTTGATGGCATCTAAGAAGAGAATGTTGACTTCCACTCTCCTAAAATTCTCAAGAAGATCAAAATCAAGCTCCACTTTCTTTGTAAGAATGAATCAAAAAGCAAAAGGTAGAGGAATTTGTTTTGATGCAGAATCTGTTTTGGCACTAGCATCTGTTGAATTTGGAAGCTCCTTGCCACTCCTCAAGGTAATAAAATTTATGTTCTTTGGATTAATAATTGGTTGTGCTAGAATGTTGTTAGAACCTTGTTGCTGCATCTGATTGACAGTTATAGGTAACTGTCCAATCTGAGTCTGCAGGTCTTGGATGGTGGCACTCACATTATGTTGAAATTGAATGTTGTTGGTTGTCATTTGTTTCATCAAGTCCTCCAAGGATGGTCTAGAACTGTTCTTCATAGGTTGTGTAGGTGTAGATGTAGATTGTTGTAATTGTTGTTCTTGTTGTCTAAACATGGGAGCTTGGTATTTGCTGGTGGAGGTTTGATATTGTTGTTGTTTGAATGGCTGCAGTTTTTGTGGACCAAGACCATACCTCAAGTTTGGATGATTTTTCCAATCAGGATTATAAGTGTTGGGGTAGGGATTATACTGTTGTTGTTGAGGTCTGAATGATTGTCTAGGTTGTATGCCAGAAACTTCAGCAGTTTGTTCTATTTCTTGGAGAGTATGACATGTATCTGTTGGATGATCATGTGCACAACAGATATCACACAACCTTGGTTGATTGGCGGTCATCACATTCTATTGTTGACCAATGGCAAGTTGTCTCACAATGGATGTTAATTCTGTCAGTTTATTCTCCAACCTCTAGTTATCAGCAACCACAAAAAATTCATTTGCAGCAACCTTGGATGGTACAACTACTTTAGTACCAAATTGCTGGTAATTTGCTGCCATGTTGGAAATCATTTGCCTTGTAACAATGGGAGTTTTGTCCATTAAAGTTCCTCCACTGGCTGGCATCAATCATATTCCCGTCCATTAACATCAATCCTTCATAAAAATATTGGATCAATAATTGCTCATTATTTGATGGTGAGGACAGGTAGTACATAACTTGTTGAATCTCTCCCATTACTCGTATAATGTCTCTCCAAGTAGTTGCCTTATACTTTTCTGATGAATGTTGTTCTGGATGCAGAGAATAATATCTCTAAAAATCTTTTCTTTATATATGTCTAAGTGTTGATAGGATCTGGTTGAAGGTACAACCAGTCCTTAGCTACACCATCCAGAGAGAATGAAAATGCTTTCATCTTTACATAGTCTTCATGAATGTTATGTGGTTGTATGGTTGAATACACCACATGAAACTCCTTAAGATGTTTATGTGGATCTTCACTTGGAAGACCATGAAACTTTGGAAGCAAATGGATTAATCTAGATTTTAGCTCATAACTGACCTCTGTCTCAGGATATTGAATACACAAAGGTTGATAAACAACATTAGGTGTAGCCAATTCCTTAAGAGTTTGATTGTTGTCAGCCATTGTATCAACAACAATTTCAGAAACATAATGTTCAGAATGCACTATACTACTATTCAGAACTACACTTTTATTATATCTTCTCAAATTGTGAAATGTCCTATCTGTCTCAGGATCATATGAATGCAAGTCACCTGATTTGGACCTAGTCATGCACAACTCAACTCGTCAGTGACAGAAATCACAGAAATAAAAGACAACTACTCTACCAGAATACTATTCACAATATTTGTTGAAATAATATAGAAAATAAAAAATTGCCTCAAACAAATTTTTTAAATTAAATAAATAAAATAATAAATAAATAAAAATTCAAAAATTACCACAATAAATGTCTAAAAATCATTTTTTATTTTTGAAATTTTTTATTATCTATGTCTATCTTCTATCTATATTTATCTTCTTCTATCTATATCTATCTTCTACTTGTGTTCTATCTATATCTATATTCTTTTATCTATCTATCTTCAATCTATATTTATCTTCTATATATATATCTATCCTTTTCTATCTATCTATTATCTAGAAACATTTTTTTTGTAGACAAATGCAATTATACTATATTAATATCAATTGTACCTATACTATTATCTAATATGTGAAGATTAAAGTTGGCACACAATGAACTGCATCTCCGACAATGGCCCCATTTTTGATACGGATTGTCGAATTGCTACAAAACAAATAAAACTAAGATAATTTTGTAACACATGATTAACCTAAGTTAACTTAGAGATGCAGTTCAATTTGGTTTCTGACTTAATCCACTTATAAACAACAAGGGGATTTATCAAACAGTTTGCAGACAGTGAACAAAAATTGCAGAGACACAAACAAGAATTGAAGAAAAATGCAGAAACTAACATAATTGATAAAAGATGTTGTAAAACAGATTCAAGAATATCAATCCAATTCATCAAACCAAGCAATGCAAATTATCATAGTTCTCAGATAATGATCATATTATGAAGGTTCATTTAGTATCATTAGAAGCGGTTCAATCAGATTAACTCCTACATCAATTGAAATCACAAACCGGATTGAAATATCATCCAAACAATCTATGATTAAAATTCAAAATTAGGAAATAAATCTATAACCTAATTCATTTTCAATCCTAAACATATTCATAATCTTGAAAGTCGAAAAGAGGATTGAATAAGAAGATGAACATTCACACAGAAATTAGAATATCAAACTAGAACTCAAATTCTCCTTGCTTTGACTGGATCCTTGGATTGATTGATTGTTTAGCCTTCCATGATCATCCTTAGTGGAAAGAGCCACAAAATTTGTGCGAGAAAAATAGAAGAACAAAGATGAAAGGAAGAAGAAAAATAAAGAACTGTTGAGAGAAAAAGAGAGAAAAGATTTTAATTCTGAAAACTTGCACAAGTAGCTAGAAATTCTATTTTTGTGTTGTCCTTAAATAACTCCTAGCTATACTAATATATAGTGATTGAACAGAATGAAGGGATGAGCTTTGATTAGGCCCATCTAAACTAACTATTTATGCTAATTACATGAATCAAAACCCAAACTCGCAGCCCAAAACTCAAGTGCAGAAGTTCTGACTTCCAAGCCTAATTTAACCCTCAAACCGGCAGAATTAGCCCACGTTTATCTCTGACAAAATTGTATCTCTCTTCCTTAGCTTTCCAGGGACTACTCATATGTTCCATTTGGAGTTTTGTACAATCCTATAGGTCCTACACAAGGAAGATAGGTCAAGTAAATACAAAATCTGAAAATAAGCAACAATTATCAATTAAACCCAATTATTTGCCTAAGACTTACTGAGTTAAAGTGAGAAAATAAGAATCTAAGAAAAGTCAAATAAACTAAGAAGAATAGAAAAATACTATACTAAAAATGCTCAATCACTGACATAGAAGGTTGACGTGTGAGTTGCAATGCCATGTTACTTGTCACATATATTTTGTGGATCCTAGAAAGTACACATGTGTTGTTCATACAAGGATATAAATCTGGTTGCATTTGGTCTAATGTTATAATATAATTATAAGTTAAAGTGCATAATAATAGTGAGGGAAAATTTGAGCACGAGTAATTATACACGTGAACATTAATTCAAATTGAAAATACCTTGTGATATTTCTTTCCCTTGTCTTATATTTGAATGATTAAGTTATTAACATTTCTTTAATCCTATACCTTTAGGAAGCTGATATTTGAATGGTAATCTACATAATTGAGAGGAGAAATACATATATTAATAACATGTACAAATATGTGAATTAGTTGTGTGTGTGCTTTTGTAGCTTTTCACACGAATGATTACATTGATATGTGTATATTTGTGTGTTTATTTAACTATAATCATGAATGTTGTATTGTTTATATCCTAAATTGATAAGTTTGAATTATATGATAGATACATCCATCTGGGATGATGATGAAATTATTATATATACCTCCATCTGGGATAGGGAAGAGATTCTAGATACCTTCATCTATAATTTGGGAAGGCAGTGAGACACCATTGCTTGGAATATGAGCTCATAGACCTTTGAAGAATCTAAGATCCACACCTATTCTGGAAACCAAAGAGTTGAGTGTAGTGATTTTGGGAATCACTAAGTTAGGTTTGTGATAATTGTTTGTTTAAAAATTGAATGCAGTGAAATGTTGGTATTTATTTACTGGAATGTTCTTTTGTTGTGTGAATAAATTTGTGGTTGTTGTATAAAAGTGTGTGTGTGTGTGTGTCTCTCTCTCTCTTTATATATATATATATATATATATATATATATGTATGTATGTATGTATGTATGTATGTATGTATGTATCTAATTTAATTTTGCGGGTACCGTGGTTGGATTTATTAACTGGGATTATTATCTTATTAAAAGTGTTATTTTCAGAGTTTGAGGAAGAAGCTTTTGAGATAAGGGAGAATTGAAAACTTAGTTTATTGTTAGTTCAACTTTGTAGATGCCTATATTTAAGAATAAAATGGTGTATTTATGTAAGGACTCATTTATTTATAATACTCGAAGTATTTCGAATCATTGAAATTTCTAAATTATTCTTTTGTGGACATTTTAAAGTATATTTTTATTATGAGTTGTTATTATAACGAAGGGTATTACACTTGTGTTTTTTGCAATATTGACTTTGAAAACTGATGGTATAGATTTTTAAATTGTGTCCATACTTAGAGTGTGTGGATTGTTGTAGGTTGTGGAATACCATATATTTAAGCATGGAGGAAGCAAAGGGTTTTTCTTAATTAATTTTTGCATCAGGCAAGCCAATTGATCAACAACAATTGGCAACAATTGCTATGATCTTGTGGAATATGTGAAAAAGTCAAAACACAAAGCTTTGGGAAATTTAAATGTAATCATGAAAAATATAATGTTGATATAGGGAGATGAATTAGACCCCATTAAACCAACAAATAGTTTGGAGACCACCCCTTGGAGGCACATTTAAATGTAATGTTGATGTTGTTTTCTTTGAAAAATATCTAAGTTTTGGGGTTGGTTTTTTGCTTAAAGGGTGATGAGGTTCAATTCATACAAGCTCTTATTGATTGGAGACCTTTTATGTAGAGGGTGAATGAAGGTGAAGCACTGGGTTTGCTGACATCTGTAACACCCTCAATCAAATCACACAAGAATGAGAGGGATCTAAGGTTGTGCAGGTTTAGGACTACACAGATAAGGATAACCTAAAGGAATTAATTGGTACTACCTATACCAACAAGATGCATATACTTTTCAATAGCCCATCACTTAATCACGTCATAGTTAACCGTGCTTGACTTGGAGCAATTACTAGATGAGTAACCTTTTGGGAAGTTTCCTGAAAAGTATGTGAGTGAGGACAAAGCACACTGAAAAGTTCATTGTTGGTTTTTGCGGGACAATCACTGATCTTGGAAGCAGCCAAAGTTGATTGTCGAGGTTTGGAAAGGGCTACCTATTAGAGAGTTCTAACCGGGGGAGGGTTCTAACCAACAAGGATGTTGAGTAAAGTGTCATAGTGTGTGAGTTGTTGAGAAGTCGACAATCAATTACAACATCAAACAATTGGCTGGAGAGCATTGCAATTGGGCATGCAATCATAGAATTAGATTGCATCCAAGTAGTGCACGACCTGCATTGTGCTAAGGAGTACATTTATGAGCTAGGAGTCATCTTAAAACTGTGTAGGAAACATCATAGTTCTATGCCAAACTTACAAGTTGACTTTGTAAAGAGGCAACCAAATTTAGTTGCCCACTTGCTAACAAGGGTATCTAAACTATATGTTTGCGCCTATTGTTTCAACAACACCTCACATTGTATTGTTGAGCAACTTCTGAAAGAAATAATATGAATATCTTTCATTAAAAAAAAAATATTGACTTGGTTATTGGGTAAAGAGTATAAAGGTTGAAAGAAGGAAGAGGAGGGAAGAGGTCGTGAGCTCAGATTCCTCCACTAACATTCTTACCAAAACTAACAACTAGCATCGGCAGTCTTTCCATGAATTCTTCTTCTTTATGACTCTTATCTTCCTTACATTTACTTTGATTTTTATTTATATGAAAGAGGAAGCAAAAGATTTTGGATTAATATGAAATTTTGCATGTGTGATCTATGTGAAAGGAACTTTCAATCTAACATTGAGTTTTAAGAAAACATTATCTAGTTGAAAGTTATAGAATGATGTAATAGTTGTCAAAGTTATACTGGTGTAATTTAATCCCTCCTCACACATACACACACACACAATCTTCAAAATTCAAAGAGAGAAAGGATTATACACTAATAATGTAAAAAGTTTTACACCATCATTTAATCACAATCCACCATGTACAGTAAGATTATTGACTTTTATTGCAATTACTTTAAAAGTCATTTTAATGGTGATTTATGATTGGATGATGATGTAAAACTATTTTACACTGTTAGTGCATGACCATTAAACTCAAATTCAAATATGCTCCTAACATGCATATGATATATCATCTAATACTTTTAACATATCAACTGAGTGGTTTAGATTTTTTTTTTATCACTTATGATCTATCATTTTCAATATCTTTTTTTAACTTGAATTTGAAATTTTTAAATAAATTACTAATAATTAAAATATCTATTTATTGTAAATTATAAATTTTAGTTGTATAAAATAAATATTTATTTTGTGTAATGTACAAGCTATCATACATTTATATGAAAAAAAATGTTCATATTCAAGTTAGAAAAAAAATATAGATGAAAATATATAAGAAGTCAAGTTAGGATTTGTTTGGATTTACTTAAACACACTCTTATACCTTTCAATTTTATTTTGTTAAATTGAATCATTTAATTGATATTAATACTTAAAATCAATCATCAATCAATAGTCTTATAAGGAAAAATTAAATTAGTTTTTTATTCTTCCAATTTATTATTTAGGTTTAATTTGATTCTCTAACTTTTAAAACCGATTCAATTTGGTCATCTACTTTTTTGTTCAATTTAGTTTTTTAATTTTTAAAGTCTATTCATTTTGTTTGGAATTATACATTTTGTGATGATTTAAAACTACTTAATGGTGATTTTGAATCATTACAAAATATAATTTCTTAGCCTGAAAAGTCAAATTAAATCAATTTAAAAAATTAGAGAATTAAATTAAATCCAAAAATTTAGAGTATCAAGATAAATATTAAAAAAAATAGACGAATAAACAAACTAATTTAACCTAAAGAAAATTACACCAATCATCTTAAGCTACTTGAGAAGTAAGTTAGACAATATTTTTAATTTGTCCTACTCGAAAATAAAACTCAAAAAAGAGTATCCTAAATCTTTCTTTCTCGTTGAGGAATTGGAAAACACGCTATTCCGTTTCCACCTTCCCATTATTAACTTTCTCACTTGACTCCTAGGCAAAGACTCTTAAGAAATCACAAAGCTCCCTCTTTCAGAATACGAGTGTGCGAACTGCGATGGCGAAATTGAAGGTAGGAGGGACATGGGCAGGGGTGCTGGAAGAGGTGGACCTCCAGGCGTGGACCCTCGCCACGCTTCGCGACCACGTCGCCGCCCGATCGAACTCCCCCTCCTCCGACTCCATCAACCTCATCTGTGCCGGCAAGATTCTCAAAGACGACGCCGTTCCGCCCCAAACCCTCGCCCAACTCGGCGTCAAGAACAATGCGAAGATCCTCGCCACACGCGCCTCCACTCCTCAGCAAGGACACTCCTTTCTCGCCCAGGAAGAACGCTCCTCCAGACTCGCGCGTATAAGGTTACATCAGGCGCCTTCACACAATTTTAATTTGGAAATTATAAGCGCCGCCATCGTTTTTGGGTGTGTTGAACGTAATATTAGAGTAAACTCAGTTTCGAGACATGTTTGGTTACCCTCGAAAGTAGGTTTGCACATTGAGGTTTTGCCTTTATCAGTGTTGGGAGTGCAAGTTTTCTTTGAGAGTAATCAAGCATGTCACATAATTGAGTTTAGTATCCAAAAGTACGTTCAGCGGCAGTGCCCAAAAGTACTGTACTTTTTGAACGGTTAACCAAACACGCACTAACTCAAACTTAAGTTTGTAAACTTTAATCCAAACATGTGCTTAGTTGGTTGTGTTTGTTGCGAACAGGGCAGCTGCCAATGCAATGGCAGACAGGCATGCGGATGGATCATTGCCGGTTGAAGACTTCAATATTGAAGTTGAGGATCAGAGTGGACAGAAAGTGAGATTAGGCTCTGAGACTGATCAGAGGTATGTTATATGCACATGTGTATATGTAAAGTTCTGTTTTGTGTTTTGACATTTTAGTGTGGAATTGGAGTGTTGAAATGGGATGATCAAGATTCTGCTTTTCAGGGCAGTGATGATGGGACTGATGCTTCACGCCAAGGGGAAGCGACTTATCAGACAGGGGAATTACAAAGATGCGCTGGAAGTGCTTAGCATGGGAGAGGTTAGTTTCCGATCAGTTTATGCAATGGTTCAAATGAGCAAATTACACTCATGTTGACACCTCTTGTGGTTTCTTCCAAATTCACATGATGCACCTGCATTTTTAACTTTAGAGTAACTGTTAGGACTTGAGCACGAGAGGAGAGCCCAGTAGACCTTTTGGTTCCCGACTCTCAATGAAAGCACCAATAAGAAGAGTGTCAAATGCAATAGACTAGTCCATTAGGCAGTAGAACCTCATGCCTTAAGTACCACAATTAGTTTAGTTTATTCCACTCAATGAGGGATTCCTAACCGTAACCCCCATTACAATGCATTTTTTGGGTAACAGATAGTGTCAAGTAATTTAGTTCAAACAATTAAGAGGAACTACTATAGGGAAAAAAGGAAGGTAAGGGGTATCATGTGAATTTCGAGGAAACCATTAATGTAATTTGTTGAGAACGTCCTAAACTGCAATAATGCTGTTCGGTGTAACTCAACATTGTGCTCAAGCTCAATGTAATGTGATGAATAGACACTCTGACTTATGAGCATTGCCTTTGTTAGGGTATAGGGCAAGGGGTTTTTGGATGTAGTTTCTTTGACATCTTTACCCTCTTTCTTTAACCTAGACATTTTGATTAGGATTTTTGCTAGATTATTATTATTTTGGGTGACTATGGCTTATAATTCACGAAGTTGCACACATGGCCTCTCTTTTGTCTTGCTATGCATAGTTTTTTGTTATATTTTCACTATTAATTCAAGAACTCAAATATAATTTATTTTTGCAGGAGTCATTCTCTCTTTGTGATCCAAAAGTCATTGAGGTGAGAAATCTGATTCCAATCTACATCCTCATTTCCTTTTGTTTTTTCCAAATCTAATTGACGTCATAAATAACCCTTTTCCCTCTAAAGTGAGTGTTGGGTGCATGCATTTTGTAATGAAGCAAATGAAGCAGTTGGATTACATAGAAAATAATTGAGTCTTTACAAGGAATATAGGATGGGGATCCTCTAAAGTGAGAGATGCATTTTAAAAAAGAAAGTATGTAGTTATAAACCTTGATTGAAATGTCAAGGTATTCTAACAACATATTTTGTTATACGTGCACTCATATTTCATCACAAAAACAATTTGTTTTTTTATTTAATAAATGGTTATAACTCTACTTTTTTTAACTATACTTCATCCATTACATTAGAGGAGTCAAACCAGTCCGAGTTTAATACAATTTTCTTTCCTTTCAGCTCATTGACAATATTCCGATACTACAAATAGACATGGTATGGTGCTATTTTATGATACGAGATATCAGATGGCTCTCGGATGCAGGAAAGCGTCTTGAAATGGCTAGGGAAGGTATTGAACGTGCTCATGGAAAGGATTCTTTTCGCCTCAGGCTCTTACAAGGAGGTCGCTATCCAGAACTTGCATTGTGAGTTGTTCATTCCCGGAGCTTGTATATATATTTTTCTTTTAAAATTCTCAACGGAATAATTAATTTAATTTGACTTCTTGTACAGGCATTTGAGACTAGAGCTACTTGAAGGGGTGGTGGCATATCATACTGGCCAATTGGAGAAATCCAAAAAAACATTAGCCTCAGCAAGGACAAAGTTTATCCAGGTTTGTTAACGTATCATAGCATATTGTTATAATTGGATATTAGAAAGAAAGTCAGCACTTTCCACATTTGTTCTATTGTTTGTATTTTTGTCTCATTACATGTAATATAATTTTGAGTATGTTTGACCCGTGTTAGGATACTCTCTATTACATCTCTATTACATGTAACACTAATAAAACAAATTTCAAAGGCTGATTTTTTCTTTAAAAAACTGAAAACATTTCCCTAAGCAGCTAGGCCCCTCTCCTTAGTCCCTTCTTCTCATCGTTGTTGAACTGCCTGCTTTCTCTTTGTCCCATTGTTGTGGGACTAGCTTCTTGATATCATTTTAGACTAACACAAAGTAAATGGAAATAAAAAAAAAATGTCTTTCTTTCTTTTCACTTCCTTTTCTTTTTTTATTTAATTTTTTTCAGCATTATGGTGATTTTGTGAATTTTGGACCAGAGGAAAGAGATTATACATGAGTAGGGACGAGGATCTAACTGCTCATAGTGAAAAAGTGTATTTTGAAGTGAGCTGTATTAAGTGGAGAAACCTTTTTCTGCAACCTTGTTATACATTAGTCTTTTTCTTTTGTTGAGCTAATGTTCTGCAGCCTAAAATGTCAATTAAGAGAAACAATTCCTTTGTCATGCTATTGCAAATATTTTCAATCCCAATAGCAATATCTTTTAATAAGAAATTAAGATATAATTTAATTTTGGCTATCTTGTTCCATAGTTAACTCATTTTGTTTGTAAAACTCAAAATACATAGAAGATATTTGCTATTGATCTCAAATCAATTGTGCAAATCATACCCAAAGGTCACCCAATATGTCAATCTATAGAGCCAATGCGTCAAATTGCGACCTACTCTGTCCGGTGACCCACTCTACTATGGCGACACACTCTACTCCCGATATACTCATTTTCTTCCTTCGTTTTTTCTTCTTTCTTTGTTTCCTCAACTGTTTTTTTTTTTATTCTTTCCCCCTCTTTCCTTTCAAATGTTCTTCATTCTCTTTATTATTATGTTTGTTTATGTTGGTGCTGAAATTCCCTTTTTCAGAACTGTTCTATGTTTTTTTTTTTTAATTTCAAAGTTTCAATTCTGTTTTTATAATTTCAGAATTTATTATTTGTTTGTTGTCATGAGATTTTCTAATTTGTCACTGCATCTTTAATTTTGACTCTTTGTTGCTATTTATCCTTATTGTTGGTGTTTTCATTAAGGTTAAATTAGTTTTTTGGTCCTCCAATTTATTAGTATGGTTCGATTTGGTCCTCTAATTTTTTTTGGGTTCAATTAGCTAATTTTTATAGAGAGTTCAATTTGGTCCTTCCGTCCAATCCATCAAAATCCATAACAGTAAAGTCCACATAGGTGACGTATTGACGTGTCATTCCTTTTAGTGATCATGGGACTACCATTGGATCTATTGGTTTTTAAAGGGATAGTTAGGTTTTTTTTTTTCTTTTTTCTTTTCATTCTTTTATTCAATCTTTTCCAACAAAACCTTGCCTGTTTCTCTCCACCCACCCTTGGAAACAATTGCCAACAACAATACCGGCCGGCCACCGCTGATGACTCTTCCATTGTAATCACTTTTCCCCTAAAACCGTGTTCTCTCCTAAAACCTACGTAGAGTTGTGTTGTTGGTTTGTTTTCTGATTTTTTGCAGGTTTGGGTTAAGGGAGAGTTAGGGTGCAGTGGTTCGAAGCGTTGTTGTCTTGTCATCCTCCTTTGATGCAGCTACTCGCTCTCGGTCTCCGATGCGGCACTGGAGTATTGTGGGTTCTCCCTTTCTGTTTCGGTGGGTTCTCACAGAGGGTCTCATCACCCTCCCTCGATGTTTGCTACTCGCTCACGATCTCCTTAACGGGTTGAGATTGATGTGGTTATAATTAACGATTTAAGGGTTTTAGGGCTGAAGCCGCGACAAAAGCAACGGAGGGAATAAAACACCATCGGAACAATGAAATGCCACCACTGGGAATGTCACTAGTGGCGTATGGTTGTATGTGACTCTGGGAAAAGAGGGATAAAACTGGAAAAAGATAAATAAATAAAAAAAAAAGAATAATATCAATCATTAGTTAAGAAAAAGAAGGATCTAACGGCTGTAAAGTCATTTCCCATGGTGGGAGACCTTTTAAGGTTTCACAGACATAGCGGTAGGTGAAATAGACGGAAGGACCAAATTGAACCTTTTTTAAACATTAGAGGATCAAATCGAATCAAAATAATAAATTAGATGACTAATTTAACATTTTATTAATTATGTTTATGTGATGACAATCATGAAATTATTAATGTTTTGAATTTTAGTTTGTCATTATGTTTTTTTTTTTATATATGTCTTTGTCATAGACCGTCACGCCATCTGCTGTATTGATATGGTGCATAAAGGTGTTCACCGTCATCTGCTGTAAAACACTGTTGATAACTTATCAGACACTCACATTATCATAACCTTGTTTCGCATCAGAGGTTGGAGTAGTGGTGGTCACCTTACACGAAATTGCAATTTCGCACGTTCTATTGTGCAAGTTTAATAGTTGTAATTCCTAACCGTCATGTCCTTCCAGCTATGCCTGCATCCAATGTTGTCAAACTCGAGGATCGGAAGAGGATCGGAAGGGGGGTAAAAGATCGGAACTCGAGGATCGTAACTCGGATCGTAAGAGTTACGTATATATGTAAAATAAAAACTGCATAAAACAATTAAAGGGGTGCAGAAAGTAACATTGTGTATCTGGCCCATATTAGAAAAAAAATGAGCAAGAGGAGTATAAAAAGCGAAAAAGGGGGTACAGGAAGAAAATTGGCCCAAATGTAAACCTAATTCCAGCGCTCGCTCATCTTCTCTCACTCACTTCTTCCGCATCGTGCGTGCTTTCAGCGCCTCACTCATCTTCTCTCACTCACTTCTTCCGCATTGTGCGTGCTCCACTGCTCCTTCTTTGTCCTCTTCTTTTTTTTTCTTTTCTTTTCTCTTAATGGAATGATGGAACACCGACGAGGAGCGGAGATGACCACCGACGAGCAGCTGTGATGACCGGTGATGACCAGCGACGATAAGCAACGAGCGGCGACGATGACCAGCGACGACGAGGCAGAGGACAGCGTCTGAGTTCCAAGCGGCGATGAGGGATCGAAACGGATCGACGATCCGTCCGATTCACGTTCAAATGCGCGATCCGGGAGCGATCCTCCCTCCACGCGATCCTCCCTCCGCGTTTGCTCGAGCTCCCCTCTGAAAATCGCAGGATCGTACGAGTTTACGATCCTCCTCGCGATTTTGACATCACTGCCTGCATCCTGTTTCTTCTTTGTTATATATATATATATATATATAATTCAAACTTATAATTATTTATATTATAAATTATCCTTTACATATTGCCTAACTATAAATAATAAATCATAAATATTTAATCAAAATTTTATATATTATATTCCTCTATAAAATATTATGTTAACCATTTTTACAATTTCAGGAGAAACAAAACTACATGGTAATCAAAAGACATTTTCAACATTACAGTATAAACTTTTATAGGGTGCTGTCATATGCCTTTGATGAAATCGAAGGAGATAGATCATGCGTCTCTCAATGTAAATACATTATATGTTTGTGAGCAAATTTCATGTGATCTCATTTTTGTACCCAAGTCATGCACTACTTGTGTTGGATTCAGACAATGGTAATTCAATAAAATATATGTTATTTAAAAAACAAAATTAAATTTATCATATACTATCATTTAATTTACCATATATTAGTTTAGAAGTATCTAATCATTCCTAAGTTTGTAAACTACTATCTTAATTTTTGAAATCTAATTATTTGTAGTTATTTGTTTTAGTTTTTAAATGTTGCACTTACATCAATGTTTGTTATGACATGTATCATATTATTCTTAAAGGATGTACATTAAATTAGATAAATAGCAGCGGAAGTTCAAGCTTCTATAGCATTAAGAGTTCCACATTACTAATTTAAAATTTTGAACGTACTAGTAGATATTGATTGATATAGCCAGATTTGTTTGTTTTTGTATGCCCCTTGCCCCTTGCCCCTTTTTTCTCTTTCAAAGAAGAATAAGAAGAACATATACTCCTGCCAAAGAATTTAGCATAACATACAGTACCTTTTTACTCTTCTTGTAAGCAATGTCCTTTTTTGTTGCAGCTGCAAGTGCCAGATGAAGCCTTATCACTTGTTATGAGCATGGGCTTTGTTGAACGCGATGCAAAGCGAGCATTGCGAATGAACAATCAAGATGTTGGGGGTGCCATTGATTTCCTTGCTGAGGAGAAGGCAAAGAAATTGCAAAAGAGGGAGGAAGATATTCGGAGGAGAAATGAAATTAAGTGAGTGACACTTAATGTTTATCGACTTTATTTTCTTTGGTTTCTCTTTCTAAATTAGCTTGCTTCCAGGGAACAAAAGCGGTATGGGATGACACCCTTAAAGAAACCTGTGGAGCTAGAGAGATTGAAGGAATTGGTCTCTATTGGGTTAGTGTTATCTTTATGTTGTGAATAGTGGCTTATGACACTTACAATTTCTTTATTCATGCGTGGCATCTATCATTGCGTACATGCAATTCTAACATGAACAGATTATTATATTCTTATTGTGAGTCTGTTTGCTAATCATACCAGTGTTGATTAAACCACCTATTTGGTCCCCAAGTAAATATCCTTTCTCCTATGTAATTCGTAAGAGTAATAAAATTATACAAGTAATTCCTCAAATATTAAATATATATCAGTTTTGTCCTTAAATTGATATATTTTACTAACTCAAGTTGAAGGGTTTTTCAAAATTCGAGGACTACTTAGCTTAATTTCTAAAATTTGAGGGATTACTTATATAATTCTTTAATGTCAGGACAAATTATGATAGATACTTCAGGAATGAAATTGAAGGTTTCTTATACTAGTATTATAATTATAAAGCTGCTTCACATAAGCATACACTATTCAGACTGACACTGCTATTCTGGCAGGTTTGACAAGGAGCTTGCTGCTGAAGCCCTTAGAATAAATGAAAATGACACTCAGAAAGCATTGGATGATTTGACAAATCCAGAAACTAATTCTGCTTTACAGGTTACTATTTGTCTTGACAAAATTCTGTTACTTTAAACAATATTCCTTCTTACTCTCATCAACATGAAGGTCAATATCGAGTCAAGGAAAAGGAAGAGACAGAAACAAGCACGAGATTCTGAAATTGAAAACGTTGTGCAAATGGGTTTTGAAAGATCAAGAGGTACAAAAGTTATCTAGATTCAAGGCACAACCATGTTCTATGGTGATACCTACCTAGCTATATAGACATATCGGGTGCTCTACTGTGTTTCTAATACTGCTTCTTTGCAGTGGTTGCTGCTTTTGAGGCTGGAGGTAGTTTAGAAGAAGTATTGCAAAGACTAACAGCACAACCTGGGACTGACCCCACACAACCTCAAGAAAATTCAGCTTCTGCTTCCCATGGTGGTGCAAGTTCATCTGTTCCTTTGCCGGATAATGTTGATTCTGATATAGTGATGAACGAGGTTGAAGATTACAGTAAAACAGAACGAGATGTAGAGATGGAAGATGAGCTCTCTGCAGATATAGCAAAAGCAGATGCCTTGGCTGATTACGACATTGATGTTAGCATCGAAGGGGAAGCCATAACCGAGTACCTTGTCCTGGTTGAGTCTGCAGGCAGTTGTGAGAAGAGTGTTCCTTCCCAGTAAGAAAAAAAATGATTGAATAATATTGACCAGTTTATGTAAATAGCAGGATGTGGTATAAATAATTTTGGAGCTTATGTAATTAGCATGATGAGTACTACACATGAATATGTGCTCATTACCTCTGGAGTTTTTATGACGGTAAGTTCATTTAGCATTATTTAAATACTTAATTTGCTTTCGAAATTCCCAAATATAACATGGGAAAATTTACATAAAAGTTATGCCTAGCAAGTGATAAAGAAAGTAACTATTGTGTAATATTATTGAGACATGCATGAAGCTATAATTTCTTACTTTCTCTAAAGGTCCGAACCAGGGCGTTCAGCTCATAGATCATGAATTTTGACACATATTTTGTTTGTTGTTTGGGTTGAAATAAAGAATAAAATATAGAAGTGAAAGATAAAATATCAATTTTTTACCGTTTGTTGAACAAAAAAATAGAGAAGTTATTTTCGTAAAACTTACTAGCAAATATTTCTTTCAAAATTGACGTGAAATTGGAGAAATAATTTTCTTTTCATTTTTTGTTTTAATTTCTTAAAAAATGTTCTAAAAAATTATTTTAAGAAAAACCAATTAAGTAATTTTTTTACCAAAAATAAAAATATCTTCTATGTAATTTATTGTTTCTTTTCCACTCATTCAAATAAATTAAAAACACTTACTATATAAATATTTTTAATTTTATTTTATATCATTTTATATGTTTTTATTTTAAATAGTTTACATATTTTTATTTTTATTTTAATAATTTATAATTAAGTTTCATAAATTAATATATAATTATTGACATAAATTTGTTTAAATTGATTTTAATATACAAATTATTTTTACTCTAATTACTTACGTAAACCAAAAGATTTTTATTTTTTTAATATATAAATCTTGATAATTTGCAAAAAATTAATAGCTTTTTACTAATGATATATAGAAAGTAAATGTTAATATAATCAACTAAACAAAGCAAGTATCTTAGTGATTTATTACTTTTTCTATAAATAAAGGTTCATGAGTTTAGTTTTTATTAAAATATTTTCTATTTTTCACTTCATTTAATCTTTTTTCACATAAGTATTGTGTCAACAACCTATATAAACTTTCACATCAGCACTAATATAACACATCAAAGTTAACGTTTGACTTTGGACAGTCAATTGATGGAGGACCAAAATTGCTTGTTCTGGAAAATAGGAGACTAAACGTCTTGATTTATAAATAGGAATGCCCAAATTAAAATTTAACCCACAAGATAATGTTTATTTTTATATAATTATAATTAATAAATTTAATTAGTATATTTAAACATGTAATCATATTTTAGATTTATAATAAATAATTTAAATTGTGATACAAGAATTTTTTTTTATTTGGAACGGATAGATAAATAAGAAAATCAATTATATGATATAGATAAAAGGAATGTAGATAAAGATGGTTGAGAAAACCAATAAGATGCGACATGATTGCATATAACTTTGTCTCTTAAACATGTGGTCATGAGTTTGATCCTTTATTTGTGCATATGAAAAAATATTTATTGGGAGAGATCAACCATTTAAATGAATCTCGGTACCTTAAGGGATTAGTCATTGACTTTCAGCTGAGGAGTACCTTACATCACACAAAAAAAATGGTTGAGAGATACTTTGGCTAGGGCAATTGCTTTCTATATCCTTTTTTTCTAATTCTTTCACCCTATAGGAAACACTGAATGGATTAATATGTCATTTTCCACTTACCCAGCCAACCCCCTAGCCTTCCCTTTGCATCCTTCTTTCCCTTGCACCATCACATCTTCTTCACCCAAGTTCGAGGATTCCATTTTCTCTATTGTGCATGCAACCTAACAATAACAACACTATCGAAACCCCGATCGTCACCACCGCCAACCCTATGTTGCCTCCATCGTCAAACCTTCCCCAATTAATGGAGTCTTTGAAGCTAGAGCACCATTTCTTGAGGGGGGCCTTTCGAGCACGACAAGAAAACCCTTCATGCCAACCACCACGCTGTTGAGAAAGAGATGTTTGTCATCATCTCCAGCATCACCGAAGTTGTCGCCATGAGGGTGCTCATGATTTGAGTATTTACTTAAGTGGGTATTATAACTATAACCATAACTAGTTTTTAAAATATGGATATAACTTGATATAACCAGTTATGGATGAATAAAAATAAATTATTTGAAATAATCATTTCTATAAAATAGTTATAGTTTTAACTAGATCTATTTTTTAAATAAAAATTTGTTGTAATTTTATTCCTACTTTTATAATTAGTTATATAAAACTAGTTATAGCTATAATTATAGTTATTTTTTAAAACTAGTGTTTTTGAGTATCCCTAGTCGCCAACAACCTGTCCTTGACTACTCCCAACGCCCCATCTTCGTCCCCTGATCCCATCACTCCCTTTCCCTTCTCCAATGATTTTATACTTGTGTGTGGCTATAGTGATGTTGTTTTTGTTTGTGACGTTCTAGATCTGAACCCACGGTTTCAATGTTTGAAGAGCAGCTTCATTCTCTTGACGTGAAGCAAAGTCGACAACACCCTTTCTCAACTTCTTTCAAAGCACCTTTTCTGAAATATGATTTTTCGTATTCTTGAATAGGCATTCCATAATACTTACACACTTCCAGAATAATTATTCCGGTGTATGATTTTCATATTATGGAAAATTTACTTGGAAAGTTTAAACGTATTCTAGAATACTTATTTTGGAATATGATTTTGCATAATCTAGAATAGGTATTATGAAATACCTATATAGTTACATATTACCTATTTCGAAATAGAGGGAGGGTAACATGGAAATTTTCAAATATATGGAGGTGTAGGAAGCAATAGGGGGTTCAGAAAGTAATTATCTTCGGCTAGTTAAAGAAATTATGTGTGTGACACGCACCTCTCAATGAAAAAAAGTGTTAAGATCTAGAGTAAATTACACTCGCACCCTCCTGTGTTTTGCTTAAGTTTCACCTAATACCCTTCCATTTTTTCACATTACTTTTACCCCCCTCTATTAACACCGTTAACTAACGTTAATTGAAATATGTAAGCAGACAAATTGTCCTTACATTTTAATTATAAAACCCAAATTATCCCTTCCCAATTAGTTTTAGAATTTAGGATTCACGTTTCATTCCTCCTCACCATTAGTGAGTACTGTTCATCTTCCTCTTGTTGGCGAGTTCTTCTTTAGCATCCAGGAGATGCGAGTTCCTATTTCTCTCACACATTCACATTTCATTCCTCTTCACCGTTCGCGAGTTCTTTCCCTTTCCTGTTCCAGTTCGCAAATTTTTCATTGTTCCTCTTCTAATTCGGAACGTTCATGAGCGCCTTCGTTTGTCTTCCTCTTCGACGTTCACGAGCGCTCTGTTTCTCTTCCTGTTCCACGATTTTTGTTCACACTGAGGTTATGCTTGCAAGTGACCACTGGACCTTGTATATAGGTTAATTTTTAAGATTATTTATTTAATTTTGATTGTTTATTGTTACCTATTTCTGAATGGGGTTTCAATAAAGGACCGGTTTGGGACCACTTATGATTTTTAAAATCATTTATTTATTATTGTTGATTAAAATAGTGTTGATGTTTGAGACAAAAGGAAACACAATGGATGAACTGAAATCATTTGTTTATTATTGTTGATTAAAATAGTGTTGATGTTTGGGATCACATGAAACACAATGGATGCACTAAAAATCATTTGTTTATTATTGTTGATAAAATAGTGTTGATGTTTGGGACCATAGGAACACAATGATTGAACTGGAATACATAGAATACATGACTGTGTGAACAACATTGCTAATGATTTAGACTTGTCACCATGTCACCCTTTTATTTTATGATTTTGTTCTACTGCGAGTGGTAAAATTCTCCCCCTTAAGACTGATCATGATGTACTGAAAATGTTTGTTGAGAATCAAAAGTCAGTTCATATGTATGTTAGTAGAACAACAGATGAGAAGAATGTTGTTAACACTGCGTACCAACAAAGTGGGTTCATGTCCAACAAAAAGTTGAGTTTACGTCTAATTACACAAAAAACAAAATAGAAGCAAGAGTATTAAAATATTTTCAGGTTGAGAGGAAGAAGATGAGGGTATTTTAGACATAAATTTTCATTAAAAGTCATGTGATCAGCATGTGCCTAATTTCTGTTAAATTATTAAACGGTGTTTAAGAAGGAGGGAGTCTAGGTGTAATGTGAGCTAAACAATTAAGGAATTTTTTGTAGGGTGCAAAAAGGGGGAGGTATTAGATGAAATTTAAGAAAAACACAGGGGTGCAAGTGTAATTTACTCTAAGATCTAATAGGCCGCCTAGTGAGCGAGAGTCTCATTTTTTAAGTTGTGAATTTTAATGGAGAAAAAAAGAAAGATTATGCACTAATGGTATGAAATTGATAATATAATTTTTTTGTCCTTGATGAAAGATTAAGGGTGTCTTCCAACCCACTGGTCAGAGACTAATCCAGTAGCTATTGCTAGCCCAAGGAAATTTTGCATACAGTGAGAATCGAACACGGATTCTTTCACTAAATAAATCGTTCTGACTCGTATAAACATGCGTAGCCTTACATTGTTACGACAATGCATGACCCTTAAACTCATTCTAATTTATAGATTAAAATATCAGCCACACATTCGTTACTCTAAATACCTCGGATTGTTTTAGTCCCTCTTGTGATAAAAGTGGAACAACCAATTACACCAAAAGATCCAGTCAATACAGCCAAAATTGTTCACAAGGTTTTTTAAAACAACATGTGAGATTTCCAAACAATTACTTTGATATAGAAGTGCATTTTTTTGGAATTGCCATATAATTAATATTTTTTTTAATTATTGCTATATACGTATTAATATTATAGCCATTATATAGATCCCTATTTTTAACCAAGTGATTGAGTATAAGTGATTAATGTGCTAAAGTTAAGATTGAATCATTCAGATACTACTCGAGTTTGATTCTTGGTGGAAAAATTCATGATTATGCTTTACTTACCTTCTAACATAACTCTAGATTAGTCAGAGTCTCTTTCTCCTAATGAATTGGAGGATTCAGACAAAAAAAAAATCATATTTTTATATATTTTGCATTTATATATTACATATATTAATTGTGCAAAAGCTTTACATTTAATATTATTTTAAATATATTTTATTGAAAATATTTTTTTTTACAAATATCTTACATAAATATTTAAATAAAATTATAATGACTTTTTAACTCTTCTACTATAAAAAAAATTGAAAATTTAATTAACAAGTTTTATTAAATTAATTGACTACAATATAACTTTATTGTAATATGGGTGTGCATATTAATGAGTTTATTATATACTATCTTATTAATATATATACTTAGAACATACATTTGTGTAATAACACTATTATCCTACTAGTTAATTAGCATAGAGAAAGAAATAATGGTCCAGCAATAATTTCCTTTAAATAAGTGATTATGTGCATATAAACTATATTTATTACAATGAAGACGTAATATCAATACTTATTCTCAATATTCTTCCTCAAGCTGGAACATATAAATCATATGTGTCAAGGTTGTTATAAATATAACTAATTCTCAATCTCCTTGGAGGCTTAGTGAAGATATCTCCCAACTGATCACTTGACTTAACAAATCTTGTTGTAATATCCCTCTATTCAATCTTTTATATGATAAAATAGCAATATGTCCTCTTCAAACTTGAGCTCTCTCACAATTTACCAAAGTCATGCCCTTGTAATCTGCTTTAGCACTTGATCTAGCTACAACACTTTGCTTCTTACTTTTCCAAGATATCAAGTTTCCTTCAATCAATACACAATATCCTTATGTGGATTGTCTATAATTGGGTGACCCTGCCCAATCTACATCTGAATAGACAATAATTTGAGAATGTCCCTTATCTTCATAAATGATACATTTTCCAAGAGCACTCTTAATGTATTTCAGGATTTGAATGATTGCATTACAATGATCATGGCAGGGAGCGTTCAGGAACTGACTAACCAAGCTTGCTGCAAAGGTAATATCAAGACAAGTGAATGTGATGTAGTTCAGTTTCCCAACCAATCTTCTATATCTTCCAAGGCATAAGAATGGTTCCCCCTAATCTGGTGACAATTTAACACTACAATCCATAGGAGTGTCTACTGGCTTGGCATTCAACAAGCTTGTTTCTTCTAGGATGTCAATGGCATATTTCCTCTAAGACATCACCACATCATCCTTGAATTGAGCAACTTCAATATCAAGAAAATATCGAAGCTTACTAAGGTCTTTAGTCTAGAATTGATGACAAAGGTACTACTTTATGTTTGTAATGTCATGTTGATCATTACCTGTTATTAGAATGTCATCTACATAGACAATGAGGTAAATGCATCCCTAAGGTGAGTGGCAGTAGAAGCCAGAGTGGTCATCTTTACTGTGAATCATACCAAATTGCTACACCATAGTACAAAAATGGCTAAACCAGGATTGAGGGTATTGTTTAAGTTCGTATAAAGACTTGCAAAGTTGACAACCCATGTTCCATGATTCCCCATGAGCAAAAAAACCTGGTGATTGCTCCATATAAACCTCTTCCTTAAGATCATCATGTAGGAAAGCATTTTATGTCAAGTTAGAAGATAGGTCAATGGCGGATGGCAACCATAGACAAAAGAAGACTGACATAAGCCATTTTGGCTATTGGAGAGAAAGTATATGTGTAGTCTTGTCCATACACCTGAGTGTGACCTTTTTCCATCAAACATGCCTTGAAACAATCAATGGTTCTATCAGGGCCAACTTTAAGAGTATACAACCACTAACACCCAACACCGGATTTCCCAGGTAGAAGGAGAGACCAATTCTCAAGTGTCACTACTCTAAAGTGCATACATCTCATTAATCATTGCTTGCCTCCACTCTGGGTGAGATAATGCGTCACTTGGAGAATTAGGGATAGACACAAAAGACAAAGAAGATAGACAAGTATAATTTAAGGGAAAGCGCCTATGATAGCTAAGGTTAACATAGTGAGGATATGGGTTTCCGATAAAATGAATACCTTTTCTCATAGCAATGGACCAATTAAGGTTGAAAGACAGGTCCAAATCCAGTATAGAAGATGACATTAGGGAAGAATCTTGCATGGCCTCTATTATGTCATCATGAGTCGTCATAGGGGTTGGGGGAGGAACGTATGTTGGCTGTTGTGAAATAAAATATATTAAACTAGATTGGGGGTTTGAATAGTGTGTTAGATAAATATGCAACTTTTTCACAAGATAGGAAAAATCAAAATATTGTGTATGTAGTTCGGTGGGTGAAAAATAGTTTTAATGCAAACAATAGGCTATCTTCCAATGCTAGATAAAATAGAGTTTTCACAAAAATTTTCAAAATAACACTTGTGTAATTAAGTGTGTCAAAATAAGCATAAGAGAATACTAATCAAAATAGCTTAAGAGACAAGTAGAAACACTTAATGTTTATACTAGTTAACTCAAATAAAGCTACGTCCAGTTATCTTTCATAAACCTGTGAAGGATTTCACTAATCAAAACTTGATTACAAAAAAATATTATGTCCTACCACTCATGGCTACAATGGTATTCTCTAGGCCACTTTTGACACACCCTTAGACTCCCCCTGAATCTAAGACACCCATGTATTGTTTAAAACTAAGCCACTTCCAGCTTTCACAAATAGAGATGTTTGAATGAATACATAGATTCAAATCACTCAATAGAGTGAATAAACATTTAAGCTTGAATACAATGAATAACTTTGTTAGGCAAAGGATAAATTGATTAAGCACAATTATGTATTGTCCAATGACTTGACATATTCTCACTTTAAATGCTTTTTCTCATTTTTCTATTCATATTTCATTGTCTTTAATTGCAAAGATTGAGTTGCCTTTTATAGACTTTTGAGAAGATATATGTTAGAAGATTTGTGCATGCCTTTATATGACCGTTGTCTCACAGCTGAAGGCAGTGCAACATGTCTTGTTCTTGTGGAGAGAGAAGGAATAAAGTATAGACAACGACATGTGCTCCTTCCTCTTTAGCAAAATTGAACTATGAGGAATATTCTTTGTGAATTCTTTTATTTCCTTCTATTTTTTCATTATATACTTGAAATTCAAATGTCAGCAATTTAAAATAACAAAGGTGAAGATGAATTTGCGAAAGTTGAGTTCATGCACTTCCCTTTGTATTTAACATGCATTTAATACAATGTTGTATGCTGCTTATAGTTAATATAAAACAATTTGTGCAAGCGAATAAGTCCATTTGGCGTGAGTAAAATGAATACAATGTATAAACACGAGTTTTCACTAGGAGTGAACGCTAGTTTATAGCAGCGCATTGGACGCTAGATATTACTCTTCAATAAACCAAGTTCCATTTATGAATGGATGTGCACTAATAAGAGTTGTAGTATATGAAATAATTACCATGTGTGCTTATATGTAGTCAGTCTTGTTCACTTAAGAATAACTCATTAGTTCATCAATAACTTATATCTTTGTAATCACCAAAATTATGGACAAGGATGGATCGTCCAAACATAAAATGTTGTTTTTGATGATAGACTTGAGAGGGTTATGCAGTCGGTGGCTTTCTAGATGGAATATCCTAATAGACATTGCAACATCCTAAAATTTTAATATAATTATTTTTATTAGTTTTAGTAAAAAAATTATCAAAATATTAATGTTATTCTTGAGTACAAAGGAATCACTTGATGAATGGACAAGAAGATCAAGCTTGGTTTTGAGCTTCCAACATGCCTTGAAGACTTGAAGAAAATCTTGTAATTAATTGTAAAGAAAAAAAAAAAGCATCTCTGGTGATCCAAGTGCATAGCACTCATATCATACATTTAGCATTTCAAAAAGGGTCATAAAATTAACAAG
>CM023949.1:11691008-11782115 GCA_013407115.1 Glycine latifolia | reverse complement strand
TTTATCAAGGGTTGATAAAGAGAGATTTGTATAATTCTTGTAAGACAGATAATTGCAATAGTGGAACTCCATTCTAGTGTTGAATGGAAGAAAACTGGATGTAGCTTCATAGTGTTTGAAGTGAACCAGTATAAATCTTTTGAGTCTTGTGTTTAAATTAGAGCTAGCCTATCTTCCACATATATACTCTGCTGAATTATCTTGCTAATCATTTTAACTTTGAATAATTACATACCTTGGACTGAGCAAGTGATTGAATAAACATTTTTGGTTTCAAGTGATAAAGATCCTAAGGGAAAACTCTGATTTTGCTAACAGAATTTTTAATTTACCAACTCTAACCAATTCACCCTCCCTCTTGGTTAAGTGTGAAGTGTTCCTATCTTTTACAGTTATTGTAAAGATAATTATTATAGTGACAATATAATATTGTTATCTAGTTTGGATCAAATATTTATTATATTTGAATTTGTGATCTTTGAGAGCGATTTAAATCTTATCATGTTTTATCTTAATATATATTGAAAGAAAAGAAAATATTAGATATTATTAATAGCTAGATAAATCTAAATAATAGAGTAGTAAAGGATAAAGAAAGCTTGGTTAAACAAATTTCAAATTACATACAATGCTCTTATACAAGGATAGACAATTCTTTTTCCTATAATCACACACATAAATGGTTTCTCTTAGTACCAGTGGGTTGCTCAAGGATTGAGAAAAAATAAGAAAGAGGGAAAATTATGTTGATGCAATTGAAAGAGAAGAATAAAGGTAACAAAGAACTCTAATTACTTTCTTCAAGAGATGAGTAAAACAACTTTTCTAAACCCTCCATGATACATTTATAAAAGATATTTTTTTCTATTTGATCGTTCACACGAATCGACATATGTAAATACTTAAGGATTCCCGAGATTAAAAATTATAGGAAACCAGTAGGATTTTGAAATATATGATTCTCACAAATAATAGATAAACAATGTGTATTTTTCTCCATAGTGAGACTTCTCTCCAGTGCTTTTGATTCCTTGAAAGATGAGAGAAACAAGATTTTTCTTCCTTGATTGTTCCTTCTATCTCTCTACGTTCGTAATGACTAGGGGTTTTGATAGAATACTTTTCTGTCAGGAAGGGGACCTTGTTTCACGTTAATGGGATTAACCCCTTTTTAAACCACTACTTCCATCAAATAGTAATTATTTCTAGAAATTTCTCCAATTTAACCCAATTATAATTTAGTCCTTAATTATTATTTATTTATTTATTAGTCCCTACATATGTCACATGCCTCTCACATGAGACATTAATTCTTACATTCTCCCACTTGGCTCATGTGACATTACCAAACATTATGCACTAAATAATTAATAGATTAAACTAACATAATCCCTGTATATTGATTTCTTTAATTTGCACATCATGTGTTCCTTTCATTCAATTGAGAACCCATTGGTTGGTCCATATAAACATTCTCCTCTAAATCTTCATTAAGAAAGGCGGTTTTCACATCCATCTGATATAGATCCAAGTCACAATGGGCTACTAATGCCATGATAATATTGAAAGAATCATTTCGTGAGACTAGTGAAAACGTCTCTTTATAATCAATTTCATCTTTCTAAGTAAATCTCTTAGCAACAAGTCTAGCCTTGTAACATTCAAGGTTGCCATGAGAGTCACGTTTAGTCTTGAAGACCCACTTACAACCAACTCTCTTACAACCTTTTGGAAATTCTACGAGGTCCCAAACACCATTATGTTCCATGGAATTTAGCTCTTCTTTCATGGCATCTAACCATTTCTCAGAATTATCAAAGCTTACAGCTTGTGAAAATGAAATTGGATCATTATCATTAATGCTTAAGTTTGTTTTTGTTTCATGTAGGTGTACCACATAGTCATTCGAAATAGCTGGTCCTTTCTCTTTGAGACTTCCTTAATGCTACTTCTTGTGGTTCTTCCATAATAGGTTCATTATGTATCATGGGCTCATTATTGTGTTGTTTTTCTTCATTGTTGTTTGGAACAACAACTGAAGGAGCAATTACCTTACTGCTAGAGGCACAAGTTAAAGGTATTTGCACTCTAACTTCTTTAATTTCCACATCTCCTAGAACTGTACTTCCACTGATTTCACCATTTTCAATGAACATTGCATTTCCAGTTTCAGCAATTTTATACTATGATTAGGACAATAAAACATATACCTCTTTGACCTTTCAGGATAACCAATGAAATATCCATCGATTGTTCTTGAATCCAATTTTCTTTCTTGTGGATTATAAATTCTTATTTCTTCCTGGCAACCCCAGACATGCAAGTGCCTTATACTAGGTGTGTTATTCGTCCACAGTTCAAAAGGTGTCCTTAGAACTGCCTTACTAGGAATCCTATTCAAGAAATACATGACAATTTTCAAGGCATACATCCACAAAGATACGAGTAAAGTTGAATTTCTTAACATACTTCTAACCATATCCATTAAAGTTCTATTACGCCTTTCTGATACACCATTTTGTTGTGGTGTACCAGACATTGTGTATTGCGCACAAATGCCACGTTTCTGAAGGAGTTTAGCAAATGGACCTGGGTGTTGCCTAGTTTTATCGTATCTTTTGTGATACCCACCACCTCTATCAGACCTAACAACTCTCACCTTTCTATCTAATTGTTTTTCTACTTCATTCAAGTAAATTTCTAAGGCATCCATTGCCTAAGATTTCTCATGCAGTAAGTAGACATAATCGTAACGTGAATAGTCATTAATAAAGCTGGTAAAGTACCTTTCCTTTCCAAAATAATTAACATCAAAAGGCCCATAAATATTAGTATGCACAATGTCAAGAAGTTAAGTGCTTCTTGTTGATTCTGAGAAGAAGACTATTGATTCTAAGGAAAGCTGCAAGAAGATTGAAGCAAGGATGAAGGCTTGAAGTTTTAGCTTTTTACATACCTAATCATTTGAAGGCATTTGTAATTTGTCTAAGTGGTTCAAGTAGTTTGCCTTGTGATCTTTCATTTGCATTTGCATTTTCATTATCATGCATACATAGTTTTTGATTAAAAACTCAAAGCAATCCAATGATTTCATAAGAAGATAAGTTCTCATGGCTAAGTTTTTGAAAAATGAAAAACTTATTGTTTTAATCGATTACACAAACAGTTTAATCGATTAAATACATTCATACTATTTCTGGAAAAGTCTTGAAGAACTGTTTAATCGATTACCAGCTTCTTGTAATCGATTACATAGTTATATTTGAAAAACATACATCACTGGAATAATTGATTTTGTTATGTAATCGATTATCTTTACTTGTTTGTCATAGTGCCTTACTGAAATAATCGATTACCATGCATATCTAACCTTTAACTGATCTTAATGAAAAAGGTGTGTACCAAGCACATTAACAAAGCAACCAAAGTACCAAACCAATCACCTTATGCCAATTCTAATTTTGATTATGCACCGTTCAGATAACTTTCTCCAAGGCCAAGTGGGATTTTCACAACAATAGACAACACGACAATTAACACACGCTCTTAAATTTTTTTGTAAAATCCTGATTGTAATTTCGATTTTATAAAACTTTGATCATTCATATCAATTCTTTAGTCATATACACTCGATACAATAAATAATCTATACTTGCAGCGAAAAATAATAAAATCCCTAAATTTCATAATTAGGATTCATGCATAATTGGGAAACAATAAATTATTCTTGGAAAATCATAAATTTCATAACACATGCTCTGATACCGCATGTAAATACTTAAGGGTTCCTGAGATTAACAAGTGTGGGAACCAGTAGGATCTTGAAATATATGATTCTCACAAATAATAGATAAACAATGTGTATCTTTCTTCATAGTGAGACTTCTCTTTGGTGTGTTTTGATTCCTTAAAAGAGGATAAAAATAAGATTTTGTTCCCTTGACTGTTCTTTTTATCTCTCTACTTTGGTGATGGTTATGGGTTTTGAGAGAATATTTTTCTGTCAAAAAGGGAACCTTGTTTCACTTTAATGTGATTAATCCCTTTTTAAACCATTATTTCCATCAAATAGTAATTAGTCTCTACATAAGTCACATGTCTCTCGAGACATTAATTCTTACAATATAATCTTTGAAATAATTGAAATTGTTTTATTTTTCATCTAATACTATGTACTGCGCTTTTTCTTAGTTTCTGGGAGAAGTTTATGAAATTTTCACAACTGCATTTCAGTACTTTTGAACACGAGATGTTGAATGTGTTGATCGGATATTGAATTGGCAAGCATTTCAGTTTATTCACGTGACTATTAGTATTTAGTAATGGCAAGGTAGATTTATCCCGCGGTGGTTAATCATTCATTTGGCGTAGAGGAAGAATTCTGCTATTTGACACCATGGAAGGAAGTTATGTACAGACTCAAGGCCAACTCACGAGATCGTGCATTTTTTCTGTTTATTATATTAAAGTTTGAGAATTAAACGTAGGATATTTGGAATGACATCTTATTATTAATTGAGAGAGTTGGTCGTTGCCTTCCAAGGAGGAATAATGAGATACATTATATTTTAAATATTTATTGAAACATAGAGTGTTTTGACATGTTAATGTTATTTGTTCAAAATATTTATTCAATTATGGCTGCTTTAATATTTTAATTTTCTATGGGTACCATAGTGGGAATTTTTCGGATTACAACGTTGATGTTATTTTTTGAATTTTCTTTTGGTCAATCATTGAATTGACTTGACTTAAACGAGAATCTTCTTTAGTTCTATATAATATCTTATTAGTATATGCTGTAAAAACGTAAATATCATACAGAATTTGAATTATGGCTCTTAATTTTTATATTTTTTTTATATTCAATATATACTAATAAATGCTAATCGAATATCTATATCTATTTATCTATATAGATATAGGGAGATAAATATAGATATTTACTAAGTAGATTATATTGAGCCGCAATATATGTGCGGCAAGCTAAACGACGAAAAAGACTATTTTGTAGAGTTGGTCGTTACCTTCCGAGGAGGAATAATGAGGTACATTATATTTTAAATATTTATTGAAACATAGAGTCTTTTAAGATGTTAATGTTATTTATTGAAATATTTATTGAATTGTGACTTCTTTAATATCTTAATTTTTCTACAGGTACCATCGTGGGATTTTTTTTGGATTACAACATTGGCTAAAAACAATATTATTTACAAACTCTCTAAGATTTTTTTATTCACTAGAATTATCATCTCATTAAAAATATTATTTTCAAAGCACAAGAAAGAATCTGCTTAGAATAAATGTCATTTGTGATTGATTATGTTATATTTTTAGAAACTTATATTTGAGGATAAAGTTTTTATTTAAGACTCATTTATTTGACTATTTATTATAAATGAGGTACTTTCATATTATTTTGAATTGAGAATTTATATTATTTTTAGTATGTTTTATTATGAGTAGTTATTGTAATGAAGGACGTTACGGACAATAGATTCATTTTGACAATTAATAGGAAGAGGAAGAATAGAATGTTATTAGGAGTATTAGGGGTGACAGAGCACCACATACCGGCATTAGAGTGAGTAGACTCAAAATAAGGAACGAACTCAAAGAATGAGATATCAGCAGAAATGAAATACCATTGAAAAGTAGGAGAAAAATAATTATGTCATTTATGCACACGATGGTAGTCCAAGAAAATACATTTGAGAGACTATGTTGATAGTGTAACATCCTAAAATTTTGATAACTGAAAATATATGTTTGATGTATTTCTTGTGTTATTTATTATTTGATTAGTTTAGATTATTTGAAGTGTCGTGTAAATTATCCTTGTGCAACTGCTTGGTGTAGATGTTAAGTTATGTAAAGTTTGTATGATATATGTTTGAAATGTGTGATTTCAAGTTGTACTCAAAACCTATTTTGGTAAAACTATGATCTTGGACTTGTTAATCGTTGGATCATCTTAAAATTTTTCATGTAAGGTCACAACACATTTATTCATGGTTTGACCGTTCCGATTTGCAAACTAACAATTTTGATATCCGGCTAAGCGCGACCAACGCTCTAAGCACAATTCCAAATAGAGAGAGAATTACGCTGAACGAGACGAGCTCGCTAAACGGGCATTGCAGCTTATAAATATGTCCAACAATGCCAAAGAACACGTTTTTCACCTCTCTCTCTCTCTAAAACCTCACCCAAGCCTCCAATCCACCTCCTCCTCCACCAGCCGTCGTTGCTTGTCCCTGTTGTGTACTGGTTTTCAAGAAAAACTGTGTTTTAAACTAATGGGATATAATATATTTGTTATTGATGAATAAAATTGTGAATGATGTTGTTGTTGTAATGATTAGATTTTTTTGGAAAAGTCTTAATTACAAATGAGACTCTATCCAAAATTTTATAATTTGTTCTCCTATTTACTACTTTATTAAATTTTAAAATAGCATGAGTTTGTTTTGTATATTGTAGTTCTCCTCTTTAATTTAGAATTTTTCTAAAATATCAGTCTCGTGGTATTATGGATTGTGAATGTATGAGATTTGTGTTTTCTGAAGACCTGGAGAATATGAACCCTAGACATGTGTTATATGCATATATGTAGAATGCGATTACTTGTGATGTTGATAATATTAAAATGATATTATGTTGATGATTATATTGATATGAGATGATGTTGATGTTGATGATGACATTGATGAGAGGTGATGTTGATATTGATGATGTCATCGTGATGGATGTATGCTGTGTATGTACATGAGGGGTGCAGTGACCTGTTGGATATCCTTGAGAGGGAAGATGCTTGGTTTAAGAATTTTAAGCATCCCTAGTGAGAGAAAGGGATTGCTTAGAAATTTTAACTATTCACAATCAATGCATTGATGGTGTCCATGTTTCATACTTCATAATTGTGTGGTAATAGAATGATGGCAGTAAGTACCTGTGGTTTTTTTTTTTTGGATAAAAATGCAGGTACTATCACTCTTTCTTAGTTGATTCATTGTTTTTCTTTAATCATGTTCTGACATGTGACTGATATGTAATGGTTTAATATTTATTTATATGCATGTGTGTATTTTTTTACGTATTTGTGCATTTTTTATGAGTGTATTATCATGAGAAATTTACCTACATTTTCATAATCAAACTAATAGAGTTTTTATTTAAATTTTGAAAATTATACGTTTAGAGTAGTAATATCGTAGCGACGAGGCGGGTCGTTATAGATAGTTTGTCGACTCCAATGCTCAAATTATGAACAAAGCAAGTAAAGCCAAAAACTCGATGAGGAAGTATGTGAAGAAGTAACTTGGGATATAGGACAAAGTGGGGGATTTTATCATTTAGGACAGAAGATGGCATGTGATTAATGAGGCAACAAGCTATGAGAACAACATCACCCCAAAAACGAGAGGGATTTTTATCATGGAGAAGAATTTGGGTTGTTTTAACAAGGTGTTCATTCTTGCGCTCAACAACCTCATTTTGTTGAGGAGTGTGGGCACAAGATGTTTGATGAAGGATGCCATAAATTGTTGAAATTGATTATAGAGGTATTCTCTTGCATTACCACTATGAGAACAACAAATAGGTATATCAAATTGGGTTTTTATTTCATTATAAAATTTTTCAAAGATGGAAACTAATCCAAACTTATTTTTCATTAACCATACCCACTAAAACGTGAAAAATCATTTATAAGAGTGAGAAAATACTTTCAACATGCTATATGTAACATTGGACTGGGTTGGAACAATCCAAAATATAACCCTTGTCCTAAAAATGCCCTAGGTCTAATTCATTAAACTAAACCCATCAAAAGTTCTTTTGAGTTGGGACATGCGAACGGGTTGGACCAGGCCATGAACACCTTTACTTTGTCTTACTTCTATCCATAGTTTTAAAAACCGATCCGGTGACTGACCCGGTCAGGATACTGGGTCACCGGATCAATGGTCGAATCGATGAGTCACTCACTGATTGACCCGCATGACCTGGTCTATAATAAAAAATATAAAATTTTTATACCTGTCTTAAAATATTTTAAAAAAATCACAAAGGCAATTAGTTTGAGGGCTAAAAAATCATGATGTCTAGCCCAGCACATGGTTCATGATATCAAACTTGGAAATTTGGAGGAGCCTCATTTAATGGACCCCTCAAAATAAAACAAGCTACATTGATGCAACACCGATAACCTACATGTGTGACTCAGTTGGGTATGGCCCTTGTGGTGCAAAGAAATAAAATATTATTTCCAAGCAGATAACTACCTACTCTCCTCAACTGAGGGCAATTAAATAATAAAAAAATAAATGTAAAACTTTGTTTTATTTTATTTAATTCATGTGACCTAGACAAAACAAACAAACAGAAAGAGGCATGAAGTTGCAAATGAAATGAAATCATAGGTATCGTGAAGTAGCCAGAACAAGGTGGCATTGGGCATGTAATCATAGACCAACAACTTCTCCTTGTGCATGAAATAGTAAGCCCTCAAACTAACAACATTGGGATGTCTCAACTCTCAACCTTCCCAACAATTCCATGTGTTGCTCAAATTCCCTCTTCCCTGTAATCTACGTCCTTGAGTCTCTTCACCGCAACCACATTCCCATCATCAAGCATCGCTTTGTACGTAGTCCCAAACCCAGCATTGATCCAGCTTGAGTCATGATGGCGCGACGAAGGCTGGACAAAGGTTGCGATGGCGTGACGAAGGTCACGGCTGCGCAATGCTGGAGATGGAATGGAATGCTTGGAGTTGGAGGCTTGGAGCTGCGCTCATGCGACTGTGCAAAAGGGAGAAGAAAACCTAAAAAAATGCTCCTGATACGTTCCTTTATGACGTCGTTTCGCTTCTTATTCCAGGAAAATAAATAAATGCTGACCCGGTCCGGGTGGATGGGTCGACCATAACCCGTCTAGGTCATCCGAGTGGATGTGGGCTGAAAGCACAGCCAATCCAAGTGTTCGCCTGACCTGGTCTAGTTCCCGGTTCACAGTCCTACCGGTCAGTCTGAGTTTCAAAACATTGCTTCTATCTAAGTGAAAAACCCATTTTGTTTCTAAAGTCTGATTGTAAAGCTCCAATTTAAAATTAACTATGCTTAAAGTTCATTTGGTACTAAAAAACGAAATTGGGTGGATGAAAATAGAAAAATTTAACAAAAATAGGTGAAAAAATAAAGTGAAATTAAAGGTATTTGTTTTAAAATAAAAAACTTTTAAATTTGTTAATAATTTTTATTATTTTTTAAAAATCACCATTAAAATTATTGGGACTCATCATCTCACTCTTTTCACTTGTTTGTTATCTACCAAATTAATTAATGTGTTATCGTTAGTCTTCTCCTCCAATCCTAACAAGAGAGAGTAAATGAATTTATCTTATTAATTTATAACATTTATTAAAATTGATTAAGGATATTTTGATAAAAAAAAAATACAAAAGTCAAGTTGCAAAGAGTCTTATAAAAAGTAACATAATTTATTTTATTAAAACTGTATTATATATAGAGGTGAAAATAGTTTATGTATGCTGACCTCCATGTAAAGTCATGCTAGTAAACTTATTGAATGATACATGGACGCCTATTTAATAAAAAAAAGCCTTATTGTAAAATAGAGTTTAAAATAAGTTAGAATAACAGGCAAATTAAATCTTAAAAATATACTTATATCATACAAACAAATCATACTTCACTCTTGTAAAACTCAACCTACCTATTTTCAATTGTCTCATGTCTTGAGTAACAAATATTTTAGTCTATAATTTGTTTAACAGGTAATTAGTCTAGAAATCCTACATTCACGATCAGAAAGCATAGTGATGTATATAGCACTATAATAAACCTTCCCTATGAGTTTGGTGAATATATTACAATAAAAAATAACACTTGATGTCTTCATTTTAGTCATCCCACTTGATTCTGGTATGTGAAATCCTCGTACATATTATCACAATCACATTTCTTTCCCAAAATCTTCCACAATACGTCTCTTAACACTCGATCATTTTGTTTTCCAAATCAATAAAAGTCATATGTAAATGAAGAAAATAAAATCCTCACGTGAGCTCCAAGGACTTCTTCAAGATGAACTATATAAACTGATCTTTGTAAAGTTAAAAAACACTGTGTTAACCACTGCCTGGATAGAGGATTAGTAGAAAATACATGTTTTCTTTCACTGTAGAAATTACATGCTGGCAACTTTCGCTGTGCTTTTTTTCCCATTGTCATTATGTATATTTACATCAGTGTTCTGACTCTAAGTCACTATTTTCTAAGTCTGTGACCATAACAATCTCCGTGTTTTCGTTTTCTAGTCTTACTTTGGCATCCACGTGATCCTTTGGAAGCACATTACAGTCGATGATGTGCCATACTGGTCTCTCCTCTTGAAACAATCTGCAGAAACATTAATAGCATAAAACTTCATTATAAGTGGTGACTGGTGATACAGAAACTTTGAAGAAAGATGGAAAGGGAGAGAGGACTTACGGGTGCTTGCATAGTGATGGACATTGCACTGTAAGTGCATACTTGCAAGTGGAAATCTCTGTGATTGAACTAATCATTGGTCTCGGTTCGGAGCATACAAACCTCACCTATATTAAAAATATGAAATCAGTATGAGGGAAGGGAGAAAAAGACCCAGATTTCTGCAAATTTTCATACCTCGGTCTCTCGTGGCTTATTTGTAAGATCACATATGGTGCCATTAGTATACTGATGAGCACGATACCTGAACAAACATAATATGATTAAGTACTTGTTCTTATAACAGTAAACATACTGTGAAAACTTTCTCCATGTTAACCCCATCCTCACACTTGTGAAACATTCACTCATAGAAGGTACCTTTGAGATGCATCTTTTGACCGGGGATCTTTCAAAGTAGAAATGTCAGACAGATTTTCATTAAATGCAGCTGTAGCCTCCGGATCATACTCTCCCAAGACAAACTCCTGGACAACCTGTGACAGAAAATTTACACTGATTATCATACATGAACATATGATTTTACAAGTTTCTAATTATATAATAAAGCAATTCCATGATTGTACAAATGAAACTGCTAAAAGGCAGTTCAATATAATTAAAAAACCAAAAAATAGGTGTTCTGAATATAGAATTTATATGAATGACTGACTTCTGCTATCAATAATCACGACAAGGATGGTGTCAAGGAATTTGGATCCTCTCCTTTTACTCGGTAACAAGTGCCCCATTATGATGAAAGACACAAATTTTATTATGGAGTGACCAACCTTGATTATGTTGGGGTCCACCAATTTCAGACAAGTGCACTGTATGTCTCTCTCATAAGTCATAAACTGATAATACAATTGTCTCCCATTAGTTAGTAAAATGATAGCATCAAAATCGCAGCAATGGTAACAAGATTGAATCTAGTCTGTTCAGAAAATTTGTGATAGGCCCCATTGTGAATGTGTATATGAGGGGAGGAAATAGAGGGGCAATGGGAGTAGTGAAGGGATTAAATGGGCTTAAGAAACCAAGGCTATTGGTGTAACAGAATGGACAGACAGCAAAAGGAGAATGGAGGAGGGAGATGCATGAATCCTGGAAGGGATGAGAGGGTCCAATCTAAGGGATGTTATCTTTTATTTTGTTCTGCCATTTTCATTTTGTAAGCGAGCCTAGAGCCTAGCTCCATCCATTTTCATTCTCGTTTCTTCTTATTTTTCCCAGCAACCATTGTAACAGAGGACACTTCCTCAGATTTCATTTAATTCTAACATCAGAATTGTCTTTAATTTCCGGTCACTATCAATTAGATGCTCAACTCATGGAAATATGAAGATAATATTGTTATTCAAACTGAATAGTAGCCCAACTCCCAAAAAGCAGAAGCCAAGTTATAATGAGGATGGAGCAAAGAAAAGTTTAGACAAAGACCATGAAGAGTCAAAACTAAATGCAATCAAGAGGATACCTTATCATCTTCCAGATGTAGTTGCCGCAACTTCTTTTGATAGCAAAATTCGTATGACCACCAACCTTCTTGCTGCACATTCAAACAGCTAATGTAAGGAAATGATATACAATAATAGATGTCATATATTTAAAAAAGACTACTGAAAAACCAAAAATGCAGACCATAAACTTCATGAATAATAATGAATATATCATCATTGGAAATAATTCAAATACTAACTCTCACAGAGCATGGACCCTTTAATACTTCTAGCAGTTCATCTGGTGTCTTCTGCTTAATCATTTTCTCAGTTTCAACAATCATGCTGCTAATATTGTGTTGGATAACAGGCTTTCCACTTTTTTCCTTTTCCACTTTAGGTAAGTAACATATATATTTCTGTCCGGTTTTATCTGGCATGACTATAGATTCCTGATCATCATCCTGTAAATGAAGCATCAAAAGTTCTGATGAGAAGGCAATGGGATAAAAATATATAAAATTGACTATAACTACATCCTAGCAATATATATATATATATATATATATATATATATATATATCCAATTATGTTCAAAGGTTAAGAAAGGAACTTATAAGGTCCAGTGTGACCATTAGAGGGAGCTGTTAGTGTTTGGGTTTGATTGTACCAGATTGTTATAGAATTGATTTTGAAAGTACTGAGACTGAAATAACCAATTTTGAAATAATTTATGTTATGAAAATTAAGGTATTTGTAAAAGATATTTTAAAAGTGAGTTTAGACTTTAGAAGAATTATTGTTCGGATGGTAAAGTAGAATCACTTTTGAACTGTAAATATAGATATGATTTTAAAACTTTTGTGGGTTCAAAACTCGGAATCAATTCTATTCACCTTGAAAGCTAAAATTATTCCCTTCTCTCAAAATCATTTTTGCTGATAATAGCCTTTGGAGAACCACATCACAAAAGTTAGCCATTGTAGTTGGAGAACTCGAGACCCTATAATCACAATACTAGAATCCCCCCACACCTTATGATTTATATCCTAACTTTTGCTCACAACAAAATTCATTTTCTCAACCTCAAAAATTAACCAAACACAATGCAGTATTGCTGAATTTGCGTTAAAACAAGCAGGATATTAGATTCCTAATCTATCAAACAGAACCAGACACTCTTATTTCCAATCTCTTTGATAATCTTCAAAATAACACCTCCATTAAATTTGTACAGCCATAGTAGTTTCGATTCAGAACCAGTACAAGTCAAATACACTGTAAATAGTATTTCAGGCACGTACACATTCAGTTTTAAAATAAGTTGTAAAAAAAAAAAAAAAAAAAAAAAAACAAAAAAAAAAAAAAATTATATTTTAAAAAAAGTTAAAAAAAAAAAAAAAAAAAAATGAATGTCCAAGAAACACAAACTTATCTTTGCATCATAGTGCAAACTCAGTGAAAATCTCAATTCATTTCCAAGACTTAGGGTAAGCAATTTATAGAACATTCAACACTCACTTAAACTGCAACTAAAACCACCGAGCAAAAGATCACATACATAAGAATGGCACAACAACAACAACACAACCATTATAACTAAAATTATTATTATTATTATTATTATAAACACATTAAAAGGCTTACAGGGTGAAAAGGGGAATTTTCGGGATGAAATTCGATCTTGTATTTTGGTTCGCGAGAGCGGCCACCACCGCCACCACCAAATATGCTACCTGTGTAGAATTAAATAAATTGAAAACCTAACACAACAAAAAATTTGAATTTCGGATTTATAACGCTTGATGTCAAAAATTGAAATTGAAATCCTAAGAAGAAAAGAGAGGAGGAAATGGTGAAGACCGATATGAGCGGGGAAGATTTGTTCAGAGGCATAGCTGAAAGAGAATAGAATGAAGAACAGAAACAGTGTCCTCATCGTCTCGTTAAACCTCACGACGACGCAAACCCACTTCCGAGTTCCGATGAAAGTTCCTTAACGGTGAACGTTTACAAATCGGGACCGAGATCGCACACCAAATGTCGCAGCGTCCACGTCTACGCACCAATCCACCATTCCCACGTCACACAAGGGCCTTCTCCATATTAAATTACACTCTGCATTCCTTATTTTGCTCAATTTTCATCCTATATCTTTTTTTTTACATTACTTTTACTCCTATATTAAAGTAATTAATTAACATAAATTGAAATATATGAATAGACGAAATTATTTTTATATTTTAATTATAAAATCCAAATTATTTTCTTTCAATTAGTTTCAGAATTTGTAGTTCAGGCTCCTCTTTATCATCATTTGTGAGTACGGTTCATTTTCCTCTTATTGACGAGTTCTTCTTCAGTGTCCATGGGGTACGAGTTCTTCTTCCATCCAAAAAACTGCCAAATAAAATGCGTCCGAAGTCAAAATATTGCAAGTACCGCCTCATCTCAGGCCATCACAAGGAAAACTATAATCAAAATCTTTTTTATCTGGCATTAACTTAAAACAACGCTCATCCAAAGCACCATTTACTAAGATTAATGTAGTTGTATGTAAACCAAGAGCAATAACATGATGAACCAATAAGTCTACAGGCCCTATTGTTAAGAATAGACAATTATTATTCTCATTAAGAGTGTTTAACCAACTAGGCAACCACATGCTTTGTCCTCCATTGAACGTCGGACTATTCGTTGAAGATAAAAGTATATCGAACCCATAGGAAGTTTTACCATGAGCAGACATTCATATTTCATTCTTCTTCACCGTTCGCAAGTTCTTCATCGTTCCTTTTCCAGTTTCTGAGTTCTCCATCGTTCCTCTTCCAAGTCGCAACATTCACAAGCGTCTCCGTTTGTTTTCCTCTTCGACATTCACCAGCGCTCTGTTTCTCTTCATGTTCCATGATTTCTATTCACGTCAGGGTTCTACTTGTAAGTGACCACTGGACCTTGCATATATGTTACTTTTTAAGATTATTTATTTAGAATGAGGTTTCAATGAGGGACCATTTTGGGACCACTTATGATTTTTAAAATCATTTGTTTATTATTGTTGATTAAAATAGTGTTGATGTTTGGGACCACAAGAAACACAATGGATGAACTGGTTGTTTATTATTGTTGATTAAAATAGTATTGTTGTTTGGAACCACAAGAACACAACGGATGAACTGGAATACATGGGTCTTAAACTAGGGCAATGTGGATATTTTGGTCCACTTTATGGACCAACGAGACAAACCAAGTGAGATATGCAATGTTGATCCTGATAAGTTTGGAATATTCAACGCACATGACTGTGTGAACAACATTGCTAATGACTAATACTTGTCACCATGTCACCCTTTTATTTTATGGTTTTATTCTACTGTTAGTGGTAAAATTCTTTCCCTTAAGACTGATCATGATGTGCTGAAAAATGTTTATTGAGAATCAAAATTCAATATATATTCATATGTATATTAATAGAACAAATGATGAGTTTTGGGACCTACCTGTGATAGAAAATATGAATAAACCTGTGAGTGAAAATGTGAACGGAACTATGAGTGAAAATGTGAATGAACATCTGAGTGAAAATGTGAATGAATGTATGATTGAACCTGTGAATGAACCTCTGAGTGAAAATGTGAATGAATGTATGATTGAACTTGTGAATGAATGTATGAATGAAAAATTGAAGAAGAAGAAAAAGGAAGGGTGTTAACATTGTGTATAAACAAGGTGAGTTCGCGTCCAACACAAAGCTGGGTTCACATCCAATTACAGGGAAAAAAAAGAAGCAAGGGTCTTCAAATATTTTCAAGTTGAAAGGAAGAAGATGAGAGTATTTTAAACATAAAATTTCATTAAAAATCATATGATCAGCATGTGCCTAATTTATGTTAAATTATTAAACGATGTTTAGAACGAAGGGGGTCTGGTGTAATGTGAGTTAAACAATTAAGAGATTTTTTGTAGGGTGCAAAAAATGAACGAAATTTGAATAAAACATAAGGGATACGAATGTAATTTACTTTATTAGATTTGACTTAGATACTACACAAATAAATAATATTGTTATTATTTTTATAATGTGCATAATCATTTTTGTTAACACCAATGTATTTATTTCACATAGTAATTTACACTTTAAATTATTTTAAAAGTTAACTAATTTATTATATATAGTTAGTTATGATTAGATGATTGTGTAAAAATTTATGATTAGAAAAATACATCAAATGTACTCTTTGGTTGATTGAAATTTATTAAGAAGGGCTAAATAAATTTTTAGTCCCTAAATATTTTTAAAATTTGATTTTTAGTCCTTAAATAAAAAATGTGACTAATCAAAGTTTCTTAACTTTTTTAAAATTCAAATTTTAGTCTCTAAACAAAAATTTGACTAATCAAGGTCTCTCAAATTTTTTTATTAAGGTTTTCAATCCAAAAAAATTGAAAAAAATATTTTTAGTCCCTAAAATCTCATTAAATAAATAAAAATAATGAGTTCAAATTTTTGTTTAAATACTAAAAACTAAAATTTCTAAAAGTTTAGGAATTTTGATCAATCAAATAAAAGTTTAAAGACTAAAAATCAAATAAAAGAAATTGAGGGATCTTGACCTGTCAATCTTTTGTTTAAGAACTAAAAATTAAAATTAAAAAAAGTTTAAGGACTTCAAAAATTTAGTTAATCATATTAAGAATTACAAAATTTGATGAATCTCTCTTAGAACAAATTTATTAAAAATTGTAAGTTTTACTGAAAATGCTAGAATAACACTATCGTCTTTAGTCCAGTGTATGTGAAGTTTTTGAGAGAGAGGAACAAATATTTCAAAATAGATGTGCTTTTATAAATCTAATGTTCCATTAAATATTTTTTTGTAGTTTTTTTCAATAATATTATAATAAATAATTTAATAAATGTATAAATTTATATTTATAGTGAATAAATTAAACATAACATATAAGAAGGTCTAGCTTAGTTAGCGTGAATTATTATAAACTTTTTGATATTTATATTTGATTTCATATAAAAAAATAAACATATAATTGAGTTTATTATAACTTATATATATAATGTGTGGGGGAAATGCTAATGCATACATCATTTTTAGTATAAGTGTATTAGCAATTAACACCATAGATATTTGGAAAAAAAAATCATTAAATTCTTGTGTCATTAAATTTAATATAATGATATTATAATAATTTATTGTTCAATTTTAAAATAAACATTTTTCTCTCCTCTTTCATCTCTATTAGTATTGAATTTTCATACACTTTCATTTTTCCTCTCTCATAAATATTAAATTATTGATCTCTCTCCTCTCTCATATATCATCATAATATAAATGTATTATGAAAAAAATTATTATAATATATATATATATATACATCTATATTAATTTATAGTTTTTTTATAATTTCAGGAACATAATAAGCATAAAAAATCAAATTAATATGAACTGTTAATTTTTATATAATATACAATAAATATACAATTGAATATAAATAAATATTAAAAAGAATGATAATGTAATTTTTTTAAAAAGAAATGATTACTTTTTTAAACAAAGTAATAAAAACATAATTGTTTCATTAGTATTATAAAAATGTTCTTCATAAAAAAATCATCACGAGATATAAATTGTTTCATTAACATTACAAAAACAACATAATTTATCATTATTTTTCACTATAAATTGTTTTTGGAAAATAATTATTTTTTCAAATTCATTTAAATAGAACAAATATTATTATCTTTAAATAAATCTGAATCAATTACACTTATTATTAATAACACAAATGAGTTTAATGATTTTTTTTCAAATATTTATCATGTTGATTGTTAATACACTCATCCTAAAAAATGATGTGTGTGAGTGAGAGAGAGATAGCAGATATCCTGTACGGGATATTTGTGTTATAATCATGTTTGTTTTTAAATTTATTAGTTATTTTTACATTTTTAAATTTACTATAAATTACAAAAATCAATAAATTTGAAAGAGAGGATGACGTCAAACCAAACCCTTAAAATAATAATCTTTACTTAAAGCATTCCAAAACATATAAGCTAAATTATGTTTGATTTGAGTTAACGGAAATAATTTTTTAATATTCAAATGTGTATTCATTCCATGTAAAAAAACATGTAAAGAAAATATAAAAGTATGGTATAATAACCTTGATTTGTAAAAAAAAAAAAAAAAATTAATATTATTTTATTTGGCGCGATTAGGCCAGGAACGGCGCCGTTAGCGCCATGACGCAGCCCTGTGGTGCGATTAGCGCCAGTTATGGCGCTGTTAGCGTCAGAATGGCCTGAAGACCCCCAGGTTCGAATATCTGGCGCGATTAGCGTCAGATATGGCGCGGTTAGTGCTAGAATGCTCCAGAAAATTATTTCTTTCGCATTCTTGGCGCGATTAGCATAGGGATGGCGCTATTAGCGTGGGAACATGGGCTGGGAGCCTATAAAAGGCCATTTTTACGAGATTCAGGCCAAAAATCAGTTTCCTCTTCTACCTTGAGCCTTTCTGCCATTGAAGACTTAGAGAAGCTTCATATCTTCTCCATTCTTCATCTAAACACTTCCTACCCAACTAGAAAGTTGATTAGAACTCCTCCATGAGCTAGATTCCAGCTTTGGTTTCTCGAGAGAACCATCAATCGGAGAAATCTCGTTCTCTAGGAAACTTTGTAAAACTGAGTTTGGAAGGGAAAGGAGGCGATTAAAGGACGCCAGAGCTTGGAGAAGTGATCCTTCAGCCTTCCTCGACTATTTAGAGGTAAGAAACTCGAGTTTTACCGATTGATTTGTGAAATGATTCTTGGGATGAATAGTGACCCATTTGTGATAGGGCTGGAATTAGACTTGGGTTCTTTAGAAAAGTATGCTTAGGAGGTTGTTCTGATGAATAATAAGCTTTGAATCATGACTATTGATGAAGTTTGGTTTTGACTCTCATATATGTATGAGTAGGAAGAGTGTTGGCTAAATGGAGGGTATCATGACATGTATGAGCATGTGTGCTTTTACTAAAAATGTTCATGAGACTGAATAAAAGGTGATTGTACGTTGAAATGATTGTTTTGAATAACTTGGTTATTCTTGAGATATAGAAGGGTTAAGCAATGGTATGCTTTGAACCATCTTATGCAGAGTCTTAGAGTGACTCTAGTACCTTAGTTAGGCAAAGATAGATCCTATTGAGGGTCTGTGAATCGCCTATAAGGTGATTAGCTCTAATAACCCTAAGATAGAGAACAGAGAGGTTGTAATGGAAAGGAATAGCGTTTCCTTTCATTCTAACGGTTGAGGGCCATTATTGATTGATTGTTTGTATGCCTTGTGTAGGGCGTGATACAGACATTGCTGGTGGTTGTGACCACGAAGCTGGGAGAGCCAGTGTAGCGCTGAGAGCATGTAAGCTCTTTGTTCTTGGGAGTGTTTCCCTTGATTGTGTTCCACCATACTTCAGAGGGAGAGATGGTTACTGTATGAAGTTATGCATGTATATTGAAATTGTGTATTCCTATTTTGATTGAAAACATGTACTTGATATACATGAATTGAGGTTATGTGTGTTGTGGGTTATTGAGATTCTCTGGCCAGTAGAATGGACTAAATATGGACTTCCCTTAGAGCCAGAGTTACGTGGAACAACTCTAAGTGGTCAATATTGTGTATGTGATAAAACCTAAGAGAATGCACCTGTTGCAGATGAGCTTCTCTCGGAAGTGCCATATATGTCCAAGTGTGTCCTAACTTGAGAGAATGCACTTGTTGCAGATGAGCTTCTCTCGGAAGTGCCATATATGTCTGAGTGCGTCCTGGAATAAGATACATGTCGCAGATGATCTTGTCCCAGGCAATACGGTATAGATATACTTATATATGTGAGTAAATCCTTGGAGAATGTACCTGTTGCAGATGATATTTCTCAAGGAATATAATATATCTATCTTTGTATATGTTGTATCTGAGTTGAAATGTACATGTGATATATTGTGAACTGCTGAGGGCCGTGATGGCTAAATGATATCAATGTGTTTTATAAAAAAGGTGCTGATAAACCCTTGAGACATATGTATATGTGTTGATATGGCTTGAGAGCTGTGATGGCTAGTTAGTAATGCCAATTTTGATATTATATGCATGGAAGTGAACCAGGGGGAGGAAAGACCTCCAAGGACCCTGAGTTTACTGAGATTGTTATCTCACTCCTGTTGGGGGTTATGTTTTGCAGGTGATACTCAAGGAGCTGCTGAGAGATCCCAGGGCAAGAGGCCCGAGCAGGGATAGGTTTTGTGAGAACCTTAGGCATAGGGTTGAGAGCATGTTAGCTCTACTTTTTGTTTTATGCCTATTGTTTTGTACCCTGAGAGGAATTTTGTATAGTTTTGAGATATACTTTGTATATTATGAGAATTCACCATATATGATGTACAGTGGGTGTTGTTAATGACGGTTGATGACATCATTTTATTTATCGCTTCTGAATTGATTATCTGTGATAATTGTTGCGCTTAATGACCATAAATCAATGTTAATGCACCAGATGCATACGGGGCGTTACACATGGATAATAAAAAAATATTTTTATAACTCAAAATACAATAAGGTTGGCATATTCTTTTGCCCATCCTTTCAAGTTGTGCATTAAATTCTTCCAATTCATAAAGAAGAAACCTATTGATAGATAGTTTCATAACAAACCTATACAACTTTTGAAAGTCGATCATTCATGGTATAATAAGCATCAATCAGAATAAAGAATCCAGTTAAGATATGCCTAAACATTGTGAAATACTTCTCAATAGACCATAATAGATGTTGATGTGTATAGTTTTTTATTTCTTCATCAAAAATCAAAATCTTTAGACCTTTTCTTGAAGTGACTCTAAAAACTACAACATACAACTAGCTATGAGTGAACCATTGATCAGGCATTTAGGAATTCAATTTGATTTTATTTAGGAACTCATTGGTGAACCATTCACCTCCTACCTCATTGTATTCATCAAATTGATAAACTAAATCAGAACTTAAATATTCCATTTCATTCTCTGGAAACAATGAGATGATAAATTCATTAATATGCCGAACAAAATTAGACTTAGCACTAAAATTTTCCAATTTTGAAAATAGTTCAACATGTTAATGTTTTGTAACAAGTTAGGATACACAAAGTCAACCAAAGATAGTAACAAATTTGTACATTCTTGAATTAGTATGTCTTTAGGGATCTCTATTTCACTCTCACCACACTTTCATCTTTGCTGTGATTGTCGTCTCTAATTTTTGGAATCCAATATGTGAACTTTCTTATACAATCTTGATTTGCATTATTAGTTGTATCACCTAACCTTATATGTTGTAAGCCCAAGACCTTGCAACTATTCCAAATGTTAGAAGTGTTTAGGCATAATCAACAATTTCTTATCTTGATCCTCTCTTAATCATAATCAAAATCTATTTTGAAATCATCGCAAAAAGTAATCACATTTCTGTTGAATGGTTTCATCGTGTTATCCTTGTTTTGAGACACCATAATATCCTGCAATGTTCGATCAAGTGCTTCAAGGAAAAACCTATTCATCATTGGTCCTCATTGGGCTCATCCCATACGATTAATTTGGTGTGAAGTAAAAGTTTTTATCTAGCACTCCGTTGGTTAATATTTCAAGTAGAGTAATCTCTAATAACTAATGGAATGGAGAAATGTGAGTGGACAATTCATCCTCGAGGATAAAGTAGAGATGCAATGTCACTAGAAGCAACATTGAGGACGATTAATCCCTTTGATTGCAAGCCTCCAAATAAGGTAATTCATAAAAATGTTTTGCTAGTATTGTTATATCACACAGGGGGAATATCCACCTGATTCAAACAGAACAAACTAAATAATTTTCTTGGTATACATCTTTTTGCTCAGTTGTCAACAACTCCATGAGAAAATGATAAGTTTTTTTTATCTCATCTTGGTTGTAACACATTTAATCTATGTAACAACTCGTTGTTGCTACATGTCAATTAGAAAGTTGATATAACAAAAAAACTTTATTTTAGCTAATTTACAACTCTTCAATTTAATTTTATTTATGAAAATACATATGAAATTTTCACATTTCAAAAACCATCATCTAAAAACTCACAACTTCAAGGTAATGCATCTATATACTAAAATCAACTGAATAAAACCATGTGTTTTATCATAAGATACAACATTAGAGCAACTAAACACACAATTATTTATAAGTATATACAACTCTTAAAAAGATAAATATCCATAATCACGAGTTGGTAAGCATTATACATTAAATAACTCAAAAGAAAAGAAGAAAATAGTCACATCTTCACACCTATGTACACTTGCCATGATGCTCCCAAGAGGATGATCCACCTCACCTAGCCATTTACTCTCACAAACACAACATTTGAGATCTCACAGTCATAAACACATGTGTCACAACACAAGGGTAAATTTACCAAATACAAATGACTTAAAATACAATTTAAAAACACAATTGATAGCAAATATCTAAGCTTTTTCATCTTTAAAACATGACATTTAAAATTGAATGCTAGAAACATTCTATTCATATAAGCAGTGTTATTAAACCTGACTCGACCCCTACAGTTGGACTAGAAACTAGGCACATAGTTGGGTCAGTTCAACCATTTGATTGGTTATGTAAGTAGCTGGATGACATGTGACATGTCATCAAACCAATCACAAACAAATGAACATTGGTACATTCACTCAGACTGGATCAGATGAAAACCAGTTGAATACTCACTTTTGATTTTTAACGTTATGATCTACACATATCCTAGGGTTGTTTCGAGTACCCTTTTTGTGGCTCAATGTGGTGTGCACAACCCAAGACTAAAACTTCTTATTGATCAAGATTGAAGCCCACTGCTAGTGAAATACCCAAGATGTTCTTGTTATATGCAAAACCCAAGGCGCACTTGCTGGCTTTTTTATTAATGACAATACAAAAAATATGCACCCATCAAGGATTGACCTGCATACTTAAAGTATTTAAGTAGCAACTTACCACTAAGATACCACCATCATTTGATTAATAGATGCAAAAATTAATATATGTATGATACAAATATATATTTTAATTATTTTATTAGTTACATTGGTTCATGCGGTTCAACTAGTGACTCATTGGTTCTATCACTAATCTAGTGACCCAATATTTTGATCGATCGATGATTTGTCCAATTCTAATAACATTGCATATAAGATAACATCAAATTCCAAACCATTGTAATTAAACAATCAAGTGTCACCATCAAAATTTCACTATAGAGTGTCACCATGCAACTATAATGATAATGTCATGCAATTGAAATAAATAGAGCACACTAGAAGGAAGCTGACTAGTGTGTTAGTGAAAATTTTAAACATTTTTCTCAAAGATGGAACCTTTTTGGAAACAACTAAGGATGTATCATGAGCAATCACTTTCCAGATACCATTATTGGAGTTTTTTTTTCTGTTTTCAAGCACATCTACAATAAGAACAATTTAATCCTTAGGTACCCAAATGGACTTGGGTCCTTTTTTGTTAGAGTAAGAGGTATTGAATGCTCCTATTTTAGGCAGGTGTTTACACTTGGATGTTACATGTCTAGGTTTACCACAAAAATAACAAACATTTATGGACTCATCATGAACATATTTCTTCCCCTTATATCCATGATTAGATTTGTCATGAAGATTCCTATTATACTTTAAAAGCTTGTACATGTTTTCAAATCCTCCAACAAATTTGGACAAATTCTTCTTTAAAGTATCGATTTCATCATGAAGTTTCACAACATCACAAGGTTGATCTTTTAAAGTTTAGTCTACTTCAAATTCCAAAAGCTTTGCATTCAGGTTTTTAATTTCCTTTTTGCACGTTTCATTCTCTAGCCATAGCTTATTTTGTTCTCCTTGCAGTGTGTCATAAGCATGGTAGGCTTGAGCAACATTATTCCATAGATTACATTTGTCAACACTCAAAGTTTCATAAAAGTCTTTAAAGTTTTTCTTTAAAATTTCATGTTCTTTGGAAAGTTCTTTGGAATTTTTCTTTGAAACTTTTATAAGCTTTTCAAAAAATGGAAGAGTTAGAAAAAATTCATGATAGGGCTCCTATAGAGAGTTTAGGTCATTGAAATCTACCTCTTCTTGTTTTGTTTCTGAGACTTCAAAGATGGTATCAACCATTAGACATAGGTTTGCTTGTTCTTCTTCTTTTTCTTCATCATCTTCTCCTAATGATGTATCGTCAAGGTCCTCCTACATGGACATAAGACCTTTTTTTCCCTTTTTCTTGCCAAATAACTATTTCTTCTTATCTTTGTTCTTCTCAAGTCAGTGCACTCAAATTTGAAGTGTCTAGGCTTCTTGCACTCAACAGATGATTGGACTCTTGTCCTTCTTCTTTTTTTTTTTTGTCAAACTTCTTGTTTTGGCTTTTCCATCTGGATACACCTTTCTTTTTCCACATAGCACATATCCTTTTTGAGATAAAGGAAAACTCATTATCTAAATCTTCTTCTTCTTAATGTTATTTAGAAGATTCATCCACCTTGAGTGCTTTGGACAATGATGCCTTTTTGGGCTTTTGGATTGTGAGAATCAAAGCCTTCCCCTTCTTGGTTTCTCTATCATGTTGGAGTTCTATGTCATGCACCTTTAGGATTCCAACAAGCTCCTCCAGAGAAAGGTTTTCTAGATTCTTTGAAGCTTTTAGTGCTATAACTTTTAGTCTCTAAGGCTTAGGCAAACTTCTCAAGATTTTGTCAATATGATCAAAATTATCATAAAGTATGTCTTATAGATTGAGTTCATTTAGTATGGTTTGGAAACATCCAAACATACTTTGTATGCTTTCATTTTCCTTCATACTAAGCATATATTATAGTGCCTAGTATGTAAATTGAGTTTGTTACATTTTACCTCATTGGAACTCTCATACGTTGTCTTATAGTTGCTTAACAATTTTGAAGCTGTGGGAGAGTAATATAGGAATTTTAAAACATTTAGAGGCGCAGGAAGCAAAAAAATGGGGTGCATGAAGCAATTTCCTAAACCCCTGCCTTTCTTGACTTTTCCATACCAAAAGTCTGTGGTGTTGTCCAACCGCCATACGCTCCCACGTGTGTGGGCTCCATCTTGCTCATGTCACGTGATTTCCTTTTCTTTTTCAGCATTTTATCACCGAGAAATTCTCAAATAATTAATATATTGAAAATATAAACAGAAAAGATCCAAAAAGAGACGCACCATAAGTTTTTTTTATTTTATTATTATCATAAGTTGAATAGTTCTTTGTTGAACTTGTATAACAATAAAAATCAACTAAAAAAATTTGCCAAACTTGTTGATTAAGTAAACTGACAAATGTCATCTAAAAAATAGTAAAGTAACAAATGCAGTCGCGTAATGCATATCATAGATTCCAAATCTTATATTCCAATCCACGGAACTCTGGGCGAATTTTTTACTTAACCTATATGAACATTACATTACATTATTTACAACTATTAATAAAACCATCCACATTGCACCGACCCATTATAGTTGTTTTTCAATAGAGCCAGCGTGACAACACTCATTTTTTGTTCTTTTTTTTAATACAAGCAACTCTAAACAATAAATATATATAATTGAGCAACTCTTTCCAATAGTTTTTTTTTATCATTATATTTTATTAATAATTTCCTTATTAATATATAATTAAATAATTTATAAATTAATTAAACTTTTAAAATTAAGAAAAAATTTAGCGCATTATTATGTTAAATATTTTTGGTGGATGTTAAAAAAATTAAAAATTAAAAATCCGTTACTATTCAGCTGTTGAAATATTGCAAAAAATATATCCCTTACTAACAACACAAATTACAAACTTCAACCCTTGAAATATTTCTATTATTATTCAACCGTCGAAATAATATTTTGCAACACAAATATATTTGTTATTGCACGTTTTTTCTTTAGTTTTTTAAGGGAAAGCAATGTTGCTTTGAGAAGCAATAGTTGCCTCGCGCGCAAAGTTTATTGACCTACAGCATCCGGAGATGCTACTGAAGCATGTTGCTTCTGTCTTGCAATTGCTTCCCGGGCGTATTGATGCAGTTGCTCCAAGGCAATTATTCCATTTTGGGTATATATTTGTTATTTTTTATTTACCTTTAATTATTTTTAAAAATCATTTATAATCATAAATAATTATTATTTAATAACTTTTCTAACATTATTATAATTACATCTAACTTAAAATAAAGACAGATAAGACACAATGTATAGGGTGTCTGTTTTTCAATTAGTTATACTAAAACTAGAATATGTGGATGTGGTGTTGAAGAGTCATGTGTAAAACTGAATTAAAATAAATAATATTAATTTACATTGATATGGTTTAAAAACATTTGAGAATGTTAACAGGCTAGACTTTCACAGATCTTCTACTCTGACTTTGCAAAAGTTGTATTCGACTCTAAGACAATTCATTATTTGTTAAGTCATATTTAATTTTACCATTAAATTTCTCTTAATTAACAACAAAGACAGATATAGAAATTAAGTAAAGGAGGAATAAAATAATTTTTTTAACTATTATATTAAAACTAAGTGTATTATTGTACTATATTTTTCAATTTAGATAAAATATAAATATAAATTTAAAAGTATATAAAAGAAAATATAACTATTCTAAAAAAATCAAGGAATAATAAAGTAGAATGAGAGATATTATTACTGTAAAGAATGAAGGTTTTATTTTATTATATAAGAATAAATGAAAGTAATAAAATTGAAAAATTAAGAAGTAAATTACAAATTTTAATTGTGTGAATCAGTTATTAAAATGAAATGATCGGTTAATATTTAAAGTTATAAATTATAAACTCCTTGACATAGAAAGTTTTGATTCTAACAAATTATATAAACTCGAGTAGTAATATTTGAAAAAAAAATTAAAAACAAAATGTGAAATACTTAATATATAAAAAAAATCACATGGCTAATTTAAGTATGAAACAGATTGAAATTTGAGAGAAGTCTTTATTCTTAAGAAGGAAAGACTCAAATTTAATATATAATAATTAATTAAATTAAGAGTTTAATGATTATATACTAATAATATAAAATAATAATATTTAATCATAAATCACATTTCATATGATCCTAAAAATAATAATTTTGTATAAGTCAATTAACTTATCATATATATTAATTTGTAATTGGATGATAATATAAAAATATTTTATATTATTAATGCATAGTTATTTTTCTCTTAAATTATATATAAATTATAGCATTATATAATTTTTATAAAAAAAATATGCACAATGCAATTTTTAGAATTTCAGGGTGGTGGGTCCTTAAAAAAAGAAAGAAAGAACTTTAAGGGGGGGTTATCTTTTCCTACTTGGTGTTTTTCCAAGATTGTAACCTTTCTTGAATTTGTATTAACAATTAAGTTTCTATTTGTTCTGCTCGTGAGAAACAGAATGTTCCCAGCAAAGTTTACTGGGATTTGCTATGGAATCAAACTCTCCCTCTCTGAAGATGCCTATGGAGATGAAGCACCCCCAGGAAGATGATCACTGCTGGAGACAACTCAAGTGGTGTGCTGTGTGTGCAGTGTGAAGGGAAAAGAGAGAGTTAGAATTGTTGTGTACCTTTCACTATGAATGAAGCTGCATTTATAAGATGATACCTGGATCCTGGAAAGATATTGTTGAGGCCCATTATCTTTTGTAAAGATATTCAGATTATCTAATATATGAACGACATTGGTTGTGATTATATCTTCTGTTTATCTTCTATCTTTTGGTGGTTGCAACATTTAAATATTTGAATGGCCTATCCGTAACAGATGCCCCACAGCCCGGTTATCTAGCACTCTCGATGATCGGGATGTATCAAATGGATAGGTCCGAGCTATATTAAATCCAAAATCTTCAGACCGTCGTAGGTTATTATTGTTATCTCATGCCAAGATAATTAATTCGAATCGGGACGAGGCGCTTTCTACCGATGCCGAGCTTATTTCTAGCCGAGTTTGGCTCTACTTATCCTTCGCCGAGATATTGTTGCTTGCTCCACTGCCGAGACATGTATCTATAGGTGTTAACACAATCCGATCTCTTAACTGTATCCGAGCTGTTTATTTTCGTAATCTATTGGTCTCACCCGAGTTCCCTTGGGAACTGAGGTGTGTCATGATAAAAGTCTCGGCTTTCTAATCTATTCTAGAGTTATCTGAAAAGACGAGGGGTTGTCTTTTCACCTTTTCCTTGGCAACATTTCTTACTCAACATTTAATGCGCTGTTTCTATTTATCACGTTTCCATCATGAGATTGGTAATGTCTTCCTGATTTGCCCCTTGTATGAGTTGGGAAATATCATCAATGCCCCTGAGTGTTTGATCATATCTTGTAAACCACGTTTTTTGAAACGTTTCACAAGGAGATTTTTGGTGGTTACCACTATTTACAAGTATTTCCTTCATTTTGCCTATCTTCATCCACATTCCTATCCCCTTAACACCTTATACGCTCCTTTGGCTGTGTTCTTCCTTGTGTTTCTGCATTCCTTGAAGCTTAACTCGAAGTTCTTTTTTCCAGGTATTTACTGCATCTTCTTCCAATTTATATTATATTCCTTTTTCATTTTTCCTTTGTTTTATTCGATTCTCGAATATCTGTCTCCTTAGTTATTTACCTTACCTGGGCATTCTTTGCTTTTTCCTCCTTCTCCCTCATCTTAGTAATGAAGCTCTCTCCTGAGGAGGAAGCATTTGTTCGCAAGAATGTTCCCTCTAAATCTGCATTTTGGTTTTGGGGTCTTCCCATTTCTGATGAAGAGAAGAAAAAAGATTTATTAAAAACTTCTCCAGGTTTTAGTAATCCCAAACCTAAAACCTTAAAACCTTCTGACCATTCCAGATTAGGTTTGCCCCTGCATCAGAAGAATAATACTCCCTTAGAAACCCCTAGAACATCCCCTGACATTTCTTCCTCTTCAAACCTTGTTCATATTGTTCCTTCAGGTTCTGTTGGGTCAGAACTAAAACAACGATTTGAAATTCAATTTGAACCCTGCTCCAATTGTTTAGATGAGTTTTTATATTTGGCAAGTGTTAAGCAATATAATCAAGCCGATGATTTACTCGATGCTTGCCGACATAACCCAATCTAAAAAGCAATTCCAACTATATTTAATACTGAAACATCAGATGTCAGGGCTTCGCAGTCCAACTCAGCACTAGTCATTTCTTCACCTCTTCGTCTTCCCCCCTCACTTCCAGGTATTTTACTAATCTTTCTCTTTTTTCTTTGTCATAGGTCATTATGGATGTTCCTTCTGTGGAAATGGTAAATGAATCCCAATCGGCAGGATCTCAATCCAACCTTCTCCCTTCTTCTCTAATTGCCAAGTTTCCATGGGTTACATACGAAGTACTTCGTAATTCATCTATTCTGACCCCAGGAAATATAGCATCAATCCCCATAGGTAACCAAGACGGATTCTCCATTCGTCCTCCTACCCCGGACGAGCCTATTTGCTCTTGTGCCGGGGAAAAGGAACCTAACTATTTTTTCTTTTGTAAGGATGTGGTCACGCGTCTTGGGATCCGATTTCCTTTATCGGATTTCGAAATGCGATTATTAGATCATCTTCAATTAGCCCCTTCACAATTACATCCCAATAGTTGGGCTTTTGTCAAATCTTTTGAGGATCTTTGTGAAGAATTACAAATACCTTGTACTGTCTTACTTTTCCTATACTTTTTCTCTGTCCAGGCCGGTCGTACAGGCCGAGAAGCTTCTAATAAGAAAGGGTGGACTTCACTTCGAAGTCGACCCGGTCGTCATCTCTTTCGTATCTTCACCGATTCCTTTAAAAACTTTAAAAACAATTTCTTCAAGGTTGCAGCCGAACCCGGCAAGCAACCATTCTTTCTTCAGGGTCCAGAAGCACCTGGTGTTAAATGGAGATTTCCCCTCTACTGGACCCGAGCTCATCATTCTAATCCCCCTTCCTTTTACCGAGTTGAGGAATGTAATCTTTCTGATAGTGAGGCATCAGCTCTTGTTCAAATTCAACTGCACCAGGAAGCTCAAGGTCGTGTATATAAACTTTACATGCTCGTCATTTTGTTTTTCTTTTTGCTAATCGATTCTTTGCCTTTCAGCTGCCGAGATGGAAGAAGATCCTACCATCAACTTGAACCCTCGTCGTTCCAAGAAAACTATTGTCGAGAAAACCGCTGACTCCCGTCGTGATTACATCAACCAAATGCCGGCGAGGAAAAAGAAACGCCGTATAGTAACCCCGACCTCCAGTGATCCCCAGAGGATAATCACATCGGCATCAGCCGGGGATGCCATTGCTGCCGATCCGATTTCATCCTTAGCTGGGCAAGAAAATCAAAGGATGACGGCTACCCCTACTCCCATTGTGATCGACGTTGTCGAAGATGCGATGGTGAACTCTGAAACCGCCATTGCTGATCCCGGCGCTCCCATCGCCGCCCCCGAGAGCTCTTCTTTATCCTTGGGATGTCTTTGGGAAAAGGGGGTAGAAGACCTTTTCCCATATACTAAGGCTCCCAAGCGGTTTTCGGATGGGACTCCCTTCTCGGATGACGACCTCCGAGAACTCGACCAGCTCCACCTTCATGCTTTTCGAAGCGCTACTTTAGTGCCGAGCTTAGTTTCTTTGAATTATCGGTACAACAAAATCAGAAATGAAAATATGAAGTTTCAGGATGACAATGGACGATTTTTCGATGAGAACAAGAATTTATCCGAAAAAATTCAACAGCTGGAAAAGGAGCTCAGCATTTCACGTCAAGATTTGGCGGCTGCGAATGAAAGGGTTCTCTCTCTTCGTGAGGAGCTTCAAGAGGCGAATAGAAATGCCGAGTTCTTTAAAGCCTCCGCAGATACCGCTACAATTGAGGCTAATAAAGCCCAAGCAGAAGCCTCTGCCTTAGATAATGATCTTGCTGCCTTGAGGATTCTTTACGAAAAATCTCAACAAGAGGTAATTCTGGCCAAACAGGAAGCTGCCAAGTTTCAGGAGACACTGGGGACGGTTGCCGAGGATGCCTTCTCTAATGCCTTGGAACAAGTCCAATTTTTGAACCCGGGAATCACCTTGAACCTGGAAGGAACTGATTGCCGGGCTTATGTTGAGGACGGCAAATTCATTGCATGCACTGATCCCGAGGTCACATCCCCAGATGAAGCTCCTGAGGCAGTAGTGGATGAGCAAGTTAACTGATGAAGGGCCGGAATGCCGGTTTAATTTGTAATATTTTGTTGCCCTGAACAATTTTTAATTTCTGCTTTTGATTTTGCTTCCGTACTTTGAACAATTTATTTAATGCATCGCGCTTAAGATCTTTATCATTGCCGATTTGCTTATTCGGATATTACTTTGGTTTCAACGGCCAAGTGTTTTAATCTGTTCGAATGTTGTTCTTGGAAACGAGTTCCTGTCCTAGCAACTATTTGATGTATTTCGTAATAATTTAAGGATATAATTCTTTCGATGTACTCGATGATTTATCCATAATTAGATACGCCGGTTTGATCAAGACCGAATTAATACATAATAGCGATTAGGCTCTCAAAAAATTGTGCACAATGTATAACATCCTTGATAGGATTTTATTTATTCTTCGAAGATTATTAAAATTCGTGGTGTCAATGGAAAATTTATGCCGGGTTTGTATTCCTCGTCTTATTTATCCAATGAGAAACGCGTGAATACATGGAAAATTCGTGGTGTCAATGGAAAGCTTATGCCGGGTTTGTATTCCTCGGCTTACATAACCAATGAGAAACACATGAATATATTGAAATTCGTAGTATCAATGGAAAATTTATGCCGGGTTTGTATTCCTCGGCTTATTTATCCAATGAGAAACTTATGAATACATAGATCACGATTCTGATGGATTCGCTTGGATTCCAGCATATGAATCGATCATAGACAATTACGTGAAAATAATTTATTTATAGATTCGGGCTTATTGCCGGGAAATGTGATAAGAACAATACTCCACGATCTCGGGCTAATTGCCGGGGGATACGTGGGTTTCAGCTATAGTATCTCTTTAATTTGTCGGCATTCCATGTGCGCTTGACCTCCTTGCCTTCCAAAGTTTCTAAAACGTAGGCTCCTTGCCCCAAGTTTTGGGTGACCCGATATGGTCCTTCCCAATTGGGTGCTAATTTCCCATCTCGGGCATTTTTGTTGCCGATGTCCACACGTCGTAGTACGAGATCGTCCTTCTCAAAGGATGTTGGTTTTACCCTTTTATTAAATTTTTGAGCCGAGATATTCTTCGTGTGTAGATCCCGGCGATGTGCTGCAATCCAGACTTCTTCTATCATATCTAGCTCGGCTGCTAATGCCTTATTGTTGTCTATATTCGATATTTGTCTCCTCCAAGATGGCTGGCTGATCTCAACAGGTATCATGGCTTCGCAACCATAAGTCATCCTGAATGGAGTCTCCCGGGTGGATGTTTGAGCCGTGGTTCTGTATGCCCACAAGACATAATAAAGTTGCTCGACCCAGTTCAGGTCGGCCTCTTGCATTCGTTTTTTCAATCCGTCGAGAATGACTTTGTTCGCTGCTTCCGCCTGACCATTAGACTGTGGGTGCTCTACTGATGCAAAGTGGTGTTTTATGTGGAGTCCAGCCATCATTTCCTGGAATTTTTTATCTGTAAATTGCGTTCCGTTATCGGTGACTATTTCTGCCGGAATTCCAAATCTTGCTATAATACTGCGTTCAAAGAACTTTTGGACACGGGCCGAGGTGATGGTAGCCAGAGGCTCGGCCTCAATCCATTTAGTAAAGTAATCTACGGCCACTATTAGCCATTTCATTTGGCCTTCCGTTGCTTTAAATGGTCCTAAGAGGTCCATTCCCCATTTGAAGAAAGGCCATGGTGCTGTGATTAATTTTAACTCAGATGGAGGAATCCATAATATCCGCGCATGTTTTTGACAGGTGTCACATTTCTTTACATGTTCTGCTGCGTCTGCTTGCATCGTCGGCCAAAAGTATCCGGCGCGAAGGGCTTTTAATGCCAAAGCCTTTGCTCCCATATGCTGGCCATTAATACCCTCATGTATCTCGGTAAGTACGTACTCAGTTTGATCAGAGCTTAAGCATAATAATAACGGGGTGTGGAGACCTCATCGGTATAGCTCACCATCAACAATTGTGTACATTGAAGCATCTCGGGTTAGCCTTTTTGCTTCTATTTTGTCATCCGGCACTATCCCTTGTTCCAAATAGTTTATGATCGGCCTCCGCCAATCTTCGGCTATTAAGACCACCATAATGCATGCAGGTTGTGCGAGTTCCTGTTGGATGACTGTTCTGTGATTACCTGTTCCTTTCGTACTTGCTAGCTTCGATAATATGTCGGCTCGGGTATTTTCTTCTCTTGGAATATGGGCTGTGGTGAATTCATTGAATTCGGCTATTATTTCTTTAACTTTAGCAAGATTTTTTGCTAACAGAGGGCCCTTGGTTTGATACCACCCTTCGATTTGTGCTGAGACCAATTGTGAATCAGTAAAGACATTCACTTTTAGTGCTCCCTGTTCTTTGGCCTGGTTTAACCCGACGATCAGTGCTTCATATTCTGCTTGATTGTTAGATGTTGAAAAATTGAGCTGTAGTGATTGCTCGAGTAATACTCCCTCGGGATTTTCAACAATGATCCCGGCTCCGCTTCCTTTAGAATTAGATGACCCATTAACATACACTTTCCACACATTATTTGTTGACTGGGTGGAAAATGCCGGGGTCAATTCTACGATGAAGTCGGCCAAAGCTTGAGATTTGATTGCATTGCGAGCTTCATATTTGATGTCGAACTCGGATAATTGAATGGCCCAATTCATCATCCTCCGTGCTAAATCCGGCTTGTGTAGTACCTGTCGGATAGGCTGATTTGTTCTTACCACTATGGTGTGGCTTTGGAAATATGGACGCAGTCTCTTAGCCGTGGTGAGTAAAGCGAAAGCCACTTTTTTCGAGCTTTTGGTAACGCAACTCCGAGTTCTTGAGAGCTCGGCTTACAAAGTATATTGGCAACTGACACTTATCCACTTCTCAGACCAAAACTGCGCTTATGGCTTCTTCCCCTACTGCAAGGTACAGGATGAGAGTTTCTCCATGCTCCGGCTTCGAGAGAACTGGGGGTGAGGCCAGACATCTTTTTATTTCCTGAAATGCCTCTTCGCATGCCTGATTCCATCCTATCTTGGCTTCCTTTTTTAATAACTTAAAGAATGGTAGGGCCTTTTCTGCGGCTTTTGGGAGGAACCGTGTCAAGGCCGCCATCCTTCCTGTTAATTGTTGGATTTCTCGTTTATCAGTAGGAAATTGCATGTTGAGTACGGCTTTGCATTTATCCGGGTTTGCCTCTATTCCTCGGTGTGTTAACATGAACCCTAAGAATTTCCTGGCTTTCACCCCAAAAGCACATTTCAGGGGATTCAAACGGATACTGTGTTGTCTTAGCTTGCAGAATGTTTCCTCTAGATCTTGGATGTGGTCTCCTTTTTTACCTGTTTTAACAATCATGTCGTCGATATATACTTCGATATTGCGTCCGAGTTGATCAGTGAAGACCTTATTCATCATTCGTTGATAAGTAGCTCCTGCATTCTTCAATCCAAATGGCATCACCTCGTAATAGTAATTTGCTTCAGTACCTCGGAATGCTGTCTTTTCTCGATCTCCCGGGTACATCGGTATCTGATTATATCCGGAGTAAGCATCCATGAAAGGTAACGACTGAAATCCGGCGGAATTATCTACTAGCTGGTCGATACTCGGCATTGGATAAGAATCCTTTGGACAAAACTTGTTCAAATCTGTGTAATCAACACAAACTCGCCATTTCCCATTGGACTTTTTCACCATCACCACATTAGAGAGCCAAGTGGTGTATTGTATTTCTCTTATGAACCCGGCCTCTAGCAATTCCTTGATGTGTTTCTCTAATGCCTGCCTTCTGTCCGGGCCGAGCTTCCTATTTTTCTGAGCCACAGGTTTGGAGTCAGGGTACATGGCTAGCTTATGACAGTAGAATGTGGGGTCAATTCCAGGAATCTCGGATGCTTTCCAAGCGAACACGTCCTGGTTTTCTCTAAGGCATTGGATTAGCTTGCCTTTGATTTCTAAATTATTCTGTGCGCCTATTTTTGTAATTTGATCTGGAGATCCTCCGATCTGAACATCTTCCAATTCATCTACTGGTTCCGGTCTCTATTCTTCAACATCTCGCATATCCAACTCCACAAGACTAACCGGCTTGCGAGATGCCGGTCTCTCTATTTGTTGGTCCGAGGGATCTCCCTGCCGAATCCGAGGTGGAGAAGATGGGCCGCCCTCCGTTTCTCGGATTGTATTGAAATAGCATTGTCAAGACTCCTTCTGATCGCCGCAAATCGTAATAACTCGGCCAAGGTGTCCGATCATCTTCATCTTCTGGTGCTTGGTGGACATTAATATATTCCATTTATGAAGCGCTGGCCTGCCTAATATGATATTGTATGGTGAGGTGAACTCGCCTACGGTAAATGTGACTCGGCCTGTTTTGAACCCTTCTTTTGTTCCCAACGTGAGTTGGAGGTCGATTGCGCCTTTCAGACCGGTGCCTCCTCCATTAAAACCGATTAACATAGTTTGGCACGGCTTTAAGTCGTCTTCACTCAAATTCATCTTTTTGAACGCACTTAAATTGAGAATGTCGGCCGAGCTGCCATTATCGAAAAATATTCTCTTAACTCGGAAATTTGCCACGGTCCCGGTTATGACAAGACCGTCTTCGTGTCTGGGCACTACGCCTTTCATATCGTCCTCTGTGAAATAGATTAGCGGTGGTGCAGTTTTCTTGCTTTCTTTGAATTTGGGTTGATCTCTTACCGACATAACTTCCTTGAGATATTTCTTTCGTTGACTGGCGGTGTCGCCTCCACCTCCCATGCCTCCCGAAATCACATTACATTCGAATTCGGGTTCTGGGAATTCGTCCTGTTTAGTTTTCTTCTCATCTCGGTCTTTATTCTCCTGCTGACTTTTTCTTTTTCCTTGGTGCCCTTGGGTCCGGATAACATATTGTCGAAGTTTACCTTCACGGACAAATTGCTCTATCGCATCACGAAGTTCCCGGCACTGGTCAGTTGTATGACCCGGCCCATTGTGAAAATCACTATCGGGAATAATCTAATCCTTCCTTTCTCATTATCGGACGAGAACGTTCGACTTTCCTCATCTCTGTAAATGCAACTTCCTTCCATATTTGGCCTCGTGAAGCATTCAGTGGAGCATACTTGTCAAATTTCCACTCGAACTTTTTGGGCCTGAGGTTCGGGTCTTGGAAGTTTCTTGGAGGTCAGTTAGCAAGAAAATTTGATGGTTGTCGATTGGATTGTGCATTCTCATGACGTCGGTTCCTCGGTGATGTCGGTTTCTTATTCTCCCTCGGGGCCGAGTTAGCGATTTCCATCTGTTCCAACTCCAAATATTTCTTGGATCGGATCATAAACTCATTTAAAGTTTTTACAGGATCTTTGTAAATGGATTTGGCGAGACGGGATGACCCATTGAGCCCGGCCGAGATGAGATGTACATGGACCTTTTCCTCCAAACCCTGTACTTGCAAGGCGGCTTATTTGAATCGGTCCATATAGCTTTGTAATGTTTCTTCGGGCTTCGGGCGTATTTTCCCTAATATGAACTCGGATTTGGGATGCTTCTTGCTTGTTGCAAAATTCAACAAGAACTTCTGTCCAAAATCTTCAAAATTTCGGATAGACTGTGGCGGCAACGTATGAAACCAAGCTTGAGCGGCTCCAGTCAGAGTAGTAGCAAAAATCTGAGAAATTATAGGCTCGTCGATACCTCGGACACACATTTGCATATCGAATTCGTCTATATGCACCCGGGGATCTTGGCTCCCATCGTATTTGGATAAAAAAGAACTATCGAAATCCTCCAAGAATTGGGCTTCTACTATCTCGTCGATGAATGGGCTGTTATTCTGATGACCTCGGCGGTATTTCCTCTGATATGTCTCGTCTTCTCGTCTGGGCCGACGTATAATTTCCCTTGCTGACCTGTCGACAACGGCGTGCTCTGGGATTCGGGCTGACAGAGCAGGCCGAGGTCCTTCCTTGCGTGAATGGGGTCTGACCCGTTCGGATTGACTGGCTATTTCCCTATTACCAGCCTCAGCTGTGGGTGCCGAGTTATTGGTTTCATGCCTTCTTTCTACTGAATTCGGTTGCTCGTTGTGCGTTGTCGTTGGTCGCTCAATATTAGAACCCGGCTGTTTGGACAAGTTCTGAGCATCCTCCTGTCGTTGAAGCTCGTAACGTTTCTCCAAGTTCTCTAACCGAGATAAAATAGAGTTCAACGCATTGTGGATGAAACGCTGATTGTTGTCTAATTCTACCTCGGCATTTGATGGGGGAATACGAGCTGGTGGTATCGCTGGAGAGGAAGCGGTATGGGACGCCGCGTCTTCTGCTACCACGTTCTCCAGATTCGCATTCCGGGGTGGTGGTGCCTCATGTCCAGTGATCTGATGGCTTCTGGTGTTAACCATTGTGAATTGGTGGGATTCAAAATTTATCGTCCCCACAGACGGCGCCACTGTTCTGCTCATGAGAAACAGAATGTTCCCAGCAAAGTTTACTGGGATTTGCTATGGGATCAAACTCTCCCTCTCTGAAGATGCCTATGGAGATGAAGCACCCCCAGGAAGATGATCACTGCTGGAGACAACTCAAATGGTGTGCTGTGTGTGCAGTGTGAAGGGAAAAGAGAGAGTTAGAATTGTTGTGTACCTTTCACCATGAATGAAGCTGTATTTATAAGATGATACCTGGATCCTGGAAAGATATTGTTGAGGCCCATTATCTTTTATAAAGATATTTAGATTATCTAATATATGAACGACATTGGTTGTGATTATATCTTCTGTTTATCTTCTATCTTTTGGTGGTTGCAACATTTAAATATTTGAATGGTCTATCCGTAACACTATTAAAAAAACAGTCAAATTTCTCCAAACTAATAGGGATGATGGATGATGGTGTCTAAAAGCGAAAAGGAACCGAGTCATTCATAATTATTAAGTTCAAATCATTAAATATTTATTCAAGTTCATTTGTTTTAATAATTAAATAAGTTTAAATGTCTACTTGAAATATGTTCAAACCTTATAGGTTTGTTATTAAAAGATTGTGAATCACTATTTTGGTATCACAACTTACAGATTATATTTAGTAAGAATTTTGAGGAGCTTGTAAATATAAATATATAATGTTATAATTTATATATTGTCATGTTCGGGTTTTAAAATAAATGAACTATATAGGTAAGACTCAAATAAACTTATTTCAAGTATACTCTTTATAGGTTTGAACGTAGTTCGAGTTTTAAAATGTGAATCCCTATTTTGAAATATATCTTTAAATGTTATTATTTAAATATTATATATGATTATGATCAAGTTTGATATTAAACCTTAAAGGTAAGACTCAAATATAAAATTTGGTTAAAGTTTTAAAATTTCTCGACACATGTTCTAATAATCATGTTCTAGTTCTTATTTTGTATATAGAAAATACTTTTTGAGAGAGAACAAACTTAAATGTGCTTATCTGCTTGAAAAAAAAATCCTTAAAAAAGCCTTTTTTTAAAACACGACTTCAAAAGAACTATTGAAAAAAATAAGGAAAAGGAAAAAAATAACAACATATTTTACCTTTTTGTAAGGATTAGAATGGATGGGAAAAAGGCAAAGTGATAATATATTTCCATTTATCATGATGTTATTAATGTACGATTTTCGTTGTATATTTTTTTAATATTTTTTTGTTATAAATTAATATAAGCGAAATATTTATCGAGTTGATAACTAATTTTTTCTAAAATTTTGATTAGATAATTACCTTTAGTGAAGTGACTGAAGTCTCATTTTTTAACTATGTTTTTTTATAAAAAAAAATATAGAAAGTCCGAAAACATTAATTATGAGATTCGAACCTAATTCTAATTATCAAACCATTAGGTTAGCGTGTTTTTTTTTTCAATACTTAGTTATAATATCATCAAGATCATTCTTCAAAAACAATATATGTTATTTTTATCAACAAAAACAATATATCTAGAAATAGAAAAAAAAATTAAAAGTAATTTTTTTCATTGGCTTAAATAATCTTTTGATCCTAGTAAAATAAGATTTTGGGTAAATTATGCTTTTAGTACCCAAAATCTTTGAAAATTATGATTTTGGTTCTTAAACTTTGTAGAAACTGGTAAGCATCTCAAATTTTTTTTCGTACGATGCTTTCGTCAATTTTAATTATTAAGTGATGATGTGACATTATTTTTATTGTTATTTCATTTTGACTATGTTTTCTGGCCATTTTAAACTACAAAGAATTGTTTGGATAACTTGTTTGAAAGGTCTTAAACATATTCTAGCCGCTAAAAGCCGCAAAAAATTGTTATATCCAAATTCAAGTTTAAATCAAAACACAAATCAAAATTTTACAGCAAAACCGATCCACAACGATATGGATCATCATGATCATGATCATCATATGTATCTAATAATCACAATGACTCTGACCAGAAAATGTAAAAATTTATTAATATATTTTATATATATACATGTTTGTGATTTAAGAAGAAGAAGGAAGCCAAATAGAGGATGCACAGTCTTGAGGAGGAGGCTATGGGCACGTGAGAGCTGATCCATGATGTAACATCCCAAATTTATAGACTTTAGTAGTAAATAATAAAAAGACTTTTTTTATGAAAATAGTCTTTATATTTAATAGACAAAAGATACCCTTAAGCATTATTAACATTAAATATCTTATATTAGGATTTGATAGGAATATATAGGATAATAGGATCTAGATCAGGAACCAAGACCCAAGGTGGGGTAAGGCCAACAAAGACCAACACACACCCATGTTTTAAATAGAAAAAGAAGAGAAAGTCAGAGGAAGAGAGAGAAAAGAAAGAAAGTTAGAGAGAAAAAGGAAGAAGAGGACGAAGGAAAAAAGAGTAGAGATCCAAGCCCCAATACCCTAGAGCTCTTATCCAAGACCCCCAAAGTGAGTGTTTCCTTCCTATGTCTTCCTCATCCCTCTATGGTTGTTGATTTTGTGATTTTCCCTTTGATCCCTAAGTGTAGTTTTGATGGGATTTGAGAGATTGGGAGAGATTGGGAGGTCATTTAGGTTGTGTTTTGTAATAGAAGTATTATGTAAGTGAATGGTATGCTTGGGTTGCATTTGGAAGGCCATGGATGAACAAAGGAAGCAAATTTGTAAAATTGCAATCTGCAGTGCGAGGCTTAGCCTCAATGATGAAAAATAGAGTTTTAGCTTAAGTGGTCTTGAGGCTTTCGAGGCTTAGCCTCAGCGATGTGTAACACCTCAAGTCTTGAACAGTAAGAATATACCTCAAGGAGGATCCTTATTAGGACCTTTTTGCTATAATTTCTGTCAATTCCTATTGTTGTTGTTGTTGTTATGGTTTGTGATGATATTATATTGGTGTGGATATTATGTTATTATTATTATTTTTCTTTCATATTATAGTTTTGTGTGATTGTTACACAATTATGCAAGTGTTATAATTATTATATTTGACGTTATAAGAATTTTACATTAAGTTCTTATAATTAGAATGATTGAAAATTTGTCCAAGGTTAGTGTAGTTTTATAATGAAAATCCTAGAAAGGCCATGTTGTATCTTGATTTCTAGTTGTTCGTTTGAAGTATTGTATGTGTCGTTGGAAAACTTGCTGAAAAACTACAGTTTATCCCTACACCTTGTAAACCAAAATAGGCTTCTATCTTAGAATGCTTGAAAATTTGTTTGAGTTTAGTGTTAGTTTTATGATGAAAACCCTAGAAAGACCACGTTGTATCTTGAGTTCTAATTGTTCGTTTAAGGTGTTGTTTGCATCGTTAGAAAGCTTCCTGAAAAAATTACAATTTATTCTTACACCTTGTAAACCAAAATAGGCTTCTATCTTAGAGAAAATTGGCTCCGGAGTTGGCCATTTGATCTTGAAAAATACCTTAAGTCCCACATCAGACAAAGTAACCTCATGATCCCTTTCTTCCCTATATATAGAGAAGACCACCAAGCCTTAGGAGCACCACAAACTACAGTAGGCTTAGCTATAAGCGTGGATGCCCTCATAGGTAATATTTGTATCTTTCCCTTAGAGTTTTCAAACATAGGGCATATAGGTAACGTGGGGTTGTGTTTTAAATGACACCCATATTTTAGTTTAGTTAAGAGCTGGGGGGATTGTGGTGGATGACACCACCAAGTTCGTGAGGGTTAGTTGAAGTTTGTCTTTATGTTTTCCAGGTGAGTGTTTTCCCCTATCCTTTCTAAGCTATTTTATTCTTTAGTTTTTTGTGTAAGTATTTTATTTTATCTTAGTTTAGGAGAATGGCACGAAGACAAAGAGATGTAAAGAGTGTTAGACATAGGGGGAACTTGAAGAGGATCAAGATGAGAAGGCTATTTGATTTAAACAAGTTTTACCTTTTTACATGCCATTTAATTAAAGGCATATGTAATTTGTTAGTTGTTTAAGAGTTTCTTCCTATGATCCCTTGCATTGCATAAACATCATTCATTGGCTTGCATCCATGGTTTTAAAGAAAGCACATGTCTTGAGAAAAAGCTTTAAGTATTCATGATTGCATAAAAAGCCAAGTGTTAATGGTCAAGTTTTTGGAAAAACTATTTTCACTGCATTAGTCGATTACCACAATTTGGTAATCTATTACTTGAGCCATAAAGAACAAAATAATCGATTATAGACATTAAATAATCGATTACACCGTGTAAACACAGAACAAGTTCTGACTGTGTTAATCGATTACCATTTATCCGTAATAGATTACTAAGAACATTTTTTAAAATGAGAATCCCTATAGTAATCGATTACATGACAGATTAATCGATTACTTTGTTTATGTATCTTTTCCAGAAAGCTCAAAAACACTTTAATCGATTAAATGTGTAATTAATCGATTACATAAGTGTAAATAATCGATACATGGATGATTTAATCGATTACATTCAGATACAACAGTTTCTATAAAAAGCTATTGGGTCTTTTGATTTTAAAAACAGATTATTATGATTCGAGATTTTCATTGTTTTTCAAAAGGCTTATGAATTGAGAGAAAATACATCGAGTAACAAAGCTCTTGTCCTACAATTCAAGATCTTCATGCATCATTGATAGAATTATTTTTGGACAAGATTTCAAAGGAGTTTCTTGGAGAGCTTGGTCTGAAACTTGCTTTCTTTCAACATGATTCCAGATTGGTCAACACATGCATTTTCATTCTTTGGATCATAAGGTTGTATCTCTCCTCTAAACTCTGGTTGTAATTCATTTTTTACATTTCAGCTAGTTAGTTACTATTACAAAAAGATTTTTTAAGCTTGTCTAAAGTAGGGTTCTCTAGAGGGAAGAGTAAAGAAGGGTTTTTCTATGTCTTGATCACTAGAAGTCTAGAGGGTGTTTAGATTTCAGTTCTTTATCTAGGATTGATAAAGGGCGATCTTTTGTAAGCTTGTAAAGTACAGATTTTTTATTAATAGTGGAACTCTAGCCAAGGTTTGGTTAGAAGAAATTGGATGTAGCTTCTCTTGTTGAGGAGTGAACCAGTATAGTTCTTGGTGTTCTCTTAATCTCTTCTTGCTATCATTGATTGCTAATCTTTTGGTTAATCTTTTCAAGATCAACAGATAAACATTTTATGTTATTGCTTTCTGTGAAGGGTGAATCTTGATTGATTGAAAGTTTCTTTTCTAAAAGGGTGTCCTTGTAATACGATCCTAAATTCGTTGCTTGTTTTAAAGAAATTTTTAAAGACACTGTTTTAACCAATTCACTCCCCCTCTTGGTTAATTGTGTGTGTTCATATTGTTTTCAATTGATATCAAAGCAGGTTCTTGAGTGTTATTCAAGATCACTATCTTTTTTAAAAAGAAAAAATAAATGCCACACAATTTACCTTTAAAGAGGGTGTCTCCCTCAATCGTCCTCCGATGTTTGAAGAGAGCATTTCAGTTTTTCAAAAAATAGAATGCAGATATTCATTCAATCAAATGACCCTGGTGCATGAATGCAATAGGGAAAGGTCCTTTGATTCCTATCAAAACTGTTGGTAATGATATGATTCCCAAAGAGTGGGATGAGATGACAGATACAGAAAAGAGAGTTGTTCAATATGATTTTAAAGTTAAGAATATGACTACTTCTGCACTTTCTTCTAACTAATTCTTTAGAATTGTTAGGTGTAAAAGCGCAAAGGAGATGTGGGAGATGTTGGAAGTCACTCATGAAGGGGTATATGAAGTTAGAAGATCAAGGATGCATGCCTTGATTCATGAGTATGAAATGTTCAAGATGAACACCACAGAAAACATATCTCAACTCAAAACAAGATTCACTCACATTGTAAATCATCTTCTTGGTCTTGGGAAGATATTTGATGTTGAAGAGTTAAATATCAAAATCTTGAAGTGTCTAACAAGATCGTGGCAACCAAAGTTGACAACAATCTAGGAATCAAAATATCTTTCCAAGATGTCCATGGCTCCACTATTTGGTAAACTTCTTGAGTATGAATTAGAAATGTCACAACTAACACCTACAGAAGATGTAGATAAGAAACAAAAGAGCATAGCCTTGAAAGCTGCATCATCCAATATGGAAAAAGAAGAATACTCAAGCGAAGATGAAAGTGATGAACACATGAACCTAATAGTCAAAAAATTCAGCAAGTTCATGAAGAAGAATAAGAACAGGAAGTTGCCAAAGTTCAACAAAATAAATGACAACAACAACAACACCAACTTCACCTGCTTAGAATGTGGTAAGCAAGGTCACATTAAATCTGAATGCACCATTTTCTTGAAGAAGCAATTAGGTGAAAAGACGGCAAAGAAAGAAGGAAAGCCAAAGAAAGCCTACATAGCATGGAAAGACAATGCCTCAACAACTTCTGAATCATCAAGTGAGAATGAAGAAACTAATGTATGTTTCACCTACACAATTAATGAAGATGAAGAATTCTCAAGTGCTGAATCAGAGGTAAATCCTGAATTCAATCAAATTGTTGATGCTTTTCATGAAATGCACTAGGAGGCTAAAAAACTTGCAACCTCCAACAATAGGCTGAAAAGTAACCTTAAATGGCATGTTACCAAGCTTGCAACAATGCAAGCTGAACTTTGTAACTTGAAAGAAGAGAAAGAAAAACTTGTTTCAAGCTACAAAGCTAATGGGTGCATGTGTGACTCTTCTTTATCAAATGTAGATAAATGCAAAGCTTTACAAAAGGAGTTTGATGATTTCAAAAAGAGTCAAGGTGAAAAATACATGTTATTGCTTTTAGAAAATTCGTACTTAGTAGATCTTTCGAAAAGACTCTATAGAGGAAAATACAGTTTAAATCAAATGCTAAGTGTACAAAAATATGTTGTAGATACTTCTGGTTTGGGTTACAAACATGGAGCAAAACCTTTCGGAAAAACCAAGTTTGTACCACCAAAACAGAATAATCAAATAGGTTTTTCAAAAACGAAGTATAATCAAATGACTCATTTTGAAAGGGCATCAAAATCTGTAACTTGCAATTATTGCATGAAGAAAGGTCATACATCTCATAGGTGCTATGCTAGAAGGTTCTATGTGCCAAATGGAGAATTCGTTTGGGTTCCAAAGAAAAATAGAAAAATAGCTAACCCCTATGGACCCAACCTAAATTGGGTACCTTTCTTTGCCACTTAATTTGATTGTTGCATGTGTGTCTTAGAGTAAAATCATCATTATGGTACCTAGACAGTGGATGCTCTAGATACATGATAGATGACATGTCCATGCTTACAAATTTGATTCTAAAAGATGGAGGATTTGTCCATTATGGTGACAACAATAAAGGAAAGATAATTGGAGAAAGTAACATAGGAGACAACTTTAAAACCAAGATCAGAAATGTTCTCTATGTAGAAGGTTTAAAGCACAATCTCCTAAGCATAAGTCAACTTTGTGACAAAGGATTCAAAGTTTCCTTCAATAACAATTGTTGTTTGATATGTGATGGTCAATCCAATGAGGTTATTAATGTATGTAAAAGAAAATGTAATATCTACTTACTCTTTATAGAAGATGCATTCATTCACAACACTAATTGCCTAGTAAGTAAAGTTGATGAATCTTGGCTATGGCATAGGAGAGCTAGTCACATTAACATGCATCACATGAACAAACTTATTAGAAAAGACTTAGTCATTGGCTTACCTGAACTAAAGTTTGAAAAGGACAAACTATGTAATGCGTGTCAAAAGGGGAAACAAACTAAGATTTCTTTTCAAAATAAAAATGTTGTTTCGACCTCAAGACCCCTTGAACTGCTTCATATGGATTTATTTGGTCCTTCTAGAACTATGAGCTTAGGAGGCAATTACTATGGGCTTGTAATTGTTGATGACTATTCTAGATTCACATGGACTTTGTTTATAAGATTCAAGAGTGATGCTTTCATGGCATTCAAAAAACTAGCCAAGCTCATTCAAAATGAAAAAGGATGCAAAATTATCTCAATAAGAAGTGATCATGGTGGTGAATTCTAAAATGAGTATTTTGAAAATTTTTGTGAAGAAAATGGAATCAACCACAATTTTTCAGCTCCAAGAACACCTCAGCAAAATGGTGTTGTAGAGAGGAAAAATAGATCCCTTGAAGAAAGAGGTAAAACTCTTCTTAATGAGACAGATTTGCCTAAACATTTTTGGGCTAATGTTGTGAGTACAGTTTGCTATACCTTGAATAGATTACTCATAAGGCCTATCTAAAAGAAAACTCCTTATGAACTGTACAAAGGTAGAAAGCCAAACATTTCTCACTTAAGAGCATTTGGCTGCAAGTGTTTTGTGTTAAATAATGGAAAGGAATCTCTTGGCAAGTTTGATGCAAAGGCTGATGAAGCTATCTTTCTTGGATATTCATTACAAAGCAACACATATAGAGTTTTCAATAAAAGAACTTTATGCATGGAAGAATCAGTTCATGTTATTTGTGATGAATCTAACTCCTCTAAAGAGGAAAAAAAGTGTGAAAATGATGCAGGTCCTATTGAAGAGTATATACAATTCAATGGATCAAATGAAAAGGAAAAGGAAGAAGCAAATGTAGAAATGGAACAATCAACACTTATCTAAAAGCCTAAGGATTGGAGAACTACAAGAGATCTCTCCCTTGATAACATAATTGGTGAAGTCATTAAGGGAGTATCTACTAGATCTTCACTAAGAAATCTTTGTTGTGATATGGCTTTTGTTTCACAAATTGAACCTAAGAGCATTGACCAAGCTTTACTTGATGAACATTGGATGCTTGCCATGCATAATGAACTTAATCAGTTCAAGAGAAATGAAGTTTAGGAACTAGTTCCTAGACCTTTTCACAAGCCTATTGGCACCAAGTGGATTTTTAGGAACAAACTTGATGAGAATGGCATCATAGTTAGAAACAAAGCTAGATTGGTTGCAAAAAATTATAACTAAGGGGAAGGCATAGACTATGAAGAGACCTATGCTCCAATAGCAAAGTTAGAGGCCATTAGGTTACTACTTGCATATGCATGTTTAATGGATTTTAAACTGTTTCAAATGGATGTAAAGAGTGCTTTTCTAAATGGATATATTGAGGAGGAAATCTATGTTGATCAACTTCCTGGCTTTGCTGATTTCAAATATTCAAACCATGTTTTTAAACTAAAGAAAGCTCTTTATGGATTAAAGCAAGCTCCTAGGTCTTGGTATGAAAGATTGAACAACTTCTTGCTTAGCCAATCATTCATAAGAGAACAAGTAGACAAAACCTTGTTCATCAAGAAGCATGACAATGATATTTTATTGGTTCAAGCATATGTTGATGATATAATATTTGGTTCAACTAATCATTCTTTGTGCAAAGAATTTTCTATCTCTATGTAGAATGAGTTTGAAATGTCTATGATGGGAGAATTGATATTCTTTCTTGGACTTCAGATGAAAAAGACAAGAGGGTTGATGAGTCAAAGTATAGAGGGATAATTAGATCTTTATTGTACTTGACTGCAGGTAGACCAGATATAATGTTGAGTGTGTGCTTGTGTGCAAGATATTAAGATAATCCAAAGGAGTCACACCTCACAGCAGTCAAGAAAATTATCAAATGCCTTAAATCAACTCCAAAAGTTGGTCTTTGTTATCCTAAAGGTGCATCATTGAATTTAATTGCCTACTCAGATTCTAATTTTGCAGGATGGAAACTTGATAGGAAAAGCACTAGTGGAACATGCCACTTGTTGGGAAGCTCACTAATCTCATGGCATTGTAAAAAGCAATCTTGTGTTTCTCTTTCAACAGCAGAAGCTAAATAAAGAGCAGCTGGAAGTTGTTGTGCACAAAGTTTGTGGCTTAAGCAACAAATCCAAGATTTTGGTGTGAAGATGAATGGAATTCCCCTATTGTGTGACAACACAAGTGCTATAAACCTATCAAAGAATGCAGTCATGCACTCAAGGACAAAACACATAAAGATCAGACATCACTTTCTCAGGGATCACATCCAAAAGGGTAACATCAAAATTAAGTTTATTAATACTAACAATCAATTGGTTGATATCTTTATCAAACCCTTATCTGGAGATAGATTCTATGATCTTAGGAACATGCTAGGTATTATTGATGAATCTAATATATGCTAGCATGCTTATAATGTGTCTAACTACATGATATTCCATTTAAATTGGCTATTCATCACATGTGCTTAAAATTCAAAATCCTAATGAAAATCATTGTTCACTCTGCATAATTTTCTGCTTTAATCAATTACTATGCATTTTAATCGACTATTTGAGGTTTAGAGACAAATTTAGAGCCAAAAATTCAATAAAGTAATCGATTACAGTGCGAAGTAATCAATTACTTGGCACTTTCAGTGCATTTCAAAATGGAAACCTCCCTGAAGTAATCAATTGCACTATCAAATTAATCAATTACTTGTTGTTTAAATGCAATCCAGAAACAGAAAACATCTGGAGTAATCGATTACACAATCGAATTAATCGATTACTTAATGATTGAGAACTGCTACTATGTTAAAACTCCACCGGAGTAATCGATTACACTATCGTATTAATCGATTACGCTTTGTTCAGAAACAAACTTGGCCTTGAAATAATCGATTACTAGGCTTATGTAATCAATTATCTTTAGCGTTTCTGCAAAAATTGCACAATTTTCAAAAATCTAAACTGACATATGTTATCTGAAATTCAAAATTCAAATATGTGTCAGTATCATTAAAATCTCTTGAAACATGAAATAAGTTGTTACAAGAAATTTGAAATTCAAATTCAACCTTCAAAGAACTCTATAGATACAGATTATCAAAGGTGAATCACTTCACACCTGAAATTCTCTTCTTCCTTAAAGCAAGCTGAGCTAATCCTTCTGCTCTATTTCTCTTTCCCTTAAGGCAAACCTCTACCCATTTCGTTCTTCAACAAAATCTCATCATGTCTCACCCAAATGCCTCTAAAAGAACCAAAACTAGCAAGAGAAAAGCTTGAGAATCTTCTAATGCAGCTGTGAACAGGCTCAATAACTTGTTCAACACTAAAATTAAAAGACAGAACTATATGCAGTTCAATGCTACCATGTTAGTCATGCCACCTAAATACGTAGAGTTTGACTGGTTTATCAATGAGGGATTTCAATTCCCTGCTATGCTGGAGGCTCAAGGATTGAAGAAATTCCTTGAATTGAAGGGTACATTCTACCATGAGTTGGTGAAAATGTTCTACACTTGTGTCAAAGCTAGCATGAATGGGGTTCTCCATTCCCAAGTGAATGGAGTTGCAATGGTGATTGATGAAGATGTTTGGAGTGCTGTGGCTGGCCTTTCCCATGAAGGCGTGAGAAGGTTTGATGAAGAGATAGGTGGATACAACAAGATTGACACATACAGAGGTATGTTGTTGGATCATCAAGTTAGATTGAAGACAAGATTGAGTGTTGGAAATATGATAGGGGAGGATAGGTTGTTGCACTATATGATCACCTATGTCCTCACCCCTAGGTCCACTAATCATGCACAAATCATAGATGATGATTTGCAACTACTGCATGGCATGAAGATTGCAACTCAGATTAACTGGGTTCTTGTCATTGTGGAGACTATGCTGAAATCTACTAGGTTAATTAGCTATCAATTTCCATATGTTGTTTTAATCTCAAGGTTTATAGACCATTTTGGGATTGATGTCTCTAATGAGATTGTGGACAACACCACAAACATTACCAACCTCATCACTGAAAAACACCTTAACAAGCTGGGCTAGATAAAGACCTAAATGGGTGGTTGATGGCTGGAGAATGAGCTCCACAAGAGGGAGCTGATGAAGGTGAAGGAGTTGAAGAAGAAGAGGATGTTGAAGCTGGTCCTGCTCAACAACAGTGGAAACCTTTTGAATCCTTAATGATTCAAAAGATGGATGTTATACTAGGTCTGCATCATGAGCATATAGCTGAAACAAATTCCTCCATGGAAGAAATTACTTATAGGCTAGAGAACATAGAGACTAGGATGTTTCTCAAAGATTTTGACAATCTTTAGTTTAGTTGATGTAATTTCTTGTTTGTGGCTATGGTGTTTTTGCTTTCTTATCTTTAGTTGTTATTTTCATCACTATCTCATGTTTATGTTTTCTTGTACTACACTTAATGATTAATGAATACAATTTTTTTTTCATCTTCCTTGTTTATCTTGTTCCCATTGGTATATTTTGTCTTTGATAAGCCAAAAGGGGGAGAAATAAATGAACATAGAGAAAAATGGAAATAAATGAACATAGAGAAACATATATATGATGTGCAAGTGCAATTAAATCCTTATCTAATTTACTTTGAATTCTTAACTCTGAATTTTTTATTGCTCTTATCTGAACTTAATATCAAATTACCTAAGATAGGGGGAGCAATTTACATTGTTTATGCAATGTATACTTGACACTTGTTCTTGGCAAAAAGCTGAATTGATTTCAGATATCTAGTATAAAGCTCCAAGCATTCATCCCTTAAAAGCACATGAAGGCTAAATATGTTCAATTGAAGTTTGGCATGATCAAAGCCAAAAAGGGGGAGATTGTTAGATATAGGGGGAGCTTGAAGAGGATCAAGATGAGGAGGCTCTTTGACTTAGACAAGTTTTACCTTTTTACATGCCATTCAATTGAAGGCATATGTAATTTGTTAGTTGTTTAAGAGTTTCTTCCTATGATCCCTTGCATTGCATAAACATCATTCATTCGCTTGCATTCATGCTTTTAAAGAAAGCACATGTCTTGAGAAAAAGTTTTAAGTATTCATGATTGCATAAAAAGCCAAGTGTCAATGGTTAAGTTTTTGGAAAAACTATTTTCACTGCATTAATGGATTACCACAATTTGGTAATCTATTACTTGAGCCATAAAGAACAAAATAATCGATTACAGGCATTAAGTAATCGATTACACTGTGTAAACACAAAACAAGTCCTGACTGTGTTAATCAATTACCATTTATCCATAATCGATTACTAAGCACATTTTTGAAAATGAGAATCCCTGTAGTAGTCAATTACATGACAGATTAATCAATTACTTTGATCATGTATCTTTTCCAGAAAGCTCAAGAACACTTTAATCGATTAAATGTGTAATTAATCGATTACATAAGTGTAAATAATCGATACATGGACGATTTAATAGATTACATTCAGTTACAACAGTTTTCTATAAAAATTTGTTGGGTCTTTTGATTTTAAAAATGGATCATTACAATTCAAGATTTTCATTGTTTTTCAAAAGGCTTCTAAATTGAGAGAAAATACACCGAGTAACAAAGCTCTTGTCCTACAATTCAAGATCTTCATGCATCATTGATAGAATTCTTTTTGGACAAGATTTCAAAGGAGTTTCTTGGAGAGCTTGGTCTGAAACTTGCTTTCTTTCAACCTGATTCCAGATTGGTCAACACATGCATTTTCATTCTTTGGATCACAAGGTTGTATCTCTCCTCTAAACTCTGGTTGTAATTCATTTTTTACATTTCAGCTTGTTAGTTACTATTACAAAAAGGTTCTTTAAGCTTGTCTAGAGTAGGGTTCTCTAAAGGGATGAGTATAGAATGGTTTTTCTATGTCTTGATCATTAGAAGTCTAGAGGGTGTTTAGATTTCAGTTCTTTATCTAGGATTGATAAAGGGTGATCTTTTGTAAGCTTGTAAAGAACATATTTTTTGTTAATAGTGGAACTCTAGCCAAGGTTTGGTTAGAAGAAATTGGATGTAGCTTCTCTTGTTGAGGAGTGAACCAGTATAGTTCTTGGTGTTCTCTTAATCTCTTCTTGCTATCATTGATTGCTAATCTTTTGGCTAATCTATTCAAGATCAACAAATAAACATTTTCTGCTATTGCTTTCTGTGAAGGGTGAATCTTGATTGACTGAAAGTTTCTTTTCTAAAAGGGTATCCTTGTGATACGATCCTAAATCCGTTGATTGTGTATGTTCATATTGTTTCCAAAAAGAATAACCAGAAGCATTATATTAATGTGAAAAACAAGTTAGAAAGATGATCAAATTAGGATTGGTTGTCTTCATAAGAGTTTAGTCCTATATGTTAGCTAACAAATGACATTGGTTTCACTTAATTTTTACTTTTGGAACTCTCTATATAGAACAATCAGTGAGCAAATGTCAAGTTGTCAGGATTGTGCAACCAGTTCATGTTCTTCCTAATTTTAGGCATAATAGAAAATCAAACTAACTTTCAAGCTAAAAATAGAAGTTGTAGATAATTGTCTTGTCTTTTAAACAGGATAGGAATAAGATTTATTGAGTTATTATAACTCCAGATATATCATGTACAGCATACAGACATCATAGGAGTGTAAAGTAAATAAAGGCAGTAATACCCCAAGAACTTAAGAAATGACATACGAACTATAGTTGTTAATAGATAATTGCTATAATAGGAAAATGATATAGAATTTGGATGGATTGAATAGTGTACCATTTAATCAAGTGTGCTTAAGGATGATTGTGATTGAATTATGTTTGGGAACATTGTTCCTTTTGACTATGAACATGATTTTATGTATATTGAAATGAGTGTGAAATGTAATGTGTGATTCTTATGTGTATGACATGTTGGTGCCATGGTACATGAGTAAGATTTGAAATGTTTAGAGAACCTAGTCCATGTGGGATAGGATTCTCCATGTGATGTAACCATGTGCATCATATGTGATCATGCATCATAAATGTGCATATGTTTTTAAGACAGGGGATGTGGTCGAGCTTAATTGGAAAGGACATGAAGGAGTGGAAGTATGAATCTGTCCTTGAGAAGTATCAAATTTGGAATCTCTATGTGGCTCATGTTGATGCCATGGGTTGGAATATCCTTGCAAGACTGGGTAACCATAACACATCGCTAACAGTCTCGTCTCGGTGAAAGTGTACTTATGGAATCATGTGTATTTGTTACTACATGTTTTCATGAGCTTCTTTCACTAATGTTTTATTGAAACCAGGTGCATATGAGAAAAGAGAAATGAACATCGCATTTCATATGTGCATTTTTGTGAATTGTCTAACTTTTGTGGTTTATGAAGTGGATGCCATGTGTGGCTTGTGTGGTACTTATGTTATGTGTGAATGATTCTATCCATATTTTTAATAATGTATAGGTATCTATATGTTAAACTGTTGTGGTGACTTGTAATAAGATGGGATGTAGCTCTTTAAGGGCATGATGAGAGATATATCTAGAATGGAAAAATGTGAGTATAGGCTAGAACAAATATTATCTTTGAGCATAGATTGACGTAAGGTATGTGTTTGTGAGTAAAAGTCGAGTAAGGAAAGTGGAGTTACTGTAAGAGTGAGAGAGAAAGATAGTTGTAAAATTAAGTAACTTATAGTTTAAAGAATGAATCTCAAGATATCAGCAAAGATAAACTAGTGTAGTAAGCAATTAAAAGGGATAAGTTAGAGGAAAGTGTTTATGACCCAAGGATGTAGACTCAACCTTAGAAATGTTAGGGTTTGATAAAGACTCAGTAAGAGTAAAGTCATGAAAGATAAATGATTGAGTTGTTCTGGTAGGGGAGTCCAACCCATACTTAGAGTCCCTTAAGCACTCACTGAGACATTATGTCTCACCCCTTTAAGTTCCTTTATTTTTAGGAAACATGTGATGGCATGTGTTATGGAGTATGGAGCCTCGTTGTGAAAGATGTAGCTTAGTTATTTTATAATTTATGTATTTTCTTATATGTTGTATGATGTGAATGTTACAAGAAATAAGTTTTATTTATTGTACATATGGATTTAAGTTGCAATGTTTATATGTTGGCTTTTGCATGATAACATCATATAAATGTTTTTTAATTTTTACGTTATAGAAAAATAAGCATAATTATGATAATAACCTTAGGGTGTTACATAATGCATAATAGAGTTTTAGCTTCAAGGGGTTTTATGCTTAGTCTGGAATGTTTTAGGCTTAGCCTCAATGGTGCAAAATATATTTTAGCTCCAGGGAACTTGAGGCTAAACCTAAGAAGTATAGAATTGAGGTTTTAGTTCTAGGGATGTTAGGCTAAGCGTGGTAACACACTAGGATAAGCTTGTGGCCTCCATATGGGGTTTAAAGTTATGTGTGAGGTTGTGTAAGAGGCTTATGCATGTTTAGATCACTACCTTGAATATATGATCTTTGAATACTTGTTTTTGCTTAGTTTGCTCGTGTTACCTTGATGTTTTGTGATATTATGCTTGCACCCTTGTTGCAATCATGTAGTTGTTGTGTATGCACAGAATTGTATGTCACGATAAACCCTTTTAATAAAAGTCAACTAAAATACTTAAGACTATACCTATGCCTCTTAGCAAAAAGGTGGGGACTTTCTGTTAAGTTTCAAAAAAGGTTTTTAAGAAAAGTTTACAACTTCATGAAAAGTTTTAGCAAAAAGAGTATCCCTTCAGTAACATAGGGTAGATCATTCCTCAGTACCAATCATGTTCAAGAGCCACACGCTCGGCCTACAATGATGTGCAAAAGGGTAAATGATCCTTTTTGCCACCAAGGAGAAATGTATTTTTGAAAAGGTTAGGAAACAAATTCTTTATAAAATGTTTTTTTTAAAAGATTTTCAAAGAGAAAGTTAGTAAAAGAAAAGGGCTAAGAGGCCCCTCTAAAGGTGAGTGACAGGGACTGTGACCTTGACACCCATGGGGGGAAACAACCTTCTTCATACGGAAGAGAAATAGGTTCTTCGTAGAGAATGACGAACCAGGTGGCTCCTCCTTATATTAGAGATGATTGAAAATACAATGAACACTCTTCAAATAAACCAAGAAGGGGGGGGTGAATTGGTTTAAATCAGGTATTTAAAAAATTTCCTGAAATAATTTGCGGAATTTGAAATCTGGATTGTATCACAAACCTTTTTCAAACCAAAACTTTTCTTTCAACCAAGATCAACCTTGTTATGCAAGTAATGACAGAACCTTTGTCTTGTTGATTATATATTGATTACCCAAACACAAGCAATGAGAGATATACATAATTAGAATAGGAGACTTAGCAATTTATATTGGTTCACCTCACAAACTTGGAGGCTACGTCTAGTTACTTCCAACCAACATTAGGTTAGAGTTATTACTATATCAAAATATCTTTTACAAGCAGTTTACAAGTGACTATCTTTATCAACACTAGATAAAGAAACTGAATTCTAAAACTCTATCAGAATACAAATCACCAAGATCCTAAGAACCCTACTCATATCTTCAAACCTAGAGAACCCTACTCTAGAATGCTTGAAAAGAAACAAATTGATTTATCACAATACAACAAAAAATATTAGAGCATCTAAAAAGAAAGATTCAAGGTAAACACAACATGTGATCCTTCATGTATGAATGAATGAAATGAATTGATATTATCACACACTCCAGGTTTTAAGAATCTATTGCTCAAAATCACTATCTTGAAACACTTCTCTTCTTTAACACATCTTCTCAAAAACTCATAAATCTTGATCAAATTTATTTTTTTTTCACTCAGAAATCAGTCTCTGGAACTCTTAGAAAGCTTTGTGTCTTTTGGGTAAGTCACTCATGTGTATCGAATGATTCGTTCAATATGTATATATAGAAAACAGACTCACCAAGCTTTATATAAAACTGATTTAACTGACAATAATTGATTAATCCGCTAGTGTAATCGATTATTTTGCCATATGTAATCGATTAAAACAACTAAATAATCGATTAAATTGTTCCTCAGCTTTCTGGAAAATGTTGATGAACATAATAATCGATTAATACATAGTGTAATCGATTAAAGCATTCTATATGTATGTGAAACAATGCATAATAATCGATTGCATAATACTGGTAATCGATTAAACCAGTAAAGCTCAAGATATGGAAATAGCTTGTGTAATCGATTACAAGAAGCCTGTAATCGATTAAACTATTCTTTAAGGCTTTTTTAGATTCAGAACAAAGACATTTAATCGATTAAACCACTATGTAATCGATTAAAGAAGTAAGTTTTAATTTTTTTTTTCCAAAAACTTAGCCATGAGAACTTGAATTCTTGTAAAATCAATTTAGCAGCTTTAGTTTATCAATCAAAAACATGTATGCATGAGGATAAGAATGCAAATGCAATGAAAGATCACAAGTTAATGCACTTGAGCCACTTAGACAAATTACAAATGCCTTCAAACTTGATTGGGCATGTAAAAAGCAAAAACTTCAAGCCATCCTTGCTTCAATCTTCTTGCAGCTTCCTTTAAATCCAACAATGATAGTCCGTCCACTTGGACTAATGAGTTAATTAAAGCTCATAGCAAGAAGGATGCTTCTTGTTAGCTAGAGTTTAGCTGAGTAATGAAAAATGCAGTGAAAGTAAAACCTAATTATAAAAATAAAACAAACCACACAGTTGTAAAAACAAACTAGGAAATGTTGATGTGCATGATGTAGAATTTTTTTCATATTTTTTTATATGAAGAGTCATGAACTTAGTTCTTAGATGAGTGATGTAAGGTAGATCTATAAATTAGATGATGACGTGTGTACTTAGAGGTAGGAGAAGGTTATACCCATATAAAGTTAATGTAAGCTACGTAGAGAGGTATGCAAGATGCTATGCCTCACAATGAGATGTGATGTAAGCCTGAGCTTGGCAAGTTAGATTAAAGGAAATGTTATGCACATTCTTATCTAATGTTATAGTGAAGTGAGACCTTAGTGAGTGGTCGAGAGTAATAGAATGTTGTTTAAGTGCCTTAGTACACTAGTGGCCTTAGATTTGGCATAGGAGGCCAACTCTATGTGCCTAAGTAAAGGTTAAAGTATAGTCCAAGGTAAAGAAGTTTTGAGGAAAAATTATGTTTGAATGCGAGAATTAAGAAAAGATTAGAGAAGCCAAGAGAGGTAGGAATAAGATATCTAGAATAGAGAGTCATTCTAGAGTCCTTGAGCACTCACTAAGACATTATGTCTCATCTCTTTAGTTTTTATGTTTTTACAGGTTAGAATATGGATGTCTCCTGGAGAAGCTTGGATCTTGGAGTTGTTTGCTTGAAGGAAGACTAGTAGATTTTGTGGTTCCCAATGCATGAGATTTAAATTTATGTTATGCATTTTCCTTATGCTTTATAAGACCCTTAAGTGCCAAGAACTTCACATTAAATTTAATCATGTAAATAAGTTTTAGTTTTAATTTTTGTGTAGTTAAACTTTGATGTACTTATATACTAAGTTTTCATGATTTAGTAATATAAGGAGACAAAAGGTAATATCCTCTAGGATGTTACACATGAAAGAGATGAAGAGTGGTGTTACACATAAAGGAGACGAAGAGCATGTGGTAGTCACACACCTAATAAACAACCATGAAAAGCTTTGAGGTTTGCACTTCATTTGTTCCTCTCTTTCCTTGATCTTTCTAAGCTCCTCATTATGCTTTTTTAGCTCGCTCTCTGCCTATGCCACCACTGCCTTGTGGTTGCACCATCTCTGGATATGATACTTCTTCCTTATACTCTACTCATCACCTTCTACGACACACTTCCCTTCCTATGTGTGAAACCATATATAGACATAGATGTGGAACCCATGCAAACTTTGATAGTGGTTGTGACATTATATCTGACTAATGATAATGACAAGACCGTAGGGGAAGAAGAATTTGACAGGCGACGATAACATGACCTCTATTGTGACCTTTGTTTCTCTTGTGCATGACCTTAAACAACATTTACTAGGAGGCACTTTCAGAACTTGTGAAATCTCATATTGAAGTTTGAAGGGGTTACGTGTGGTTGATGACAATGATGAAAGGTTGTTGTGATGTGGGGTTGGGGTTACTAATTTTGAAATTGGAACCCTTATTTTTTTGTTTCGAATCTTTTGCTAAGATTTGGGGTTCATGTTAGCAAGGGTTGAATTTGTTTATTCCATGTTCAAGATGTGAATTCATTGAAGTAGAATATCTTTTCAAGTTCTTGCAATTTAATTTTTGGTTGTTTAAAATTGTTTGAAAATGTAATCAAAATAAAATAAAAAGTAATAATAATAACAACGTCATGCCATCACTTAATGACTAAAATGGACGAAAACATCGGATGAAAATAAAGTTCGGGGTCATTGATCGGTCTCCGTAAAGTTTAAGGACTAAATGTAACACCCTTCCAATTACTATATTATGCCTAGGTCATAATATGTAACTATAAGATGTTAATTTTTCTAACGTAAATTTTTTAACCAAATTCGATTAAGAAAAACTTATCTCAATATTTGAAATTTAACTATGTTATGAAAATTACACTTATATAGAGCCTGTAGAGACTTTTTGGTCTCTTTAATAAATTACAAACTTAGTAATTAATATTTCATACAATAATATTAATGTCCATATACTACAAAGCATATAGGAAAATACTACAAATCTGCAACATTAAAAGAAATCTCCTAGTTTGTCCCCAATTTGTAGCTGCTCCTCCCGATTTACTTGTATGGAATGACACGAGAACACACTAAAACAATGAGAATTCCCAGTAGGTGAAAAATGACTCATCATACAATGTCATCATCATCATTCCAGCTACTTTGGTTTATTAAGAAAACATGTGAACAATAATAGTTGATTTTACTTTCATAAACGAGTAACCCGAAGTAGTTTCATTTTATTCACAAACACTTAAAAATAATCTCATACTTCATCAATAGTGCAAGCATAAATCATGACAATGCATAGTTTTTCTTTATTAATCTCTTTTTTTTAATACCCTAAACTAGACAATGAGCTCATTACTAGATTTAGGTTCCTCCTGTAGGGTCGTGCTCAGCTTAACTGTATCACCCTTGGGTCAATATGTCTTTCCCGCAGAGTCGTGCTCGGCTTAACTGTATCACCCGTTGGGTACCATCAGGGTCGTGCTCAGCTTAACTGTATCACCCTCCAGGCATTATCTTTCTTTAGTCTTTCCCTCAGGGTCATGCTCGGCTTAACCGTATCACCCTTTTGGGCACCATCAAGGTCGTGCTCAACTTAACTGTATCACCCTTCAGGTTTTATCTTTTTATCTTTATTAATGCACAATGACATGCAAAGCTACATAACTCATGTCATGCAATTATACCACAAAACATCAAGATTTCATCACCATACAAAAACATTTTTCAAGAACATCATAACAACAAGATTTCTCTCTAGTATTTGAACCATTTACCTACATACCATTCAACCTCTACTTCTAAAAATTAATTCAAACAGTCCCATAATAAAAATATGAACACACAGTCCAAATATCTTCAAAATCACATCCAAAGATCACTAAATATACTTCCAAACATCACTAATATTTCAGCCTATAAATCATCACATATCCTATGGTTTTAAATCAACATTTTTCACATCATAAAATACCTTTAAATGACATGAAATTTCAGCCTAAATAATAACCATAAATCTGCTCATTTAAGCATATAGGTTAATCCAAACAAATTCTTAACTAGAGATTGAAGCCTAGCCTACCTCAAGAGAATTTGGCTTTGAAATGGAATGGGTTAAGGTGTTGTCCCTCTTGGAAATCCTCTAAAGAGTGAAGTCTTGAAAGAAAAATATTTGATGGATAAAGTGGGAGAAGATGTCACGGTTGAAGCAAACAAAGGAGGTAGGAAGGAAAAGCTAGGTGCAAGTAGCAAGTGTGGACTTTGCAAGAAGCTAGCCTACGTGCAAAATTTTTTGGGATAGCCAAGCTATTTATACTATTTTAATTGGTTCATATTTAAGGGGTTTAGTTGGATTAAAACTGATTTTAGAAGTTAGTTTAGTTAGATGTTAACTAGGCAATCATTGCCTTAGAAGATATTATGACTTAAGCCTTATCTTGACTTGATTTTTCTTGGTCAAGATTCTTTTAATTGTGGATTTTGGGGCAGTTGGCCTCTCCCACGTGGAAATGGCTGAGTAAAGGAAGGCATTTGCTTGGTTTAGATGGTTCCACATGCACACAAAAACTTGATTTAATCTTTTTACTTTAGCCAAATTTTTTTTTACAGCAGCCTATACTTCAAGCTTTGCAATTGGCTTATTGTTTTTGTGCATGCTTTGTCTTATTGGAGGATCCTAGTGCACGTGGCATGTCTTGGCCTAAGGAAACCTCTGATTTTGTCACCTTTTGGGCTGAAGATTTTATTCATTGGGTCAAATTCCAAGAGTTACAAGTTGTACCCAATCGAAATGATTAAAAAGGCTAGAAACACTAAACCAAATGGGGTTTGCTCATTGTATATTTTGTACCAATCTACTAGTCCAAAAATTCTCATATTTTAGTATGTTAAACTAGACTTCCAAAGATTTCTAACAAGGTATCACATGTCTTATTTGGAGTTATAAAACTTAAGACATAGCATTTTTAATCTAGACTTCCAAAGCTGCCAGCGAATTCAACTTAGAATAATGACATCTCTTAGTGTTTTCATGACTGAGAGCAGTACACAATCTATATTTAGCTGCATTTTTTATATGGTACAGTTAACATCTAGATATTTAATTCAATATATCATAAACCTTGTTTGGATAATAAATGAGAGAGAAATAATTTTTTTTTAAAAATGGGTGGCAGTGGCTATTTTGAGTATGCACAGTTTTGGACAGCTTGTGTTAAAATAAATTCTAGGCATGATTTACTGCTTAGTTTGGTCCAATATTTTAGGACAACCTAGAGGACATCCTAATCTTTAAAATGAGTGGTCAAACACATTGTTTGGTTAAGTACAGGGGGAGATATAGAATTTTAAAAATAGTTCAAAATTCAGCTTAAAGCCATTCGAATAATTCTCAAGAATCAAATGACAAATAAACCTAAAGCTTCACCTACCTTAAACAAATTTGCTTCCAATTCTCACTTACCATGCATGCTTTGGATTATGTTTCTGTTTCTTTTAATTTAAACCAAGTGTACTTCGTTTAGTTTTCAAATTGATGTGATAGCTACTAAGGTGTCATTACCTATTAATTTCCTTTGGTCATCCATCTAGAATCTTAAGCTTTTATCCCATATTTCACATGGCTAGATTACTAAAATTTTGTTTCTTTCCTTAAGTTAACTAATCATGACTAAATATATTCTAAGCACGTCTAAGTTTGCCACTCGGATCCCTTAGCTTCTATCATATCCTCCTTGTATTACACACATGTGTTCCTCGTGATCTAAAACTCTAACTTATGATAGTTTTAGATACTAATCATAAATTTTTGGTCAGTCTAGGTACTCCTAGTTTTCTTGTGATTTTTATTTGTTACTAAGGGTAATTTGGTAATTTTCCATCCTAAGGCATTTCAGTCATTTTCTCTTCAAGCTTCTACAAGGACATTTTGGTAATTTGTTACTCATTTTAAGGGTATTATTGCAATTTTAACTTCAAAATATCTAACCAAAATATCTGAAGGCATTTTGGTAATTTTCACCTTAAGGGTATTTTGGTAATTTCATCTTCAAGGAAAGGGTAATATGGTCAATCTCTTTCAAACATTTTTGTAATTTCTCTTTTTATCTCTAATTGACATATTTAAATTTTTGGAATGTTACACTAAAACTATATATGTCAAAAAGTTCGGGAACTAAACATAGTTTACCCTAAGAATTTTTATTTATTTTAGTCTTTTAATTTTTTTTGGTATTAGTCCTTTAGAGATTTTATTTTATTTTTGGTATTAGCCTTTCCTATCAAGTAACAAGTTAAACCATGACATACCAAGGACATTAACAACCTATTAATTGATCACATCATCAAGGAGTCTGACAAAGTAATCACATATTTTGTTTGTAAATTGTGTTTTTAAATTCCTCATAAACTAGTTTAACATTATCAATTATTTCAAATATAGGAGGCTAGGATTTAAAAATACAATTTATCAAAAACTTACAGTGACTAGTATATCATAGTTCTTGATTACGTGACACGTTAATGAATTGTCAACATTATTGTTATATAATTATTTAATGTTGTTACTTAACAACAATGACTCAAGCAAAAATAATCTTTAAAAGACTCAAATCAAAACAAAAATCTTTAAAGTAAAATAAAAAAATCTATTATTTTATAAAGATCAAAAGATTATTTTAACCTTTTTCATTTCTCCTTTCTTTTAGATCATACCACTTTCTTTTTCCAAGATACTGAGCAAAACCTAAAGATGCATTCTCTCCTTTCTATTTCCTTTTATGTTTTAACTTTTTTTTCTAAAATAATTGATGTTTTAGATTTTAAAGTCTAATTAGGATTTTTTTTCTTCCAAATACTCTTATTTAATACTCACTGTTAGTGATACAAACATAAAAAATCAAGGTATTAAATGGAGATATTTTGATAAAAATATAAAAATATTTTAGTTTTATTAAATATTTCTTAATTCATGTATAATGACTTTAAACATTAAAAAGAAATGAGAAGGAGAAAGCATGTGTTAAAAGACACTCTTATTTATTTACCCCCCCCCCCCCCCCCAAAAAAAATATCATTAACTATTTAACACAAGAAAATAATGATTTTATAAGAGGGCAAAAAATAGAAGAGTAATTTAATTGTGAATTGAGCTTCTCATATATTATTGGTGCAATTCTCATTAAAAAAATAATGTAAAATCTAACGTGGCAAAATTATTTGTAGTTAAAAGACACTCGTACACCCCCCCGAAAAAAAGAAGATCATTAACTATTAAACACCCTTTTTTTCCGTGGAGTGTGGAACTAATTCCCAATATTTAACGCATAGCCATTTGCTTTTTAGGTTTATCCAAAGCACACATACTTTACATGATAGCTTATGTCATGTTATCATTCAAAAACAAAAAAGCTTATGTTATGTTAATTGAAGATAGACTAAACTCACCTCTATTATACTGTTGTCAATCGAATATAATTAATGCTTTAATAATATTGTAATTTTACTTACCTTTTTCTTTTCCTTACTTGACTTATCTGTGACAAATGGAGAACGAATGTCACAAAGATGATGTAATGAGTGGCTATATATAAAGTTTATTAAGTGAATATTAGGAGAAAGAGAATAATAAATATAGATAATTTAATTATATTAAAATAGTTAACATTAAAAAATAATACATATCATTTTAAATAATTATTAAGTAATTTATAAATTTGATCATATATAAATAAGTATATTTATAATTTAAATTTATAATTCCTATATTCTTAAAATAAAAAAATGTTACCTTTATATATCGATATATATATATAATCATAACATGGATTGGGAATGAAAACATAATTATAAATAATGAAAAATTGAAGGAGGAAAAATACAATGATACACTTTGTGAGACACCAACTGCCATGAATGACCTTTCATTAAATATTGCCAAAATATAAAAATGAAAACCAAAACAAACTGATGTATATGGCATAAAGGTCAACACGTGTTATCTGTGTGCCACTTCACACTAAGGTTGTCCTAAAGCAAAGGATTAATTCATTATAAAACTCACATGATGGGACCCATCAACGAATTCTTTTAAATTTTGTATTTTTTTTCCTTCAAGATTTTGAGAATTAATTAAAAAGAGAGTGACAGAAAAAAAAAAAAAGATGAAGAATTCCCCAGCGATATTGCATCACAAATTCAGACAACAAAATTCGACGTTATCTCATATATGATCTTTTGCTTTTTTCTCCTTCTCATTTGTGGCGTTTACGTCAAGGGTGTGAAAGAAAATCTAACACTTTTCCAAAGGCACAAAGGAACAACATAACGTTAACAATAACATGGTTTGGTTTTCTTCCATTCCCCACATTTCAGACTTTCATGCTCTCTCTTGGTGTCTTGATTTCCTTGCCAAAGTTTGAACCTTTTTCCTCAGAATTTGACACCCAGATAAGTCTTTCTTCATTACCATATTCTGGGTCTTTCTCTCTCTTTCTTCAACCCTTTTTGTGATAAAACCAAAGGGAAATTTCCTTCACTTGCAAATCTGAGTTGGGTTGTCCTTGTCTCCTCTCTGAGTTGGGATTTGTGTCAGCAGAAACAAATCCTGATTTGGAGAGAAGGGTGGTGGTACATTTGTATTGAAAGTGTTGAGATTCCCAGAATCCAAGCCAATTTGACAAGAGGATAACCCAGTTGATTTTTCAGTAATTCAACTTTGAGGTTTTGAGCTTGTTTTCTTATAGCTTCTGCCACTGTTGTTTATCTTGGTTATGTTTTTCTTGTCTCAATCTGAGTGTTGTATCTTTTACATTATTTTCTTCTGTTATGTTCATAGGCCTGTGTGAAGCTCTTTCCTACTAAATTGTCTTTTTTAATGGAGGAGTTGTGTTTGTGTTTGTGATTGGATTGGTTATCTTGTGAGTGCAATTGATTCACGGAAAGAAAAAAAAAAAAATTCTTATGTTGTTGAGTGGATTGAACAGTGAGTGTTGTGGGCTAGGAGGAGTGGTGTCTTTGATTAGTTTCTTTAGTCCGTTGGATTGTTTGGTTCAAAATGGGGAAGAAAAAGAAGCAGGTAAGAGAAACAAGTGAAGATAGAGGAAATCATAAGAAACTCGAAGATAAAAGCCCCAAATCATATGACAATGATACCCTAGCGTTTATATCAATGGCTGAAGAGTTGAAGGATGAAGGGAACAAGTTTTTCCAGAAGCGGGATGCTGAAGGAGCTTTGGTAAAATATGAGAAGGCACTCAAATTGCTTCCAAGGAATCATGTAGATGTTTCGTATCTGCGGAGTAACATGGCTGCGTGCTACATGCAGATGGGACTCGGTGAGTATCCTAGAGCAATCCATGAATGCAATTTGGCTCTTGAAGTATCGCCAAAATATAGTAAAGCTCTGATGAAGAGAGCCAGGTGCTATGAGGCTTTAAATAGACTGGATTTAGCGCTAAAAGATCTTAGTACTGTTTTGAAGATAGAGCCAAATAATATCATGGCATTGGAGGTCTTGGGTAAGGTGAAGCATGCCCTTGAAGATAGGGGATTAATAGTAAATGATACTGAAATTGAGTTGCCTCAAGATTATGTTGAACCTCCTTCTTTGCCTTTGGAAAAAGTAGTGAAACAAAAGACACACAAGAAGAAGAGAAACAAAGAGAAGGTGAAGGCTTCTGATAAAATTGAAGAAAAGCAAGCTGAGGAGAAATTGGAAGAGAAGAAAGTTGAGGACAGCATTGTAGTAAAGAAGGCCGGTGGCAGTCTGAAAGAGAAGAAGGCTAACAAATCTAAAAAGAAGAAGGCCAAGGAAAGAATTGATGAGAAGAAGGATGATGTTAAGGAGGTTATTGAGGAAAAAAGTAATGGTAGAAGTGAAGATATACCTAAGAAAACAGCAAAACTTATTTTTGGTGAGGATATAAGATGGGCTGAATTGCCACTTAATTGCAGCCTCCTTCAGCTGAGAGAAGTTATTTGTGACCGGTTCCCTAGACTAGGAGCAGTTCTTGTCAAATATAGGGACCAAGAGGGTGATCTGGTTACTATCACTTCTGATGAAGAATTAAGGTGGGCTGAAACTGGATCACACGGTTCTATCCGGCTGTACATAGTGGAAGCTAATCCTGATCACGATCCATTATTTGAGAAATTTAATGTGAAGAATGGAGAAAAGGTTAACATTGATAGTTCTCCTGTGAATGGTTCTGTAGTGAAAGTGAAGGACATGATTAGCTCATCATGCATTGAGGACTGGATAATTCAGTTTGCACAACTGTTCAAGAACAATGTTGGATTTGAATCTGACAGATATTTAGATTTTCATGAATTTGGGATGAAGCTCTATTCAGAGGCTGTTGAGGAGACAATTACAAGTGACGAAGCACAAGGCATATTTGACATTGCTGGTGGTAAGTTCCAAGAGATGGCAGCTCTAGCATTGTTCAACTGGGGAAATGTGCATATGTCCAGGGCAAGGAAGAAAGTGTATTTTACAGAAGATTCTTCTAAAGAGCATATGCATGAACAAATCAAAAGTTCGTATGAATGGGCGCAGAAAGAATATGCAAAATCTGGGGAAAAATATGAAACAGCCATTGATATTAAGCCAGATTTTTATGAAGGCTTCCTGGCTCTAGGACAGCAGCAGTTTGAGCAAGCAAAACTTTCTTGGGATTATGCACTCTGTAGTAATGTAGATTTAGCAACATGTCCCTCCACTGAGGTTCTTCAGCTTTACAACAGTGCCGAGGAAAATATGGAGAAAGGAATGCTGATATGGGAAGAATCAGGAGGGCAACAATTGAGTGAAATCTTTGATCCCAAGGATATTGGATTACATCTGCAGAACATGGGATTGGATGGGCTATTCAAAAATATGTCATCAGATGAAATTGCTGCACAGGTGGAAAATATGAAGTCTCAAATAAATCTTCTGTGGGGTACCATGCTATATGAACGTTCGATAGTGGAATTCAAATTAGGGCTACCAGTATGGCATGAAAGTTTGGAAGTTGCAGCTGAGAAGTTTGAACTTGCTGGAGCTTCTGCAACAGATATAGCTGTAATGTTGAAGAACCACTGTTCTAATAACATTGATGGTACGTTTTGTTGCCTAGTTAGAAAATATATAGCTGATTAGATACATATTTATATATTCTAACACTTTTGCCAACAGGTTTTGGATTCAAAATTGATGAAATAGTACAAGCATGGAATGAGATTTATGAAGCTAAAAAGTGGCAAAAAGGTGTTTCATCATTTCGTTTGGAGCCCTTGTTTAGAAGAAGAATATCTAAAGTTTCCCATGCCTTTGAGCTAGTATGAGTTGCATCCTTTTTCTGCAAGTTGTTGAAGAATAACAGAGCCAACACCCACGTGGATTGCTTCTGTGCCTGAAATGCTATTGTCATCATTAAGGTAACTGAGAGTCCTATGCTATTTCTTTGATTTTAGTAGAATTAATTATCCCGGTTTATTAATCTACATGTTTTGTTCTCTTTTATGTGCATTTCTGTGGAATGAGACTGAGCGCATCTTGCAGAAGTATCTTACGAATTTGAGCACTGATAAGTAACTGTAATATCGGTGTTAGATTTAGCATACATAAATTAATGTTTTTATGATCATTCCAGTAAATTAACTAGAGAATTATGCTTTAAGTTAGCTATTGATCGGCTCCTTGAATGATTGTAGTTATATTAAAAATAAAAGAGCATGTACTGCCTAGAAAATCACAATTTCTCTCGGACACTTTGTTTTGACAACTTCTATCTGCACTCTAATCTGAATGAAGCCTTGTCATTGATTATTAATATGCAATGTGTGTTAAAGGTTTTGTTACTTTCTTGCTTAACTTTAAGAATCTCATCGGCAAACCATTTTAAAATGAACAATTTGCTCTGCATATACCCTTTCTTGGTAGCATAAACAGTTGTTGACAAAGTATACAAGAGGTTTTCTTATGAAGTTCCTAGCAAGGACTTCAGCAGTTCAATAAGTCTTCATGATTTTTGAACTATTACAAAAATCCCATTACTCAATAAAGGATTTTAGATTGCTATATCTTAAACCGGAGGAGGATTAAATGCTGTTTGGCAGAACTACTTTTGCAGAATAAAGCAGCATTTTATAGAAATTCCCCAGAAAATAAAAAAGTTAGTGGTAAAAGGTACAATTAAGCCTAGAAATTAACTACTGTCAGGACTAGGTGATAGATTTATTGCCCAAGGTCAATTCTTCTGCATGGATACTTGAGAATAATATTTCAAAGAACTTGATATACAATTGAATCAATAGGAATTATGAGGCTGGCTGAATTGATGAAAATGGATATGTTTATGAGATGGCATGAAGCCTTTCTTCTTCTGAGGATAGTGTGCCACTTTGAATATTAGCTGCAAAGACGGTTGTTTTGAACATATATAGTTTGTATAGTAATTTTTTACATTATGGTGTAGACTGTAGATGCGAATAATAAACTTTTGGCAACATCGGAATGTTTTGTAACAGCAATATATGCATGCAATTGGAGAGAAAGTGAGAAGAAATAGATCAGAAATTTTCACTGTGGTGAAGTACATTATTAATTTATGGATCTAATAATCTGATATTAGCAGCTAAATCATCATCATCATCAACAGTACCTTTAATCCAAGTTAATTGGAGTCGGTGGTAGATGAACTCAATGATAGACATGAGGAAGTTGAAAAAAAAAAAAAAAAGAGGGGAAGAAAAAGGGGAAATTAGCAGCTTAATATTGTGATTAAATTGTAAGATATCAATGTGTACATGCATCAACAATTTTCAATTGTTATTTGAGGCATCTTTGGTAATTTAGTGATTGTTCTTTCCTGTACTTAGCCTGGAGAAATAGATGATGATAAAGGTATTATGACTACAACACATTCGGGCATTTCAAGGAATGGACTGTTGAGATTTTTATTTTTATGCTTTGCTGTAGATTTTCTTCCATCAAGTTAGAGAGTTGACATTATCTTATAAATGATTTTTTTCAATTTAAGTGATTCTATTTGTACCTTGAATATCTAAAATGGATTTGTATAGTTGTCATAGTTCATTGCTCTGTTACCATAGAGATCAATCATGCAGGTTTTATTTTATTGACATATTCATAGTTGAGTTTTCTTTGTTTTGGCCTTAAAATCCCATGAATATTTGTATCCTATCTGTTAAGTGATGTGTGCTATCCTACTACTCAATGGACATGCTTTGCCATGTATGCAACCTTGGGTTATGTGCATGATTCGCACTGTTTACTGCTATTAGCTTTCTTTCCTTTGCTGCCTTTGCTCATAAAATATGGATTATGGTTTATCATCTTTGTTGGACTATTTTGCAGGTTTCTATGCCTACTTTCAATAGTTTGGAGTCTACATTGTACTTATAGAAAGAGACTATCTTTCATGTTGTGCGTAAATGTTCCAAGAATGTAAAAGTTTGCAAGTTCCTTGACAAGTCGGGAAGATGGAGTTGCAGAAATTACCTTTTAGTTACTTTCTGCCTTTACTCACATTGGCTTCCCTTTATGGTTAGATTTATAGTGGCCGGTAGGATATTAATATTATACTGAAAGAAGTTGGAGAGATTTGTTGTTTGTTTTCCTGTTTCTCTTGTTCTGTAGTTTATCCATATTTAACTAGTTGAATTAGTATTTCTACGTGAGGTTTCCTTGTACTAGGTTATTGAACTTACCAGTTCTACTCATTCTACTTATAAAGTTAAAAAGAAGAGACACTTTAAAAAATTTAAAGGTATAATAGCAGATTTAAATTCACACAATTGATAATTTACACTAAAAATATATTGTGGTTACTTTAAATTTGGCACTGTAATTTTGGTGTGTTTGAACTGTTAGTCAGGATTTAATTTATTTGTTTGTTTCTTCCTTTAGATTTATATTTTTCATTTACATATGCTGTTTTTTACCACCACTGTGCATGATGATTCTCTTACATCTTAAAAAGTAGTATTCATTAAGGAATTTATTTGAAGTGTAGTTTTCAATCTGTAAACACAACAATGATGCTCATTGCAGTAACTCAACTACACAAACAGGAGCTTGCATTCGTATTATCAATATGGCTATGCTATTGATATGAATATGTATTCAAACATCAATTCAAAACCACGTAAAATGATCAAGTTCATTCCTCTTATTGAAGCCATAATAACCATGGCACCACTTTACCTCCCCAATTTTACTCTATCTTCACCTTCACCTGAGTGGTTTTGATATTCCTCCTACATGTCTTTCCCTTTCTTGAATTTTAAAAGATTCTTCGGCAAGTTGAGGTAAAAGGTCTTTTTTTTTTTTTGTTTTCCTTTTTTCCGTGTCTTTAAGTATTGGAAGAATCTCCTTGGATAGTGAAGTTACTATTATATGCATAATTTCTAAGGGGGTGGTACCTAATAATTATTGGTTTGCACTTTGTTGTTAAGATGTTATGTTAATATTGATTGACATAAGGGTTTTCTTTTAAGGGTCATTTGTTTTGGAAGAAGTTTTTTCATGCCTCTAAATTATGATTCCTGATAATCATGAATCTTGAGAATCATGTTTCTAATGATAAAATGTTTTGTTAATAATTGGGAATCTTTAGATAAGTTTATGAGGAATAAAAAATTTATACAAATTTTTATCGATTATTTTGATTATTTATCATATTATATAATTTAATAAAGAATAATGTGGTATTTTTAATGTAGTAAAAGAGAAACTGAACTTGAAAAAGTTAGATTCTAACATATTCACACGAGAAAGTTTTTGTAGGAAGCTTATTACAAACATTCTCATTAACATCATTTTTTCTAAGAATATTATTTTTTTTAAAGTGCATACCAAACATGTAAAATTAAATTCCTAAACTATGATTCCTTGGAAATAAAAAAAAAATTATATCCTATCAAACACCCTTTGTGTAGATTAATATGTGATAATGTGGCTGTAGGGGTTTGTGAATATGTTGAGATTTGATTTTATTGTTTCATACTTAGAGACTCCAATGTTATTAAAAATAATGTCCAATGTCTTGAAGGCAATTACTTAAGCAAATCATTTTTTGTTTGATGCACCCCTAAAATTCTTAATATCTTATTTTTACTCTTCATCTTCCGACATAATCCTAGCCATCTCTCCCCCAGATCTTCATGACCATTCACCATCATACCTCACCTCCACCCAACACCATCACTGCAACAACTGAATACCACCTATGCACCACACCACACCAAACACACCGTCGGACCGCTACCCAATCACCCACTCCACACTCCCATATAGTTCAATCTGTAATACATACAAATGTATTATGAATTGCTCAATTCATAATACATTTTGTATTACATATTATCCAATTTGTAATACTTAAAAATGTATTACGAATCGAGTAATTTGTACTCCTTTCATTCTAGATTATATGACATTTAAGGTTTTGGCACATGTATTTAGGAATATAATTAATTTGCTGAATTTCAAAGAAAACATTAGGTAACTTCCTAATATATCATTTATCTGATTAATGATGACTCATTTACTCCTCCTGTCCTAGTACACTACTTCCACTAAGTATTGATTAAGGTAGTCTTGGAAAAAGCATTTAATGCAACATTAGTCTTGTAAAACGATATATATTTTGGAACAAATTTATTTTTCTAAAGCATCATACTCCTTCCGTTCTCTTTTGTAAGAAAAACACACAATTTTTTGTTCTCTTTTATAAGCAAATTTTGACTACTTTTGTTTCATTTAATGAGATTATGTTTAAAATATTCTTCATTTAATAGAGGGTTTATGTTTAATATCAAGTTCCAATAAATGGTAGTTTGGGAAAAAAGTTTTTTTTTTAATTGAAAACTACACAATTAATGAAATTAACTAGATTTCTTAACAAGTGTGAAATCATTTTTTTTGTTTATAAAAGAGAATTGATAGAGTATAATCTGAAATGAAGGGAGTAATACATTTGTATTACGAATTACTCAATTTATAGCTATATGGGAGTGGTGTGACACAATGCGTGGAGTGATTAATAGTATTGCATTGAAAAATTAACATGATATTTATTTTGGGATAATTTTTTTCTTCAAATGTGATACTTATTTTGGGACTAATAAAGTTTTTTTTATTATCAAATGAGACAATTTTTCTTCTTCCTATTTTTAAACATCCTGATTCCATATTTAGTTGTTGTGGAACATTTCTTTAGTATTCTTCTTTAAACTGTTGGAAATTTCTATAAATATGGGGTATGTCTTGTCAATTTTAAAAGGGTAAATAATCATTTTTGTCCCTGAATGTGTAGAGTGATGACAAATCCGTCCTAGAAAGATGGAAATTCCAATTTTTGACCATGAAAGTGAAAAAAGTGCAACAAATCTATCCCTCCGTTAACTTTTGTCCGTTACCGTTAATTGAAATAGCCTACATGGCACAGGGACGAATTTGTCAACGCTCTACACATTCAAGGATAAATTTGTCAGCTCTCTATACAAAATATAATTTAATCTTCATATTCTCCCTTTTCTATTTATTGCAAGCATAAAATTATAATAAACACTTAAAAATTAGGAAAACAAGCATAAGTTAAAACAAACATAATAATAAGTATAATATTGATTAATAAGCATAATTTGTATGTTGCTATAAAATTTCTATTGTAACAATATTAGATAATGACAAAATCAAGTTGAGTCTCATTTTTTTGTAAGGATTAATTTAATGGTTGTGCATTTTAATTTGTTTAAGTCTCATATTTTGAGTAAGAAATTATCACATATTTTTGCTTTGAAAATTTTAATGTGACAATACATTATCCAAAATATGAGACTCAAACAAAAATGCATACCCATTAAATTAATTCTTACAAAAAAAATGAGACACAACTTGATTTTGTCATTACCTAATGTTGTTATAATAGAAATTTCAGAGCAGCAAACAAATTATGTTTATTATTATATTTGTCTTAACTTATACTTGTTTTCCTAATTTTTAAGTGTTTATTATAATTCTATATTTGCAATGATTAAAAAAGATAGAATATGGAGATTAAATTATATTTTGGGTAAAGAGGTGACAAAATCGTCCCTGAATGTGTAGAGTCCTAACAAATTCGTTCCTGAATAGACTCTTTTAATTAAAAGAAAGTTAACGGATGGATATATTTGTCGAACTTTTTTCACTTTCAAGAACAAAAATTTAAATTTTCATTTTTCGGAAAAGAATTTATCGACGCTTTATATATTTAGAGACAGAAATGACTAATTATGCATTTTAATGAGTGATGCACAACCGTCTTCGGTAGCAATGGTGTCAAGCTCACATTGTCATTGAACACTAGGCATAAGATTGGGGCCCGCATTTCCTCTCCAATCCAAGCTATTTTGATTTTTTTGACCAAAGTCATGTTACTATTATCAACAATGAATTTAAATCTATTTCCTTTGTTCTTTAGTTAAAAATGGAACAACATTGAGTAACAAGCATTAACAGCAACACAAAACATTATTAGGGATCACAAGCAAGAAATCAACAATGTAAGCTGAAATTCTTTGTATTTCTCTTGTTCCTCTTTCCATCTCAAGGCGCCTCTTTGTCTCATCCATTGGTTTACGCCTCTTTTAACTTTTGGTATTGGACATGTGTGAGTATTAAATTGTGCATTCAACGTGAAAATCTGGAAAATGTTGGCCACCCTCAATAGCCATGGGTTCCATGACACATATTTTGACAGGTAGAAGATTTTCTGTGGAGTAACCTTATTCTTTTATTTTCTTTTAAGAATGTTAGTAACAAATTTAAGTGTTTTAAGGATTATTAAGGAATTATATATATATATATATATATATATATATATATATATATATATATATATATATTAATCATATTATTGGCTTGAATTGGAAAGTATTCACCAATTTTATCAAGATAAAAAATTAAAAATATTGCAATTTAAAAAAAAATAAGAATTTATTGCAGTTTCGAAACAATTTGGAAATCTATGCAAGGCGCGACTCGTTGTCATATATTTTCAAATAGTTTCGAAACTGTAATAAATTCCTAACTTTTTATTTAAATTGTAATATTTATATTTTTTTGTCATTTTATCAATATTAATCTCTATCAAAAAATCTAGTTGATCATTTTTAATAAGTTTTTTTTAATCATGTTTTTATTAATTACAAACTCAAATTTGAGATATTATTTAAAAGGGTTGAATCCAAATTCATTGGGATCAATGACTTGTTCATGAATAAAAAGTTATATAAAGTGTTATTATTACATTGTAATTTTTATACAACTTTTAAGTAATTTTTAATTAAAATATTTTTTTAATCAATATATAGTAATTAGCAAGATTCTTATTTTGTAGATCATATGACTTAAAAAAGTTTGACACTTTTATATATTTAAAATTTAAATATTTAAAAGATCAAGACTTAAATAATTTTCAAGTCTTACCAACCTAGTAAGTTTTGTTTTAAATAATCTCTGTTACGAACCTACGATAGTAGTAGTAACAACATAATTTACATCCGGGCAAATAAATCAAATTTATATTAATAAAATAAACTTATACCTAACTATTTTTTATCTATTAAGACATTTCTTTCAATGTTTGTCGCCACTTGAGTTGGCATAGGTTTGCTTATCGAAATTGTCATCCTAACATCCAGAGAGGAAGAGATCGGAGATGGGTATCTTCACTTTACGACCCCTCCGTCTCAACGCTTTGGCTATAGTTATGTGATTTATTTTTTTTTTTGTCGATTTTGCATGCGTGCAATTTTGAAATGAGAAATTATTTGATAGTGTAGGATTATCATCTTATTTATAATCTCAATTAATAATTATGTGACACATAAACAATTAAACAAATATACATTCATTAAATTAATTATATACTCACTAAAAATATCTCTAACGCTGGTGCTTATTGAATTACTTAAAATTAAGTAACATTGCTTAATAAGTTGTTATCATTGAAATAAATGATTTTGCAATGCATTGCTTAAATGAATTGTTTATATTAGCAATAATTGTTTAATTCATTTTTATCAATTAAAAAATTATTTTTCAATTACAAAATTTTATATGATTTAAATTAAGCACTCATTCTGACAATTTTAACATTGGAGTAATTTTTTGTACAAAATTTTTAAATTTATGTGACATTTTAGGGCTCAGAAATTTAAAATAAACAATTTATTTAAATAATTATGTATGATAGATGCTCTAACTACCTAACAATAATTAATTATTGTTGAGAATATGAAAGAAAATTTTTATTAAGAGAAACTCAAGTACAAACATTTTTAGGCTAGACTTTTACAAAGATTACTCACACTCACACTCACTCTTACTAAATATATTCTCTCAAGCTCACACTCTCTTGTTTCTTCCTTTCTCCTTACTTGTTTTTACTACTCTTTTTTTAACAAATGGCACTCACCCTTATTTATAGTTGTTTGGTGAGGTTTCCATAACTCTCTTTACATTTCTTTAATTTTCTTTACTTTTCATGGTTTCTAGATAGTTCTTTAGATTTCTACATTCATCTTTGTCTTTTAGAAACTCTCTAGATTTTTCTTCATGGAGATATTTAGATAAAAGAAGAAGTCTCTAGAAAGTCTAGACATTTCTAGTGAACATGGAGAGTTTTATGGAGCATTCTAGAAAAATCTAGTCATTGCTCTTCAATACTCCCCCTCAATGACTAGTCTTTCTCAATGTTGATCTCGTAGTCATTCCAAGTTGCCTTCTAAATTATTAGAGCTTTAAGCCATCCAGTCCTTTAGTGAACAAGTCTGCAATTTTGCCTTCAGTATTAATATATTTCATTTCAATTCGTCCTTGTAGTACCTTTTCTCGAATAAAGTGATAATGTACCTCCACATGCTTAGTTCTTGCATGAAACACTGGGTTCTTTACAAGTCTTATAGTTGAATAGTTATCACAGTGAAGGTTTACCGTGTAGTCATCAGGTTGATGTAAGTCTTTCATAAGCTGCATTAACCATGTACATTCTTGTGCTACCATTGTTGCAGATCTATACTCCGCTTCTGTAGTTGATAATGACACAGTTGGTTGTCTCTTACTACACCAAGACACTGCTCCAGATCCAATGTAGAACACATATCCATTGGTGGAGCATCGAGTGTCGTGGTCACCAGTGTAATCAACATCACAATATCCTTCAACTCTACATTCCTCATCTTTCTTGTAGAAAATTCCAAGATCAAAAGTTCCTTTCATGTACCTTAGTATGCGTCGTATTGCCTCTAAGTGAGGTTTTCTTGGCTTCTCCATGAATCTACTCACAACTTCAACTGCAAATGCAATATTAGGCCGTGTTAGTGTTAGATACATTAAACTACCCACCAACTGCCTATACATTATTGAATCTTCCAGTTCTTGGCCTTCTTCTCCGCACAACCTTGTGCTTGGATCAATCGTCGTAGGTGTCGGCTTGTAGTCAAGCATCCCAAATCTTTGCAACAGATCCTTTACATATTTTTGTTGCCCCAGAAATACTCTTTCACTAATTCGTTTAACTTCAAGTCCAAGAAAATGTTTTAGCTCTCCTAGTTCTTTCATTTGGAATCGTACTGAGAGATTTGCTCTTATCTGCTGAATCTCCACTTCGTCATCTCCAGTGATGATTAAGTCATCCACATAAACTAAGATAACTGCAAGCTTCCCTACTTGAGCTTTCACAAATAAGCTTGAATCGGCTAGTGCCATAGAGTACCCAGTTTGGATAAAAAAACTCACCTATTTTACCATACCACGCTCTTGGTGTCTGCTTTAACCCATAAAGTGCTTTCTTTAACTTACACAAAAAGGTTGGATGATTCTTATTTTCGAAACCTTGAGGCCGCTCCATGTATATGTCATGATCTAGCTCTCCATGTAAGAAAGCATTTTTTACATTCATCTGCAAAAGTTTCCATGTTTTGCTAGCTACTAGTGCAATAAGGACACATATCGTGTTGATCTTTGCTACGGGACTAAAAGTTTCATTGTAGTTTATACCATACTTTTGTGATAATCCTCGAGCCACCAGCCGAGCCTTATATCTTTCAATCGATCCATCAGGTCGAGTCTTCACTTTGTATACCCACTTGCATGATATTGGTTATATATTTGCAGGCCTTGGTACCACCTCCCAAGTCTCATTTTGCTGTAGCGCTTGAATCTCCTCATACATGGCTTTTCTCCATTCTTTCATGTGTGATGCTTCCTTGTACGAATTTGGCTCTTGAACTATCTCTTCTTCAATCAATGTTGCATTTACATACTTAGGATTTGGCCTTTTTTGTCTTGAAGTCCTTCTTAATATTGGTGGTAAATCTTCAATCTCTTCAAATTCTTCAGTTCGACTGAGTCTTTCTTCTTCAGCGATTTGTTGCAATGTTCCAGTTTGCCATGACCTTTTTACTTTCTCCGGATTCACAGATCGATCTTCTTTAAGTTCATCTTGGGATTCTTCTCCTTGTTGTAACTTTTCTTCAACTTCTTGAACATTTGGCAACACAACCTCTTTTGTCGGCCACCAAGATGATACTTCATCAAACACAACATTCCTTGAAGTGTAACACCTTCCTGTTGTAGGATCGCAACACTTACATCCTTTTATTTCGTTATCATAGCCCACAAATATGCATCGTATTGCCTTTTTATCGAACTTTGTTCTTATATGGTCTAGCATGAAGACGTAACAGACACAACCGAAAACTCGAAAGTGGATTATCATGGGCTTGATATTCCACAGCTTCTCATAAGGTGAAACAAACTCAAGTCTTGCTTGAGGCAATCTGTTAATAATATGTGCTATCGTCTTCATACACTCAGTTCAAAATCGAGGTGGCACGTTCTTGGCATGCTTCTGCATATCTCCGTCAAGTGGCAATTCTTCCTTTCTGCAACTCCATTTTGTTGGGGTGTATTCAGACATGAGAACTGTCGTCGTATCTTACAGTTATGTGAGTACTCCATAAATTCTTTTGATGTGTACTCTCCCCTATTATCCATACGGAAACTTCTTATATTTCTTCCTATCTCTTTTTCTACCTTCTCTTTGAAATTCTTAAACTTGAAAAATGCTTCAAATTTTTCTTTCATAAAGTCAAGCCACACATACCTCAAAAAGTCATCAATGAAGGTAATCGTGTACTTGAAACCTTTTATAGATGGTTGTTTGACGGGCCCAAATACGTCTAAGTGAATTAGGTCAAGTGACTCCTTCACTCTATGTTGCGACTCCTTGTATGGTAGTTGATGTGCTTTCCCGTATTGGTATCCAGCACAAACCGTATTTTCTTGAACTTCTAATAGAGGAAGACCTTTCAACATTGCCTTCTTCATCATCACCTTAAGTTTGTGATAACTTACATGTCCGAGTCGTGCATGCCACAAGTCATTTGTTTCATTCCTCCTTGTCTTGTCTATGTATGTCGTTTGAGCTGACATTACGTAAGCAGACTCTAATCGCCTCCCTTCCATGATCGGTGTACCATACTGCTTCAGATTTTTGTACACCTTTATAGCGTCTGGACCGAACACTATATAATTCCCAGAGGCTGTGAGTTGTGAGACAGAGTAGATTTTTCTTCACACTTGGCACACAGAACACTTTCTCCAATGGTGTTTGGTTGGAGCTGAATCGTGGTACTATTGTTACCGGTCCCACGTGAGTGATAGGCAACTTTGCATTGTTTGCTGTGACAACCACTTGCCCTTTCTTGTACTCAATCGCATCCTTTAACTTCTTTATGTCTTCCGTCATATGATTGGAGCACCCAGAATCCACGATCCAATCATCATCATAATTAATTAACTTATTACTCACTGTAACAAGTGTTGACTCCTCCTCTGGTTCCACAACACAAGAAGAAAGCTCCATGGGTTCTTCCACGGCAAATGATGCTTGTAGATCCCATTCTTCTTCAATGTTATTATCATTTTGGGTGGAGGTTACAACATTACCCTCCTCTTTATTTGACCAACAATCTCGTGCAAAGTGTCATTTCTTACCACAATTGTAGCACTAATTATTCCGACGATAATTTTTATTCTGTCCAGCATCTTGTCCTTGTCGAGCTCTCCCTTGTTGTGAGCCTCTTCTGTCTTGTCTTTGTTTATCTCCTCCTCCTTGATATTTGTGGTCTATTTTTGATTTTGATTGATCAACATTTCCTCCCTTGAATTCTCTTCTCTTGCTAAATAGGGCCTTCTCTTCTTCATTTACGGAGACATTAGACATTTGTTTGTCTAATGCTTCTTGATTGGCTAGTAAGTTTTCCAACTCTGTAAGAGTTGGCTCTTTGGCCCATCCACGGGTTGCCGTAATAATTCCACTATGTTCCGGTCTTAGCCCATGAATAATTATTCTCCTCATGCGTGCCTCCGATATTTCATTTTTAGGATCTAACTTTGAAATTTCTTCACAAATAGATTTAATTTTGGAAAAATATTGACTTACTGTTTTGTCCTGTTGCATGGTTGATTGAAGTTCATTCTCTAAGCATTGTAGCTTCACATCATTCTTGCGTGCGAACAATGCCGACAAGGTGTCCCATGCTTGTTTTTGAGTCTCGGCACTTTTAATGTGTTGCAACAACTCATCCTCAACTATTACTGCGAGAACATACATTGCTTTTCCAGCTTTCAGCTTCCACCTTCTCAATTCGTTCGCCTCCGTGGGTGTTGTGGTCATTTCGCCATGTACTATGTCCTATAGATCCTGACCCTACAGGTATAACATCACGCGAACGCTCCAATTATTATAGTTGTTGTTGTTGAGTTTCTCAATTCCACTAGTTGAGTTGGAAATATCTGCCATCTTGACTTGGTGATACCTCACACTCTTCCAAGTAAGTTTGATTCCAAATCAAATAGATATACAATCCTAGATTGTGCAATTGCAGAATTTCCGTATATTGATCCTGATCACTAGCCTCCTCAAGTATAACTTTGCCCCAGACAACTATAGCTCTGATGCCACTTGTTGTGAATATGAAAGAAAATTTTTATTAAGAGAAATTCAAGTACAAACACTTTTACAGACTACATTTTTACAAATATTACTCACACTCACACCCACTCTTACTAAATATGTCCTCTCAAGCTCATACTCTCTTGTTTCTTCCGTTCTCCTTACTTGTTTCTACTACTCTCATTTTTTTTAACAAATGACATTCACCCTTATTTATAGTTGCTTGGTGAGGTTTCCAGAACTTTCTTTACATTTCTTTAATTTTCTTTATTTTTCAGGGTTTCTAGATAGTTCTCTAGATTTCTCCATTCATTTTTGTCTTTTAAAAACTCTCTAGATTTTTTTTCATGGAGATATTTAGATAAAAGAAGAAGTCTCTAAAAAGTCTAGACATTTCTAGTGAACATGGAGAGTTTTATGGAACATTCTAGAAAAATCTAGTCATTACTCTTCAATAATTATGTTATCTCTTAATTCAAAGAATCTTATAAATTTAAAATATTAAATTATCTATTTATTATATAATTATTGGTTAATATCATAAATAATATTGTAATCTTAAATCATATAATAATTTTTCTTTTTTGAAAGACGCTACTTAGGTTGGGGGATGACGGCGTAGAGAGACTTACACGCTGATGTGAAAGTTACAACATTTAATACATGTGAGAATGCTAGCTAGTTGAAATTTCCTACTAAGAGGCATAACACATGTTGCCTTATGTGTCTGTTTTCGTGAAGAGAGAGAAAGTTAAAAGAATGGAGAACAATTTGTGTGAACTGTTGCGATCCAATGTAGCATTACACTAGTTGCATTGTTTCTATGGTGTCGTAAATTACATTTTTGTTTTGTTTTGTGATTTTCAAACGCGTCACAATTATTGTGTGATGCAGTTGTAGATATTTGCAACTGCAGTATTGAACCACCAGCTTCACGTGATGTGATCCATAATTTGAAAACATAAATAGATTTACCAGGAAGTCCAATATGGCTGCTTTGTGGAGGCATAATCATGATCAAGCAAGTGATTTTGTTTGAAGTTAATTTCTATATATAAATGAAGTGCTTTTGCCCCCTATAGTTGCTGATGAGCTCCAGGATCTTAATTATGTTGGGATTACTGGATTAGAACACAAATATTATCTTCATTTCATATTGATTTTCCCAAATATATTTAGAAAAGTAATTACTCTAAAATAATAGTATTTATTAAGAGGAAATTTTATTAAAATGTTTTTATTATCTTTCTTAGTATGATTAAAATGATAAAAATATTTATCAAGAGACAACATTGAAATACATTTTTTAATAATTTTATCAAAAACTATAAACGTCAATCAATTTTTTTTTTCAAATATTAAAACGTCAATTAATTTACAATGGAGGGAGTAGTATCAACACCCACAAAGTCCTAGTGGAGAAGGACTACGTACTAGATGATATAAACTTTGAATTTAGTTAAGTGCTCTAACTCTTATCACTTATCGAGTGCCTTTATTAGAGAAAATCCAAAAGTTGATTCAATTGGTTTGAGTGATTAACTGATTGTCCTTAATCATGTTTGTAGAAAGAAAATTAAATCATTAGTAAACTTGGTTCGTAATAGCCACTCACTTAACTTGTCATGTCTTAAACACTGCCTACTTCTATGATAACTATCCTTAAAGAAGACATGCAACCTCCCACTCTAAAGTGGCCATGGGAAAAATATATACAAAAAAAAAAGTGAGAAACATAGTATATAACTTTTAATTTAAAGTGGATTTAAATTTAATATATATACCTCCTCATCATATTATCTAGGAGTTATCATAAGATTTCTTAAATTTTGTTTGAGATGTAATTTGCTTTATTATTACAAATAGTTAATATGTTTTGTTTAACACGATAATATTTTTATAATATAATTTATAATTTATGTCTTAAATATATTTTTAGTTCTTACAATTTAATATTTTTATTTTATGTTATTGAAAAAAAAATATTTTATCCTTTTAAATTATATTTGTTTTATTTTCATTTTTATTATCATTTTTGTTAAAAAAAGGTGACAGAACAAACAAAATGATGATATCATAATGTCAAATCATCAATTGATGATATCATTTTGTCATATTAGCATAAAGTGTCATATCATCATTAATTTGAAGAGAGTAAAATCAAAACAAACATAATTGACATACATGGACTAAAATAAAAAATGAGATATTTGTAGGAACAAAAAGTTATTTAAGTCTTAAATTAATATAAAATAAAGATTTAAATATTAAAATAGAGTCTCAAATTAAATATTAAAATTCATACATTTAATAATGTGATACACTTAAACTATCAAGATTTTGTAAATTTCTACTACAAAATGACTATCACAATGGTTACTTTGCTACCACCATTACTACATTATTATAGCTGCCATCATCATTATTACTATTGGTATTATCACTACCATCATTGTTATCACTATTACTACTACGTCACATGACACAATCATGTACTATTGTCATTGTCACCACTAGCAATAGTGCTATTGTCACCTTCACTATCCCTATCATTGCTTGAAGGCGGTGAAGGGTGTGAGAAAGACACTGAAACGTGGAGCTTGAAAGAAGATAGGGGAGAAAATATGGATAAGAAAAATAGTTTGAGGTAGAGAGTGTAGAGATTTAGATGTGAATAAATGAATATTAAAATTTTATTTTATTTTAAACTTTTATTCGAAACTTAAATATTTTTTCATCCTTGTAAATATGTCATTTTTTGTTTTAATCCATGTAAATTATGTTTGTTTTGAGTTTAGTCCCTAAAATGAATGATGATATGGTATGTCAATGTCATCAAGTGATGAGTTACATGCTAACATCATCATTTCATTTCATTTGTCATGTCATTTTTTTTAACAATACTAGATATCGACAATATGAATGATAATTAAAACAAACATAATATAAAAAGATTAAATTGATTTTTTCAAGGACAAAGAACAAAAAAAAGACACTAAATTTTAAGGATAAAAAAGTATATTTAAGCCTAATATATGTTTAGTTTTAATTTTTAATTTTTTGAAAATTTATAACTTAGTTTTATATAATATTCATATATTTATATTATGTATTTAGTCTGATAATCGATCGAGTAATAATCCAGTTGGATCCATCTTAAAGAATTTATATATTCAATTAAAATATTTTAACTATGTTTAATAAGAGATTTTAGCTAGTTTTTAGTTTTTGTTTTTAGTAACAAAAAACCTTGTTTAACTATTTGATAAATAAACTTTTATAGTAGCTCTTATTATTTTTGTAACACTATTTTAAGGATATGTTTGACAAGATATTTTAGCTAATTTTTAGTTGTTTTTATTAGTTGAAAAATTCATTTGATTATATAAAATTTTGGCTTAATTGTACTTTTTACCTCTAACTTTTCAATTTTTGGTAGGGGGCCAAACAAATAAAAAGTTGGGTGTAAAATTTGCCCAAAAATTAAAATTTAGGATAAAATTTGCCAAAATAAAAAGTTAGGGATATAATTTGCAGAAAAATATAAAAGTTGATATAAATTTGCAAAAAAACAAAAAGTTAGGGGTAAAAATTGAATTATGTCAAGAGTAAATTGAGTAAATTGACATAGGCTAAAATTTGCAACTTTTTTAAAAATTAAGGGTAAAATAAACCAAATTAATTTATTAGAGGTAAAATTTGTCAAAAATCAAAAAATTAGAAATAAAAAATACAATTAAGCCTAAGATTTTAAAATGCTAATTTCTATTTCTAGTTTTTATGTCTATTCCCTTTTTATCTTTAAATTTATAGTAGATTTCCTTTTTAATATTTGACTATATAAGATCAAATTTTGTTATATTTTTTCTCATCCTCTACTTATAAGGTATGATTTTTTTTAACATAAAATATATGATTTTCTCAATTTTTACCTTATAATATATTGATAATGATAGATAATATGTTCATAGTACTCTTTTTTAATGTTTTAATATTAAATTATTTATTTTAACTATTACTTTAATTAACTTAAAGTGTGATGCCTACTTAAAATTTATTTTATACACTCAAAGAAAGACAAGATAAAAGAGCATCGTGGCTGGAAAAACAGAAATGCTTCCACTATCCATCACAATCCCATCATGCTAAACCTTCCTCGCTTGATTCATCCCAAGTTCCAAGTATTACAAGCCTTCCATAATGCATCATGCCGTAATTCACATAATTAAAATAATAACATATCAATTGGTGGAATGATGATATATAGAAGAACAAAAGTGCAATCAAGTGAATAATTTTATAACAACATTATTAATGTCGTAACATATTTTTATTTTTTAGTATTTGTTTAATTACTAAAAAAAAGTAATAGTACATAAGAATATATACAAAATATTAGTAAGTAATAATACAAATTCTTTTTACCATGTTAAATGTTACTGTATACCATTTAAATTCGAAATATATCGTAAATCTGTATAGAAATTGGAATAATTCAAGAGTTAAAGTAAAAGGTATGTTTACACTGTCATGCCCAAGTTTGCCTTTAAATTAAGGTTTAATTGCATTTTTTATTCTTAACTTTTTAATTTTTAATGAATTTTATTTTTAACTTTTTAATTTAACATATTTTACTTTAATTTTTAAGAAACTTACAAATTTTATCCCAACTATTTTTCTATTAATAAGTACAAAAATTAAGGATAAAATTTTCCCCAAAAATTAAGATTAAATTTGTCAAAAAATAAAAAGTTGGGATAAGTGTAATTATATTAGGAGTAAACTGATAAAATGTAAAATCTGCAATTTAAAAATTGAGAATAAAATATACTAAATTAATTTATTGGGAGTAAAATTCATAAAAATTAAAAAACTGAAAGTAAACCTTAAATTAATCAGGTGTCAATTATACTGTGAGCTAAGCCCCTTTCAACTTCCAAATTTAATGCAAGTTAGGTTTAGGTAACACTCAGAAAACCTAAGATATTTATTATCAAAGAACTGAAGAAGTAGTGATGTTGTTGTTGTTGTTGTCGCTTGGCCTGCAAAAGCTAAAGTGGCAGTGCCTTACCTCGTCCACAAACCAACCATTTTTGTACGTTCCTTCAAGAAAGCACTCTCTTACCCTACCACCAACCAGCATCATGTTATTCTAAAGCTCCTTTGGTTCTTCACCCAAAAAAGAGTACCCTTTGATTCTTATTGATATTTCATTGTTTCACGGTAAAGGGAAAATAATTATCCAAAAAATATTCGGAGGACTTTAAGGCATTCGAGAAGGACCACTTAATAAACTTTATTAAGATTCTTTTAATCTATGGTCTCTTTCTTATCATTTTATATGATCATAAAATAGATTAAATATTATCATTACAACGAACAATAACATACACAAATTAATGATAATAAAACTCAATTATAATTATAAATATTAAGAGAAATTAATATACCAACAAAAGTTTTTTAAGAATATCTACTATACATGACTATTTAAATGAGTTGCATACTTATTTTAAATTTGTAAGCCATATAATATCACATATATTTAAAAAATTTATGTAAAGATTTATTTCAATGCTAAAGTTGCTAGAGTGAGTAATTAACTTGAATCATATTAAATTTTGTAATTAAAAATAATTCTTTAATTGATAAAATGAATTTAAAATAGTTATTTATATAATTAAATCACTTAAATAATGCATAGTCAAGTCATTTACTCTAACAATAAAAACTTTTTAAGCAATATTTTTAATTTTAAATAATTCATAAAACATTTGTATTGAAAATGCTCTACGTGAGACATTATAGATAATTAAAGTTATAAACTTATAATGTCCTATATAAATCTGAGAAATCATATTTGATGTCAAGTAATTTATATTTAAACCATTTAATTTGTTAGTTTTGACTTATATTAATTTTTGTCACTCAGTATCACAATTTTTATATTACTTTATGTTTTTATTGCATTTTCCCGTTATTTGTAAATTATATATATATATATATATATATATATATATATGTATATATGAGTCTAATTATGAATCTATAAAAAAATATATAAATATTTAAAATACATAAAAATAATTCTCAATTAAATAAGTTTATTTTAGGTAAATCATGTTTCGCTGATCCAAAAAAAAGGTAAATCATGATACGTGTGTATTTATTTCAAGTAATATGCATATTTGTATTATAATAATTTATAATTATTTTTTTATCCATAAAAATATAAAAAAAATATTAAAAAGTTTACAACAATTTACATATCTTTACTCAATCAATTGAACTTAAATTCCTATTTATTTTCTGATAAATAAAGTTAATTTAGGCAATATGCACGTCCTTACTATAAACATTTCCATTTGTTTATGTTATTTTTATTTCCTCACATGTTCAAAAAATTTATTTTAGACAAATCATGATATATATGTATATCTTTGTTTATAGGTTAAAATACTCTTTTAGTTCTTAACGTTTTCAATTATATTTAGTTAGGTTATTTATTTTGTAAAAGTTTAATTTAATTTTTTATGTTTTTATAGTGAGTCCAAATGGTCATTTAAAATAATGATCCTTTTCTATTTTATTTTGAAACACAATTTTAAATTATTTTTTGACTGTTTTAAGACGTGAAAATTCTTCCTCTAAATTTATGTATATGAAAACTATAAAACTTAAATAATGTCTAAACCAAAAAGAAGTTATAAACATGGTTGAAATTAAGTGATCGATAAAATTTAATATCAAAGTTTCTTCTAATTGCCCATGAGACTAATTTTTCATGCGGGGTGGGTGATGTAGGATGTTAAAGATGAGAAAGCTTGAGAGATGAGAAAAGTTAATTTTGGGTACACAATTATACATGAATAATTTACATTGTTCTAATCTTAATCATCCATTTAAAATATATGATTATGAGATTCACTCATCTCACATTCCCATCTCTCACTAATATGTTTCATCAACATGGATGACATATTTAGTAAAAGCATATGAGATAACAAAAGTTAATTTTGAAAACAGAAAAAATACATGAAAAATCAAAATTGTTTTAATCATATCTAACAATCAATGTGTTTGAGTGGACTTGACTTCTTAAGTAAGACCTTGAATTTGAGTTTTGTGAATGAAAAAAAAATGATCGAGAGGAGATTTGTGGTCAACCAAGTTCTCCTACAAAGAAAAAAAATGATTGAGGCTACACATAATGAGAGAGGGAGAGAGATTACAATTTTCATTTATTACATTAACTAAGATTTTTTTTAATCCAAATGATATATAATAAATAAGTTTTAGAGAAAAACTAGTAAAACATTCTATAACCCAATTTTTTTAGTAGGCTTGACATCATTGATTAAGTTTTATTATTAATTACAAAATCATGGGTTAACATGAAACTCATTAAAGGATGAGACCTATATACATTTATGATTTTTAACAAATTCTAGTTATAATGTATTTAAAATATTGTACCAGGGAGTGTATTCCTAACTTATCTTTAATATCTTATAGTGCTATTTTTATCTTTTCTTAATGTATTAAATTTTAAGCTTAGATGCACTTTTGAGTTTTCTAGTATCACAACTACTGTTGTGTAATATATGATGTGTTATGTGACTGTTGTGTAACATATGATGTGTTATGTGAAATTTAGAAATAAATGGTCAAAAATGTTAAAGATGAGACTTCAACTCATCACCCTGAACTCCAACAATACTTTCTTTTACAACAAATCCAACAATTAATCATTAAACAAATGATTATTTTTATTGTATAAATGGAAATGAGAATGGGAACCAAAATTGCACAAAGTGTACGATATATAAAGAAATGTATATTATTAATATTGGAGTTATAAGAATGACTTGATGATTGGTGATGGAAGGAAGAAGGAAAAAGAAAGTTGTCGTATATTCAAACCTCTTTCACTTACATTTTAACAAAAAAATAAATTAACAACTAACACTTTCAATATAAAAATCTATATTATTAATATTATTGATAAAGTAATACTAATATTAATATATTACATTACAAGTACTTAAAATTTATATTCAAGTCAAATCTTATAGAACAGAAAAAGATGAGAATTTAAATCATTAAAATAAACTTAAAAGTCTATCAGATTGGTTTACTTAAGTATCTATAATTAATAAAATTATAGTATTTTTTATTATTTCTGACAAATTTTTAAATTATATATTTTTCACCTGTTTAAGTTATATATAAATTATCAAGGGATCTAACTTACTTGATTGCGGAGGGTGTATGAATATTATAAATATCATGGTATCGTGTTTCATTCTTACAATTCAAAAAAAAAAAAATACAAATTATAATTTTCATTCATGTATTATAGACACATATTTACTGCTACTAAATAAACAAACACACATTTATTGGTCAATTATTACTAATAATATTAAAATTATGTTATATTTAGAAATAAACTAATAATTTAATAACAATAAATTATTATTATTATATAATAAAATTTTACAGAAATATAAATATATTGGAAAAAATTAATTAAAAATTTATGACATAAACATAAATTTTTAGTGAGTAAAATATGAAAATTTGATGCTCAATATCTATATCATATAGTTTTTAATTAACCTTTTAATAAAATATTTATATTTATTTTAAATTATTAAGGTTAAATTAGGATTTTGGTTTTTTCATTTGTTTTTTTCAATAATTTTTTTTATAATTTTGGTTCAATTTTTAATTTTACATTCATATTTTCTTTTATTTTTATATTTTAATTTATTAAATTAATTTTTAATTTTTAAATGTTAATATCCACATCTTCATAATACTAACTCATCATATTAGTCAACTATTAAGTTAATTAATCAATGTATAAAAAACAAGAATTAAACTAAAATTGTGAATTTTATTGAAGTTAGAAATTAAAATCATGAAAGAGGTTAGGAATACTAAAAGTATGGATCAATAAATAAAGGGAGATTAAAATTATAATTTAGAAACTATTAATTTCTTAACATGCTAATAATATTATTAATTTTATTTTTATTAATTTATTGATATTATTTTTAATATTAATAATATATATTTAGTAGTAATAAATAATGTACTTTGATTCCTATTAAAAGTATATATATATATATATATATATATATATATATATATATATATATATAGTAATTAAATGTTGTCGTTAGCGTTTGAATTATTAATTTAATTTTTAACATTTTAATATTTTCATCTCCTATTTTGTCATCTAGGCTTAAAATTAATATTTAATTTTATCATTTTTTTAAAAAAAACTTATGAAAAATTATGGTACTGAACAAAACAAATATTTTTGTTTCATGTTTAATTTGAAAACGATTAAGGGACAACACAAATCAAACTGATGAGTACATATCAAATTTTCCAATTTTTGTTACTCAAAAAACAACAGGCAACTTTTTGTCTAAGTATAAAATATTAAAATGACACATATATTCATATTTCTAATTCTTTAATAACCAAAAAATAATAATTAAAAAGGAAACATCATATTTTTATTTTAATCTCTCTCTTTCTATTTTAGCAAACACATTAAAGGTGAGTTGGTTTACACTTAAAAATAAAACAACCTTAAAATAAATGTTAAATCTGTTTTTAAGAAGTAGATAGAATTTTCTTCTTAAAATAAGTAGAAAACTTTAATTTTAAGCAAAAATAATTTATACAAATAAACTAAAAAACATAAAGTTACTTATTTTATTAAAATAAGTGTAAATAACCTTACCTTAAATTTGATATAAATTGTATTAAGATAATTAATATTAAATATTTTAGTAAATTTTATATTATTTTATTTGTGTTGTCTAGTATTTGTCAAATGATATACAAAATAAGAAAATTATTATGTAACTTGTATCTTTATATTATACTATTTATTTTCTTGTCATGTCGAGTATCATATTTTCAAAAATCAAATGAATTCTATATATGTAGAAGATGCTTAACTTTTGTGAGTTGTTAGATCAAAATTTCAATTTGATAACAATCATTGATTTAATTTAATTATATTTAGCAATAAAATGGTGTTAGTGATCCAGTTTAGTGGTAGTCAGTTTCTCTTTTATATCAAACGTTTCTAATTTAATTACTTTAATAACAAAATATTTATTTAAATTTAAAACAACTGACATTTGTCTTTGGTAGAGATCCGTCTATAAATTTAGCAATACCATCAGCGATACTACTTATACCATTGGAAAGATTGCCCATCCCTCAAAACTGCAGAAATTTCTCAATTTCACATTATTATTCGTATTTTCCCTGTTGTCATGTAAGGGGGGTTGGGTGTAAAGTTTTTCACTTTTATTTCATTGGTTTTGTTGATTTAAATTATTGTTTAGGTTCTATTGTTCTCCACATTAAATTCCATCATCTTTTGTCTTATCCTCTTAAAAAATTTTCTTTATCTAAATCTCCATCTCATTGAATTTCATTATCTTTTTTGTTTCATTCTCTCAGTAATTTTTTTTATTTGAACCTCAATCTCATTTATCTAACAAAAACATATTTATTTTGTTCTTTTTGCCTCCTCTTTCACTGAGATTTTTTTATCTAAATCTACACCTTATCAATTATTTTACATATATTTTTTGTGTGTACATATATACATTTGAATTTAGAAAAAAATATTCCTAAGTAATAAGCGGAGTTAAGTAATCACTCTTATTTCATAAATAATTGTGTTTTATACTTTGTAGGTTTAGCATGATACTTGATTTGAACATAGGCAATTTATTGATTTTTAGGATCTTTGAAAATGAAAAACAAAAAACAATGAATTTTTATTATGTCTTATTCTTAATTATGTATTCCCTTGTGTGTTTTTCTCTCTCTTTAAACTACTTTTACATAAAAGAATATTAACTATAAACACACAAAATTCAAATATATAAATATAATAGTCATAGTAACAAAAATAACACTAAAATTTAAATAATTATAAATATATTTATTATATTTTTTAATATATACATTTTTATAAGTATTATATCACTATTATTAATTAAAAAATAAATTAAAATGAATTTTATTAAGCTTAATATTTTTTAAGACAATATCTCTTCAATTAAAAAATATTTAATTTATTGTGTTATTAAATATTTAAAATTAATTTTTTTAATATATATATATATATATCTTTATACTAAATATAAATATAAAAACATATAATATAATCAAACTAGTGCATCCCACCGTTTCCAACTGATTGAGGTATTAAAGTAAACATATCCCGAAAAATTTCCATTACCTTATGAGTCACATACCAAATAAATTTCCCGAGTAAAGTACTTATTTTTATGCAAAAGATTTGTGAAACTCTCCACACACGTCTTTCTTCTAAACCGATACTTTGTGACGGCCACGATTCATATACAAGAAACCAAATATTTGGACATGCAATGTACACACATTTATTCATGAACTGTCTTTGCAGAAAACTTTTGTAAAGACAACCCTTTAAGCAAAGAAAATCGGTGTAATTAAATGCTCAATCTTCTTTACATTTTCACTGTCAGTTCTGTAGCACGTGACTCTGCAGTGAAACCTTCACTCCATGGTTCCCTCATTGCCCTTTGAAGCTTGAACTCGGATAAAGATCGTGACTTTGGCTGATTCTGGAAATGGGTTATCGGATTCAGCTTCTGGGTATTTGCTTTTGGCTGCACTTGACATGCTTCAGCTTCTTTTTTGGCAACATAGTGAATGTGAGAGGAGATGCAACTGTGCAAGGGAGTGTTGCCATTGATGGCAAGGCTGTGATTGGAACCATTGATGATGATTTTGTCTGTGCAACTTTGGATTGGTGGCCTCCTGAGAAATGTGACTATGGGAGATGCAGTTGGGGCCTTGCTTCTCTTCTCAATCTGGTTCTTTTGCTTCTTTTTCATCTTTTTTTTTTTT
>CM023949.1:11673674-11690908 GCA_013407115.1 Glycine latifolia | reverse complement strand
CCCCCCGTGCGCGGTGCAGCCGCAGTGCTGGGTCGCCATCATCTACCCCGACCATGTCTGGCTATGAGTCGATGAGAGAAGTTGTTCTAAATTATAAGTCTTCTCTCACTTCATCAGCTTACGTCAATGCCATGTGCCACCAACTATGATTAATGGTACTTGAAGACTTCCCGTTCTTGAGGGTCGCGCCAGGCGCTCTGCCATTTTTCTTCATGTGCCAGTGCCTCTTTGAGGTGCTGAGTTTACTTCTTCCCTTCTCCCATTTTTAGTGTGCTCTCTTGGACTTCTTGAACATGGGACCCTATTAAATTCACCCTAATAGTTGGGCAGTGATGAGGGCATTCAAGATTTTGTGTCCGTTCTTCAATATTTGGCCAAGTGTGTCAGTCTTTTTTGTTTTTCTTCCAGACGAAGCTGACATGGAAGATTGGTTGGGTATCTTTCCAAGAAACTGTTTGAGGTTGACTCCAATGTCTTACATTTCTTTAAGGACCGTGATAATGGTGTCGTGGGAGATGGCCTACCATTGATGTTTAACCAGGATGGGGAGCCTCGCTTCTCATTCTACTGGCAATCTGATCCCACCAGGTTCAAGTTGTTTGATGAAGACTTGTTGACCCTGGTGGATAAGACGTACAAAGCGATCTTGGAGCAATTCCTATCTTCTTTGGATGCACGAGACATCTTGTCACTGGCGTTGGCAGATGATCCCCTCTCTGCTTTAGAAGGTAAGTCCTTCTGCCTTATTCCTTCTTTGTCTTCTTTATCTTATTGTGTGTGTGTGTATTTTGACCTGGTTTTTACATTTACTATTTCTCTATATGCTTTATAGGTATAATGGGGAATTTCTTATGGAGACCGTTAGTGAAGAATGTGGGAGCTAATGGTGGTGTCATGCCACCTACCCCTGTCCATCCTTTAGTTGGAGAAGAGGGTCGACCAGCTGTCAGGGTTGGCCCTGCTGATATTGCTGCTACTTTCTCCAGTACCTCCCCCTCTATTTTGGCTAAGAGGAAAAGGGATGATGGTGCTGGGATGTTTGGTCGCAAGAAGTTGAGGGCCGCTCGTAGTCTGCATGCTATGAGGGAGGCCGTTGGACTTCTTCATCGTGTACATGTCTCTCAGCCTCTCGTCCGAGCTCCAACCTCAATAGTGGTGAGTTCCACTGCCACTTCCACTCCACCTGTTTCATCACCTGCTTTCAGGGCTTCTGCCCTAGTGGAGGTGACTATTACTGTCGCTCGAGCTCCAACCCTTACTGCTGCCATTCCTATTCTTTCACCTCATCTTCCTCCTACTGCTACCCCTACCCCTACTGCTTCGGCTCCGACCTCTACCTCTGTTGTGCAACCAACGCCTGCTATGCATTTGCTTTGCCTTTCTCTTCCTCTCGCCCTATCACCTCCCTCAAGTTCTTGCACTCCTCGAGGGAGATTGACTCTCTGTGGAGCGTAGGGCACGTGATTGAACGAAGAACTCCGACCCGCTTTGACAAAAAAATGATAAGGTCAGTAGGGATTCAACGCTCTACAGACTCTGCCAAGATCTTTCTTTAGAGGAGTTTGGCGATCTTGGAAGGGCAACTTCACCAAAAGGTTGTAAGCAAGTTGGCTTCCTTAGAGAGAGCTAGCCAAGCTGAAGTCCGCTATCTGCAATGTTTGGCGGGTGTAGCATGCTAAGCTGAACGATGTCGTGGTGGCACTTGATGAGGTGGTCAAGTCCCACCACCAATTGTCTGCCAAAGCCATTGATGCTTTGGCTACTCTGTTGAGCACTCGAGTGGATGGTGATAAGTTGGCCACACGAGGTGAGGTGAGGTTCTGTTGAGGGAGAAAAAGAACTTGGTTGCTAAGGTTGATAGGGTTATTGTCGAGAAGGAGGAGCTTGCCAAGAAGGTGGTTGACTTGGAGGCGAGGCTAAAGGAGTCTGAGCTCAGACTTTCGACGGAGGTGGCAATCAACAAAGAGCTTGATGAGGAGCTGGCCATCTACAAGTGGGAGGCAGTGGAGCGGCATGAAATGGGCTTCCTCAAGGCTGTCAAGCAACCTGGCATCTTTCAAGGATGTGAAGGGCGACATCCTGGTTGATGAGGAAGAGATTGGCTCTGCTAAGGAGGGTGCAGTGATGGAGCTAATGCTTAGGCTGCCATTTTTTGTATTTTTGTTTTCTTTGTTTTGGGCCATGAAGGCCGTGTAATGTTGACAATCAATTTAATGACAATCCTAATGTTCTTCTTTCATCAATCTTCTATGTTTTTGTACACTGTCTTTTGTTTATGTGTTTCTTGTGATGATGAGATTAGGTTGTGTGAATGACGTCCTTTGCTGAGCTGTGTGCATTGGCTAGGTACGGGTCCTAACTACAATTTGACGAGGTTCTCCATAGGTTTTGGTCCCGTGTTGATGATGTCATCACGCGGATCTACATCAAATGTGTTGTCATGCTGGCCGTATAGACAGTTAGGGTGTAGGGGATGGACCCTTTGTCTATGCTCATGACTTGGCTGGTACCCCCCGAAGTAGGATGGTATCTGCCAGGCTCCTTGTTAAGAGGATACGGTGCCACTTTTAGACTCTCAGCGTAGCATTGTTGGGCTTGCTTTTGATATGTCTTGACAGTGACTACTTCTCCCGTCATGGTGGGGAGTTTCATCTTTAGGTGGGGTGTGGAGACAATAGCTCCCAACTCGTTCAGCATTTTCCTGCCAATCAAAGCAAGGTAAGAAGTGTCGGCTTCGACAATTAAATACTTGATAGTAAAACTAATCCAGAGTAAGCATTGACTGAAGGTAGTCATGAGGTTCACGTAGTCTCGAGTTTCCACCTTTTCTCCTACAAAGCTAAGAAAGGGTCCTAGGTGATGTTGAATTGCATCAGATGAGACCCTGAGCTTCTAAAAATTTTTCCAGTATAGGATATCTATTGAGCTCCCCTGATCAATGAGGACCCTTTATATCTTGAAATTGGCTATTACAAAGGATACCACCATTGGATCGTCTTGGTTGACGGGGTCGATTCCTAGGAAATCTTTGTCTGTGAACGTGATAGGAATGAGGCTTTGTGGTGAGGGAGCATCGACATAATTAATGTCAATGTCCTATATAGCATGAAGGTGTCTCTTTCGAGACTGGTTGGATGGTCCTCCATGAGAGAACCTGTCCGCGATGGTGTTGATCACACCTCAGATTTGTTGGGTAGGCTGGTTCTCTTGTTGTCGATCGGGTTCACGTTCCTGTCTAGGCTAGTGTTGCCTTTGTCGTCCCCTGTCATCTGTTCTAACTTTTATCCTATCAATATCTTGTTTATCTTCATGATGTCTTGTGGCTCTAGGTGGGTGATTATCAGGATGTTTTATGAACCGTGATAAGTACCCTGCCTGTATGAGTTCTTTGATTTTGTCTTTCAGGGCCACACAATCTTTAGTGTTATGACCATTATTGCGGTGATACCTATAGTATTTGTTTGGATCCTTCCTTGGCTTGAGAAACAATGAAGGTGTAGGTAGTTTCACTTCTATTTCTGTATTGAATGCCTCCTCCATGATGGTGGCCTGATTGACCGCTAAGGGAGTATAGCGCTCGTACCTGGGTCCTTTAGGGAGAGGTTGTTACTTGTCTTGTTTATGCTTTTTGTCTGCCCTATGTGGTTCAGTCTTGATCGTTGCTTCTCTTTTCTGTTTGACTTGTTTGACTTCATTCTAGAACTTAGACATCTCTTCCATTTGAATGTATCCCTTTCCTCATTTGCATATTTCATCCATGCTAGATGGTGGTTTCTTGCACAAACTATCCATGAGTTTACCAAGACGTAAGGCCAACATCATAGAGTGTAATGCTACCTCGGGGTTGAGATTACAGATTTGGACAACTACTGATAACCAATGTCGTATCGCTTCAAAACAATTAAACTACACTAATTCTGTAGCACATGATTAACCTAGGTCGACTCAGAGACACAATCAATATGGTTCCAACTTCAATTCACTAGTAAATAATGAGGGGATTTTTATCAAACAGTTTGCATGCGATAAATGAAAATTGCATAAAATTGCAGAAACTAACAAAATTGATTAAAGGTAATGTAAAACAGATTAAAAGGCATCAATCCAATTCACCAAACCAAGCAATACGAATTATCATAGTTCTCAGATAATGATTTTGTTGTGAAAGTTCATTCAATTTTATTAGAAGCGGTTCAATCGAATTAACCCCTAAATTAATTGAAACCATAAACCTAATTAAAATATCATCCAAATAATCTGTGATTAAAATTTGAAATTAGGAAATGAATCCATAACCTGATCCACTTTCAATCCTAAACACATTCATAATCATGAAAATTGAATAGAGGATTGAAGAAGAAAGTGAACATTCACACAAAATTCGAAATACCAAACCAGAACTCAAATTCTCCTTGCTTGGGCTTGGATTCTTGGATTGATTGATTGTTTAACCTTCCATGATCATCATCAATGAAAGCCCCATGAAATTAGTGAAAGAAAATGAAAGAACCGAAATGAAAATGAAGAACAGTGAAGAACAATGAAAAACAGTTGAGAGAAAGGGTTTTAATTCTAAAAACTTATAAAAGTTACTACAAAATGTGTTTGTGCTAAAATGAAGTGTGTCCATCCAAATAACTAAAATCACTTAAATATAGTGATTGAGTCAGTAGGGAAGGATGGGTCATGATGAAGCCCAACTAATCTAACTAATTACTAATTACACCAATTTCGCAGCCCAAAATTCAAGTGCAGTGATTCTGACTTCTAAGCCTAAAATAACCCTCAAAATGACAGAATTGGCCTCAGCTTATCTCTGACAAAATTGTAGATCTTTTCGTTATCTTTCCAGGGACTACTCATATGCGTCATTTGGAGTTTTGTAGAGTTCTCTAGGTCCTACGCAAGGAAGATAGGTCAAGTAAGCAAAAACTCCGAAAATAAACAACAATTATCAATTAAGCCCACTTGTTTGCCTAAGGCAAAAACTGAATTAGAATGGGAAAATAAAAGTCCAAGAGAAGTCAAATAAGCTAAGAAGAATAGAAAAATATTAAATTAAAATTACTCAATCAGTGTAATGCTACCTCGGGGTTGAGATTACGGATTTGGACAACTACTCATACAAATTGTTCCATAAATCTCCAAAGTGGTTCGTCATCTACTTGTCACAGACTGGCTAGTACAGCTGAAGTTAGCCTATGAGACCGGTTGGTCGCATATTGTGCACTAAATCTCTCGACTAAAGTGTCGAAACTATTGATGGACCTTGGAGGAAGCCCACCGTACCATGTCAATGTTGCTCCCTTGAGGGAAATGGGAAACACTCGACATAATACAACATCGTTGTTGATGTAGAGGTTGGCCTAAGTGAGGAAAGCATCTAGATGCTCGTCCAGATCGGTGTTGCCATTGTATCTCTCTAGGTGGAGATATTTCCAACCTCAAAGTAAATCTATTTCATAATGTGATTGACAAATGGATGTCGTCGCGTTGTTCACCCTTCTGGACGGTATACTTGTGCTGAGCTGGGACCGCCCTGAGGGTGGATGGTCTTTTGGGGGTGTGACTCCCCTTGAGTGGCCCATTCCCTATGATAGGCAAATATTCATCTCATTGGGACTGTCTCGTTATGGCCTGCAGCTGATCATGGTCAGCCTTCAACCTTTAGATTTCTTCTTCATGTCTTTGCTCCATCTCCGTTATGCAATTTTGGATAGTGTCCGCGTTGGTCATTATTATCTGTGGAGGGATAGAAGTGTCAACAAAAGTATGATGCCTAAGGCTAGAGTGTGTGCTGACCATCTATAGGTTGACAATGAATATGTTTTGATGAGGGATGCGAGGCAGCAAGGTAAGTTTTACCGCGGCCCTACTGGTGGGTGCCAAATGTTCTTACCAAAATCTAAAATGCCACGCACCGAGGTGGAGACAGTCCAAGTGGGTTCTAGACTTTGTGTTAGATTCAAGTGAATGAAGAAAACTGAAGACTAGAAGTGTTTTGATATTTGATTCATGCCCAACCATTTGTTGATGGCACTTGTAATTTTCATTTTTTGGTTCATTAAAGGTAAAATCTAATAATCCTTTGCAGCTATTAAATAAATCAAACATACATGCATTCATACTTAGGATTAGAAACATATAAGTATATACATTTATGTAGAAATACATTGATAAGCTTGAAACTTGCATAAAATGTTTTCTCACTGAATTAATCGATTACATAAGGAAAATAATCGATTACATAAGGCATCTGCATAATCCTGTTAAGCCTATGAACTGGATTAATCGATTACCAAATATTCGTAATCGATTAAATGTGCTACATTGTTATATGAACAATTCTGGCGTAATCGATTAAATCACATAATAATCGATTACCTGTGCTTGTGATTCCAACATTAAATCTGGCGTAATCGATTACAAGGTAATATAATCGATTACTTTGTTCTTGCAAGTTTTCCAGAAAGTCCATGAACATTTTAATCGATTATATAAGCGAATTAATCGATTACACGTGTTAAAATAATCGATTACATATGCGAAATAATCGATTACTGTCTGTTAAATCTGTTTTTTTATAAATAGACATGCATTGATTCACAAAAAAAAGAGATTCATATTCGAGAGCCTTCATTCATACAAGTGTGTTAACATTCTCTGAGTGCTCAAAGTGTCAAAAGAGTCTTTTTCAATTGGGTTGTTCATATAAGTGAGAATCATGAAGCTTGAATAAAAGAAAGAGTTGATTAGTGATCATTCATGCTTTAATCTGTGTAAAGATCATTCAAGAAGGCATTCCATTCATCACCACAGGTTTTAAATTTCGTGTTAAATCCTTTATGCTGCAAAGGAATATAAGGTGATATCCTTCTTGAACTTTAAGTATTGGTCTTTGTGTATTTTCTTTTGTATTCTATAATTTTTGCTGAATCTTTTCCATGTAACAGTTTGTATTTCTTTAAAGCATTACTAGAAGGGATTTCTAGTGGGTAGAACTGAGTAGTGTTCTCAGGTTCTAGGTCTTTTGATAAGTCTAGGGTGTAGATTTAGAATTCTGCCTAGGGTGGGTAGAAGAGACCTTGTTGATTGCTTGTAAAGGATTGATATCTGTTAGTGGAACTCTAATCTGGTTTAGATTAGAAGGCAAACTAGATGTAGCCTCAGTGGTTGGAGGTGAACCAGTATAGATTTGTGTGCATTTATGTTTTAAGGTGCATTTCATTATTTGTTTGTGATATTCTTTTGTGTATCAATTCAAACTTTGGTTCAGCAAATGAGTTAATTGATTGGAAAAGAAAAACTGATTACTAAACTTGTTTTGATTTAAGATACGATCCTTATTAGATCTTCCGCTGAGTTTTTGTTTTACAAGAAAGTTTCAAAAAGGGTCAAAAACCAATTCACCCCCCCTCTTGGTTTATTGGTTTAAGTATTCATTGTATTTTCACTTTGTACGTCAGACGGTGAATCAGCCTTGTTAGAAAGAGGGACTTGCAAAACAAAGGAAAGGACTCTGACGCTCAAGTAAGTACATCTATTATAGAGAGGATTGTATAACTGAAGGTGTACGTCCGAGGTGTTCTCGAAGATGATATGTTCACCGTGGGTGAATGATCGTGTGAATGAGTGTGTGAAAGAGTTAGATAGAACCTATATTTATAGCATGAAGTATATGCCTTGGGCCTTTGTTTATAATTAATCTATTGATAAAATAAATAGATAATTGCATGTTGTTATATAATTCAAATAGTAGATAATGTGTACCTTGTTGATAGTCTGTTACTTGTAGATAATTAACAACTTGACAGATAATCTGAGATCGGTTAGGAGATAATGCAGTTACACTTATTTGAATAATTAAGTGTAATAGATAGTCTGTTAGCTAGTAAGACTCGGCTACTGAGGGTTGATGTCTGCGTTCCTGTAGCAGGGCGGACACATGTACAGTGACCCCACAGTAATGGCCACGTGTATTTTTACTATTTTGTGCAGTACAGGTGGATTTGTGTTTGTTTTCCAATCGCTCTTATGATTGTGATATTTGCTTGGGTTTGTTGTTTCTGGTTTAGATCCTTTGTGTCGTGTATATGAATTTAGGGTGTAGACTACCAAAGATAAAGGCTCAAAGGTATTTGTGGTAAGTAGTTTATATTGATAATTTATTTATTTTTGCCCTTCTTTCGGTTGATTGGAAAAACTGTATGATTTTAAGATTATGCTTGAGAATCATGTCACGAAATTTGGTATTCTCTTTCGTGTTGCATAACTTCCAACCTGTGAGTGTATTTTCGCAAGCCAAATTATATAAGTTACACAAGAGGAAATCATAACTTTGACATCAACATCAACATGGCCTAAAACTGTATCAACAATTAATGCTTTCAATGATGATGGGAAAGATTTTTTCATAGAATTGGTAAATGACTTGTTCAACCTTTTATATGAGACTCTTAACCCACTACAATTCCAACACAAAAAGAAGAAGAAGAAAGTAAGATCAAGGAATGTGATTAATATTTTTGTCATTCATAAAGTTAAGAGTACACCTTCAAAATTTCATAACTTTTACTAAAACTAATTGTTATGAATGTAGCAAATACATTTGAAATATATATTGTATTGTCCGGGGTCCAAAAAATGGATGTTGCAAGTGACGTGACGCTTCAATGCACATGTCAGCCTTGACATAAGAATTGTTACACCACTATTATAGCTTCTACAACCAAGGATTTGAAGCTGATATCTCACACTATAAATATCAGGTTCTATCTCACTCTTTTCAATTAATTCTCAACTCACACACGTACTTAATTAAGCGCCAAAGTCCTTTGTTTTGTAGGTCCCCTCTTTGTTTACCCAGTGAAAGGTACCTGTAGTCTGACGTGTGAGATCGTGTAACCCATTTTAGCTACGTCAACCTTGATGTTGGTCAGCTCCAGATTTCGATAAACACACATATATTAAAGTTTCATGTAGTTGATCATGTTTCTCCCAATTGTTATCACTTTCGATTTTTATGTCTGCATACCATATACATAAAGTACTCATCTTAGACATCTAGTTTGAGATTTTTCTCTCAGCTTTGTTACATTCATAACTTTTCCTTAGTTGTTGACGTTGTAATCGCTTGTGTTTCTCTCACTTGTTATTATTATAAATTCTTTTTCTTTTGCATACCTAATACATAAGTACTCATCTTAGACATATAATTTGAGATTTTTCTCACTTATTGCTAATTCATAACTTTTCTAGAGTTGTTGACGTTGTATATATGTTTTGTTGGGATAATTTTAACAATTAATTCCAGTATATGAAAATCATTGTTTAATTTTCTTTGTCAACTGGGCACCTTTTATAAGTACAAGGGCTTATAGCAATTTTAAGCTCAATAATATCTTGTAAAATTATGAATGTCTTATGACATACACTTAACTTTATGAATGACCAAAATATAATCACATTCCTTGATCTTACTTTTCTTCTTCTTTTATTTTGAGATGAAATTTCAGTGGGTAAAAGTCTAGTATCAAGGGTTAAACAATCACCTACAAAATCTATGCAAAAAATGCTTTCGCACCATCATTGAAAGCATTAACTGTTGATACACTTTTAAGTCAGGTTGCTGTTGATGTCAAAACATTATTTTTAATTTATTTATTTTTCTCAATACATGTTTATTTCTATGCATTTTATTATTAACTTAATCGCATATATGCTTAGAATGACGTCAATTGCCCACGTAGTATAAGAGAAACCCTTATTTCATGACTCTATTACCTGTATATTGATAATTATATAATTATGTTTATTTACTTTTAACCATTTTTTAAATTTAATTAACTACATTTATACACATAATTAACCATTTATTCAGGTGGACCCGAGGTATACATTTTCGGATGTATGTTTATCATTTTTCTTGGTTTGTGGCCTTAAGGTAGTATTGACTAGTGGCTTAGGCTCAATCTTTCCATATGTCTAGTAAAATAGCGACATCAGAAGCATGTTGGTTTGTTGTAATGCTTGTTCCAATTCCACTCCCACTAAATTCTTTGCCTGCCAATGATAAGAGCTCAATATGGATAGTTAGTCCCCATTACATAGAACCTCATGCAAGAAGTATTTTGTTCAATCTTTCTTGATACATAACAAAATAGTTTTTTTTAATACATGGTTTCTTATTGATGGCAGAATGCCAATTCTATAATAGAAACTCAATAATATCCCCCAAAATATGCAAGGATCTACCAGGAGCACCAATAAAATAGAGCAAAAACAAACTCATCACAATAATAGAACAAGAGATGAACAATGTTTGATGTGGAAAACCCCTCAAAGCCAGTGAAAAAATAACCACAGGTTGCCCAAACAAATGAAATAATTCACTATGATCAACAATGGGTACAAAAAGGTCAACAATGTGTGCACAAAACATGCTTACGATAAGTCAAAGCAAACAAAGCACTAGTGCTCACAAATAATAGACAAGAAGATGGAAAAACCAAAAATGCAAAGCAGAAAATTACGACCCAGTTGTATCCCTCTCCAAACTTTGTTTTGACAATCCGACCATAAAAAATGAAAGTCCACGCGCTGTGAATATACTGTTCAAAAACCAAGTTGTACTTGAAAAAGGTGGCTAGTTGACAAAATAAAGTTACACAACAATTTTCATATACTTGAACAACTAATTGTTAAAATTATCCCCAAAAACATATATACAATATCGAAAACACCGGAGAAGTTATGAATGTAACAAATAAGTGAGTAAAATCTGAAACTATATGTCTAAGATGAAGACTTATGTAATAGGTATGCAGAAGAAAAATGGTCGATTTACTAGAGGGGGGTATTTTTTTTTCTTAATTACTGATTAGGAGTATTTTTTAAATTAATTACGAAAAAAGAGTAAGTCGTAAAAGTTTTTACGACTTCTATAAGAGAAATCGTAAATATGTTTATGACTTATTTTTTTATTATTTTATTAAACTGAAATCGTGTAGTTATTTACGACTTCTTCCAATAATATAATTTTAAAATACTACTTATAACTCGTAAAATGGAATCCTAAATAAATATACGACTCTAACTAATTTTCTATTATCCGGTATATGACTTCAAAGTCGTATTTGTTTTTTTTATTATTATTATATGGAAGTCGTACGTTAATTTATGACTTCCTTTTTTTTTTAAAGTCGTAAGGTGATGTACGACTTTGGTTTTTTTTTCTTTTGTTTATGGCATTTTGTATATAGTTTGTAATTTTTTAAAAACTTTTCTTTAATTTTTTAAATTCTTTTGTTTACTAAATATTAATAATATAATTTTATTTATTATTTAAGAATTTACTAATTAATATATGTTTAATATTTTTGTTTAATTTAATATTTTGTATATATTTTTTTTATGTTTTTATTTAATATTAACTTGAAAAGATAATATTTTTTTTTTAGTTTCTGTTTTGTTTTGTTATTTATTTTTTGTTTTTTTATTTTAATTGTTGTTTCGTATTTTTATTATAAAAATTGTCTTATTGTATAATTTAGAAATTTACAAATCAATATATGTTTAATTAAGGTATTATATGATTTTATTTGATATATTTTACAATTTTTTTATTTTTATGTTAAGATTTTTATTTGAAAAGAATTAAATTTAAAATTTTATAATAATATTCAATTATTGTTAAGAAAATTAAATATTTGAGACAATAATACGTTAATGATTTTTGTTAACAATTATGAAAATATTATCAACATAAAAATGTAAAAGAATTATATTAAAATGAGAAAAATTATAATGTATTACATAATCCTTAAAAAAAATTAAAAGTGGGATGATGTCCCACAACGAGGTCTTCTTGAATTGCGTCGAGATCTCTCATCTTGTTGCACTGGATTTGTTGGTTGTTGTTGACCTCTTGTTCTACGACCTCTTCCTCCTCTTGTTCTAGGATGATCACGTGTAATTGTTTGTTGTTGTTGATGAACATGGTCACCATCATCATCATTATCATTGTTGGAATTGTTATTATCATCTTCCTGCTCATCCTCGTGACCCATGTCTTGCATTTGAGTAGGTAATGAAGGACGATAGCAGGAGGTCGATCGTGGTAGGTTATATGCAGATAGAGGAGTATTAAAAGTGGTTCCAAACCTTTGTGAGAATCCTTCAAAAACATTTGAGGTCGAAGGAACTTGGAATGGGTATTGAGGCATATATGATGCGAACCCAAATGCTTGTGAACTTTGTTCACCTTGTTGAGGCATGTATCTAGAAAAGCCCATTGATTGATAAGAAGAACCATGTGGTTCATGATGTTGGGGCATATATCCAGAAACATGCACTGGAGGTACATTAGGTTGAGCATGTGATTCATAGTGGTGATGGGCGAAATAGTACTCCAAATTAAGATTTATGAAGTTAGAAATATATTATCAATAATAATAGTAATAATTGAAAAAATTGTAAAATAAAATTTAAACCTCAGAATATACTTTCCCCTCACGCGATATATATTGTATAGTTCGACGTATATACCATTGCATGTATTCTGAATTTTCATGCAATATACCGTTATCCATTTCACCATGAACAATATAAGCATTCCAATGATTCCATTTATTTATCCAGTGACGATGTTGGTGAGGCCAAAAAACATCTATTCTCCCTCTCATATCTATGTTGTGGAGTTGGTCTAGGTTTGGTGGGTCACCTGGAATATTTTGTTGCATTCCAAATTGTCTCATGACCCTATCTACTGCATGACATTTCACAATTGCAAAACATATGAGAGGGACTTTTGCACAAGCTATCATAGACACCTCAATGTTATTAATTAATGGCCTTATTTCAGGTGTATCATAAGGTGTCCGCAAGAACTGCAAGACAAGAGTGATATTGTCAATTATATTTTTACCGGTAGGAAACATAAACAAATTAGCGAAATGAAGGAACAAGAATCGAAGCTCATGCAATTGTAGTCTGTCAAATATCAAGCGTATCAATCTGACAGAATTGGTGGGAATGTTTGTTTGACTCATCGGCCGAGACCACCTGCGTGCAAGAGGAAATCCAAGTCCTTCTTCATCAAATAGGGCATGTATCTGTGGGGCAACACATTTAATATGGTCCCACGCCCATGATTAGAGGAGCAACAGACATCCACCTATTTCAGTTTGTAAGGGCTTTACAGCCCGATCTAGTGCTCGATAAAAGGAAGCTAATACTGCAGCACCCTAACTATAGTGACTTGCTTCAGTCAAATTTGATAATATAAGGAGATACATAAAATGAACTTGTGCGCCAGATGTATCTGGCATCAAACAACCGCCTATGAGTATCATGATATGAGCTCTAGCATGTTGTGCAATGAAACATCATCAGCATCATCAGGAAGTTGTTGAAAATTTTGCCGTAGCCAAGTTAAATAAATAGTTTTTCCCTTTACATACTTTTCTGGTGGACTCTGCCCTAGTAAGGCTTCACAACATTCACATACATCTCCAATAATGGCACCAGTTTATGGTAGGCCGTCAATTTTGAGGCCCAATTGCAATGCCACATCTTGCAACGTTATGGTTGCCTCCCCATGTGGAAAACGAAACGTGTGAGTTTCTGTTCTCCAACATTCCACCAACGCAGTTACTAAATGCTGGTTTATATCAACTTGGCCGATAGTCATAATACGACCAAAGCCAGCTTCTGTTATTGCGTTTTTCACACGATTTTCTAATTGATCAAAGTGTGTCATAGCCCACATAGAATGCAACCTTGGATGAATCATTCTTTCTTCGCCTTCCCATACTAAGCTTGAAATATGGTTTTCTTGTAAGCGCAACAAAGACTCATCAATGGAACTATCAGATTGGGTATTTGCCATTGCTTAAGAAGAAGAAAAGAATAAATATGGAGAAGGGTGAAACAACTGAGGTTGGAGAAAAAGAACTAAGGTTCGTGAGAATGATGAAGGAGCAAGATAGTGAATGAAAGAGTTGTCGCAACCTATCTGACCACGACGGGGACGGCGATGAAAAAAAGAAAAAGATTTCCAAAAAAGGAAAAAACTTGAAAGGAGTCGCCACCAACGTTTATTTAAGGAAAACGTCGGAAAAACCAAAAAGATAAGGCTTGGTCTACGATTTTAGAGAAAAAGAGTTCGGGAGTCATTTACGTACGAGGAAGGTGTTAGCACCCCACACGTTCGTCATGAAGACGACAGCCTTTAATCGAGTGTGCTAAAAACAAAGTGACTTTTTAATTATTTGTCTTCGCTTAAAAACATGAGTTATGTAGTCAAATAAATCAAAATAGAAATAGAAAGGGATAGAATAAAAGTGGGGTGTACACTTAGTAATTAGGGATGCATACAGTAAGGATAGGCGGTGCAATCCGCAGAAATTATTTAATTACAACATGGGCCAGGCCCAGTAGATAAGTAGTGCATTTATGAATATGGGAGGTGTGAATAGCATTACATGTGTACTGCCCCAAAGTGGGACAAGCCCAACTGCTGAAGGTTGTGCAATTATGAAAAGCTGGGTACGAACAGCATTATATATGTTGTTTCAAAGTGGGCCAGGCCCAATTAGGAAATGGGTGCTGTTATGAAAAGGTAGGTGTAAAAAGCATTACAAAACTTATTTCAAAATGGACCAGGCCCAATTGATAAAGGGTAAGCTTATTAAAAATGGGGGTGCAAAAAGTAACTTAGTTTTTTTTTTAGGTTAGTATTGGAACCGGGTCGGGGTGACCCGGCCCAACCCGCCTTTTTCCATCTGGGCACAGAAGCCATGGCAATATGCACGAAAATGCTTGGGGAAGCCACCTCTAATGGTGGCAAGGCCACCTTATCACCACCCAACACAAGGGTCAGCGGCGCGAGGGCGGCCAGAGACGACGGCGACACCACGGCATGGTGGTGGGTGCGGTGATGGCCACAGTGGTGGCTACGTGGTGGCCGGAAAAAAGCTTAAAAAAGCGAAAAAAAAATTGGGAAGAAGATGAGGAAGAGGAAAAAGAAATGCGAAAACGAGAAAGATAACACTACAACATATCAATAGTGAAAATAAAACCAATGAAAGAAGAAGAAAAATACACAAATCATAGATCAAAAAAGCAAAAACGAAAATGGAGAAGGAATGGGAAGAGGAACGGAGGAGAAGAAGAGAAAGGAAGAGAAAGTGAGAATGAAGGGTCACCTGAGGGACCCCCACTGATTCCCCTGACGCGAAGAAAAGTGGTGTTTCTGGATTGGTTGTTCCTTTCTCTCCGGGATCCATGCCCCCACCCTCTTCAGCCTCTGTAATTAATTTCTTTCTACTGTTGCCTTTTAGTGACTCTTATACTACTACTCTTTTTTTTAAAACCTAATAGGCCTAGTATTTTTTTTGTTCTCTCTTTTCTATCTGCTGCGTTTTTATCCTTTTTGCTATCTTCTTTTTTTTATCATCATCATTTTATTTCTTTCTTCTTCTTTTTTTTATATTATTATTATTATTATTTCTTTTTTCTTTTTACTGTTATATATATATATATATATATATATATATTTTTTATTTTTGTTATCCTCTTTTCTCTTCTTTTTTTTTCATCATCATTTTTTTTATCCTCATTTTTTATTTTACCCGGACAGAATTAGGGTATGACAAGAGTAAGTGTATGAAAAATAAAGCAAGGTTCATGAGAATGATGAAGGAGGAAGCTAGTGAATGAAAGAGCAAGTGTATGCCATAAAGGAAAAAGGTTCGTGGGAATGATGAATGAGCAAGCTAGTGAATGAAAAAGCAACTGTATGAAAAAACAAGGAAGTAAGCTTCGTGAGAATTAAAGACCAAGTGTATGAAAATTACATTCAGATAGTATATTATACTACAACAATGGAAAAAAGTTATAACAATGTGGCATTATTGATGTGGATTGCTTCCACGTTCAAAGCAATGAATAGTCCCATACTATTCATTTATTTGTCTTTAGCCATTGAAGAGTACATAATTTTGACTATCTTCTTTCCAATTCACGTGACTTCCATTAATGGGATGTCTTTCAAAATTATTTTAAACATGTCCAATACCTAAGCTTGCTATGTAGTTTCATTAAAAATCTTCTAGTTATTTAATTTGATAAGAATAAATATGTGATTGAACTTATCATTCAAAAGCATGCCATTATTTAGTGTACTCAGTTATTATGAACTATTCATCTTCATGGCTTTCAGAAGTACAATAACTATAAAGTTGTATGGTCATTTCCATACTTTAAATGCTCTCATTCATTTTTCTTTTTTACATTCATATTCTTTTGTAAGAATCACGTGGGTAAGCTTTTGTTTTTTATATGTCAAAAAGTTTCTATTGAACCATTTTTCAACTCAAACTTATTCACATCATGTGGCTCCATTATTGTTTTCTTTTGACATAGCTTGTATGGTCATCTCATACTGTAAGTTTCACGTGGCTCAACTCGTATAATGTTATGCTATAGCATGCTCTGAACCATTCTTTATATCATGTACACCCTAAAAACAAATCTAATATCAAGGCATGTGCAATAGGCATTTCATACTGTAAGTTGGTTCGATAATTGTTTCAGGAACCAAGCTCCCTTTGTCCTTTCTTCCATTATTTTTCCCAATGTTTAATGCTTGTTGTTGATGGTATTTATAATGGTTCCATTTTTTTCCAATCTTAAATGCATGGTGTGCATGGAAAATATCTTTTTGGCTGTTCCAAGAAGTCGTATTTGTTTCCACGACTTCAAACTTGTTCATGGAAGCACGACTTAGAAGTCGTATGGATTGCCACGACTTCTTCACGAAATTAGCATGGAAAAATTGGATTATGCAATGGAAGTCGTGAATGATACCACGACTTTAAATTCGTGACATACCACACGACTTTAAAGTCGTGTTGTGAATAGTGAATGACGCAAAATTAATTAAATAAAACATTGGCACTGATTAGGGTTTTTAGATATGATTTTAAAATTAAATGGAGCAAATAGGGTTTTAAATATTTGTGTAGTAATTAGCCTTGAAAGAAATTTGGTTCAAAATTATGGGTTTTAATAAATTAGTGTAGTAATTAGGGTCTTTTAGAAATGGTTTTAGTTAGGGTTTTTTAAAAAATTAGTGTAGTAGTTAGGGTTTTTTAGAAATGGTTTAACTTAGGATTTTAAAAAAATTAGTGTAGTAATTAGGGTCTTCAAAAGTTTGGTTAAAATCATAGTTT